>QJPP01001718.1:0-233792 GCA_003996215.1 Jaltomata sinuosa | reverse complement strand
CTGCCCCACAGCTCACAATCAACCTATCGACCCTGCACAGGCTCACAGCTACTCAACAAGCATAACCAGCCTAGAAGGATAATTCTATGCCCGGGACTCGCGGACATTCCCAAAATCCCACCTTCTATGTTCCAGAGTCAACAAGGTCTCACAGGACCACAAGGGTAAAAAAAATATATCGGCAAGTACTACAAACAACGGAGGAACAAAAGTAGGCGGACATGAATAAAGCGGTCGAGGTCTGTGGTACCAACCTAATAAACCAAACCAAGGATGCCCATTAATACAATTTTATCCTATATATGCGGAGTCTAGGGAAAATAAACCGTAACCTACCTGTCGTCGCGACGATTAAGCTGCATGGAACAACGATGTCCCCAGCTCGAACCACTCCGAGAAAATCCAAAACGAAATCGAATCGGATTCGATTTGGGACGGAATGACTTGACGTAGATAATTGATTTTCTAACGGAAATCAAATAATTCTTCAAGAACATTTTTTGCAAGAATTCCTCTCTCCAAGCTATACATATACATGTATATGGTACAATAATCATTTGTTTGGGCAAAGGTAGTTAAGGAAGCATTATTTGAACCGTGTACATATGTACACAAACGTATAAAGTTGCAATATTTAGTAGGTGACTTTGCTAAACATTTTGCTGAAGTTTATCTATGTTAGTAAAGTCATTTATAAGTTTTTAAAACATTGGTTAATTAATGCTACATGCGCCAAGTGATGCCACCATTTCACTTGGTGATTGCTGGCCACTCCCTCCACCTACACGTGGAGGGGAGGTGGCACTTACAAGGTGACAAAACAATATTTTCGTCTCGTTATTTATATATTCGGGTATTGCATAAATTCGTGGTATAATAAATATAATATTTTAAATATACCATAATTCATAGAAAATCATTTCCAATAAAACCTACTAGATTATAATAATAATTTTTAACATAACTAAATTTACTATCTCCGTTAAAATATTATGGAGTATAAAAACTTTATAAAATGAATACGTATACACTTATATCGTATCAAAGATATTTTTCATAAACCTTTAAAATATTTTAAAAAGGCAATAATAATATAATTTTTACCCAATTCAACTTTTAAATAACGTATTTTCAAATACGCACGATTTCGATACTCAAGAATTCTCTCGGGATCCTCCCTTATTTTTTATAACTGTTTTGGAACTGAAATGGCATTTTAAAACGTGACGTCGAGGCTTAAATCGCGTTTAACCCGACCCGGTTCGCGACCCGGTTCGCAACCCATTTTCTGCCAGACAGTCCGCGGTAAAACAGTCATAACTCTTTACTCCGAGATCAGTTGGACGTGAGGTTTTGTGTGTTGGAAACTAGACTCTTAGACCTTCGATTTGGTATTTTGGGGGACTTCTAACTCTTTATATATTGAGAGAAAAGCCCTGATACATTTTACCCAAAGTTCAGAAAACTTGTTAAAGGTCTCACGATATCTTTTGTCGATTTGCTTGACTTCAAAACTTAAACGTGGAAATGACCGGAAGGGTCATTACAGTCATTTAATAAATTAAGATTAAATAAATCTCGAGAAATAGGTCAGCAAATTATTAGGGGGGAAAAGCATTAGAATCTTTTTTCTTTACAAGAGGAGGGTATTAAGGGTTGGAATTTTGAGATGGTCATTTAATTATTTTTTCTTCCCGTGTTATTCTATATGACTTTTATATTATAACTATTTTTCTTTTGCTTGTCTATTTTAGCAAATTGAGAGAAAATTATTATTTTCTTTCACTAAGATCCCTATCATTAAATAACTATTTTTTTATGTTTTATTTTATTTGGCCTTTATACTAAATATAATTATTTTTACTTGTCCATTTTAATCAATCAAGAGAAATTTATCATTTTTTTAAATACTATCCTTATAATTAATTAACTATGTAAAGCACCAGTAGTGATCAGATTTGAATTTTCAAAGCGTAAATAATAAGGTTAATTTAATAAAATAAACCTCTAATAAATAATTCTTAAGGAGAGTGTTAAGTCAACATGGATCAAGTAATATGAAACGAATGAAGAAGACAAAGTACTAATAGTCAAATTTAATTTTTTAAAGATTAATTTAGTAAATTAAATATATAATAAATATTTTCTTAAGAAGAGTGTCAAGTCAACATGAGTTAAGTAATTAAATAAGAGCAACTTTCATAAACCACACTAGTATAGGTGTTAATTACTCAACATACCAATAGTTTTAATAATTACATGTTTTGTCAGATACACTATATTTGTCTCTAGATACACGTATCTGATGAATGTCTCTCGTCTCTCTCCTCTCTCGCTATCCTATCCTTCCCACTCACCTCTCTCCTCTCTCGCTCATCTCTCCCACTCTCTCTTCCCTCTACTTCTTTGTATTTAGTCTATTTGTGATGTATCTAGTGTATAGATATATACTTACTTAGTGTATTTGTGCACTGTGCATAGATATATATTTTTGCACTGTGGACTAGTATATCTGTGCACTGTCTTGTTCCTCTACTATGCACTGTGCATAGATACATATTTAAAAGAAGAAGAAGATGGATAAAATATACTTATCCAGATGCATGTATCTAGATCTAAAGGCATGTATCTGACTATATGTGCATAAGCTTGTGTCAGATTCATATGACATATGTATCTATTTGTATCTGGAGTACACTCGAATAGTGCATCTAGTGTATCCATGCATAAATACATATATCTTATATCAAATATGCACTGATACATTCATCAATTGCCTTACGTGCCATCACCGCCTAGATAATTCAAAAGTTCTTGGAAGAAACTTCTAAAATATTAGTGGAAATTATATGCAAAAATTTATTTGAAATCAGTAGATCAACAATTGGTTTCAATTTTGTAGTAAACATTCCAACCTCAAATACCATATTTTTGATACTAGATATGATATCTTAACACTCCACCACTTAAAAAGTACCTTACACTAGTCCCATCGAGCTCCACAATACGATTTTCAACAATTTTGCCTCTAATTTTCTTCGAGTACATTGAAGGTAGTTGTCTGGAAGAAGGTGATTATAAAATTGTCATAGAGAAACGAGAAACTTGTCAGAACTAGAGTTTAGAGAATAACCATTAGGACGAGGATGAGGACGAGGACGAGGATGAGGAGTAGGAGGAAGAGGCTGAGGAAGAGGCAGAGGCTGAGGAAGAGGCAGAAAGAGGAAGAGGAAGAGGAAGAAGAAGAGGAAGAAAAAGAGGGAGAAGAGGAACAAGAGGAAGAAGAAGAGGAAGAGGAAGAAGAAAAGGAAGAGGAAAAGGAAGAAGAAGACGACGACGAGAAGGAGGAAGAGGAGGAGGAGGAGGAAGAGGCAGAGGCAGAGGAAGAAGAAGAGGAAGAATAAGAAGAAGGAAGAAGAAGAGGAAGAATAAGAAGAAGAAGAAGAAGAAGAAGAAGAAGAAGAAGAAGAAGAAGAAGAAGAAGAAGAAGAAGAAGAAGAAGAAGAAGGAGAAGAAGAAGAAGAAGGAGGAGGAAGAGGCAGAGGCAGAGGAAGAAGAAGAGGAAGAATAAGAAGAAGGAAGAAGAAGAGGAAGAATAAGAAGAAGAAGAAGAAGAAGAAGAAGAAGAAGAAGAAGAAGAAGAAGAAGAAGAAGAAGAAGAAGAAGAAGAAGAAGAAGAAGAAGAAGAAGAAGAAGAAGAAGAAGCAGAAGAAGAAGAAGAAGAAGAAGAAGAAGAAGAAGAAGAAGAAGAAGAAGAAGAAGAAGGAGAAGGAGAAGGAGAAGGAGAAGGAGAAGGAGGAGGAGGAGGAGGGGGAGGAGGAGGAGGAGGAGGGGGAGGGGGAGGGGGAGGGGGAGGAGGAAGAAGGAAGAAGGAAGAAGGACGAAGGAAGAAGGAAGAAGTAAGAAATAAGAAGGAGAAGAAGAAGAAGAAGAAGAAGCGAGGGGGTAGGGAGGAGAGAGGCGAACGAGAGAGGGAGTATATATATGTGCAATCTACTAGAAAATTAGGAGTAGCATGTAATTGTGTAATTATTTTAAAGTAGTGTGAGATTTAGTAGTTAGACTAGGGATATTTTCTTATTTATGTAGTTTTTCCATTAAATAAAGCGGGGAGGGAGTAATTCTTATTTTAGAAAGCCATTTTTCTTCTTGATTTCACTTTCTCTCACAAAAAAAATAATTTTCTAAGATAATAACTATTAGTTAAGTGATCATATGAGAAATCAACTCAGAGTATTAATTAAGCATTTTGAGATTAATACCACCATTAATTTGAATTATTATTTTTTAGCACTTTATTTGAGGGAAAGCTACTAGTTTTGTACAAGAGAAAGGAAATTTAAGAATTTTGAACTATTATAAACTATTTCACCGATCTTGTAATCGTGTTTTTATTTACTTTATTCGTATTATATATTCAATTGTTAATCCTATAGATAATCAATTTGCTGGTAACTAATTATAAACAATGTTAGATCTAACGCGTGTGATCTTGAACTTATATACAAATTCAACTGTACCTTTTTAGGGTAAATAAAATCTCTAATAATTTTTTTTAATGGGAGTGCTTAATCAACATGGATCAAGTAATATGAAATAGGTGGAGTACGTGAAACACTAATTGTCAAATTTGAATTTTCAAAAAATAATCAATACGGTTAAATTAGTAAAATAAACCTCTAATAAATATTTTCATAAGAGGATTGTGAAGTCAACACGAACCACGTTAAATAAAGTAAAGGGAATAGGTATTATCTCATAAAGTCTTTTTTCTTCTTGATTTCAATTTTTCCTCTACAAAAAAAAGTTGATTTTCTAAAATAATACTCCCTCCATCGCATTTTATGTAGCACACTTTTCCTTTTAGTCCATCCCAAAAAGAATGTCACTTTTTTATACTTAGAAAAAAATTAACTTTGAAATTATTTTTTTACCTTTAATGAAATGATTTATAACCACACAAATGTTCAAAGATTATTTTAGACCACAAGTTTCAAAAGTCTTTTCTTTCTTATTAAACACTGTACCAAGTCAAAAGTGCCACATAAAATGGGATGTAGGGAGTAGTTATTAATTAAGTGATCATATGAGAAATCAACTCAATGTATTAAGTAATTATTTTGAGATTAATTAATAACAATTTATTAAAGAGAAAGATACTAAAATCTTTTCTGTAGAAGAGAAATAGAATTTACGAATTTAAAATCATCAATCTTGGAAATGGGAAACTTATTCTTGATTGTGGCTTTGTTTAACTAACGGTAGTCTATGCATATCCTCAGAGATTCATCTTTCTTTCACAAAAAATGGACTGGAGCACCCCATGGAGATATGTTGGGTCTGATAAAGCCCTTATCTTGAAGGTCATTCAGTTGTTCCTTTAATTTCTTAAGTTTGGTCGGAGCCATTTTGTAAGGTGGAATAGAGATGGGCTGGGTATTTTGGAGGAGATCTATTTCGAAGTTGATTTTCTTTTAGAGAGGAACTCCAGGAAGATGTTCTGGAAATACTTTAGGAAACTCACTAACCACCGGGACTGACTAAAGAGTTGGGGTCTCGAAATCTGAATCTTTAACCCCGAACAAGATGATAGATATACCCTTTGAAATCATTTTTCTGGCCTTAAAGTAAGAGATGAATGACCTACAGGCACTGATGTATTACCCTTCCATTCTAATACTGGTTCTTTTAGAAATTAGAACCGAACTATCTTGGTTCTACAATCAACTAAGGCATAACAAGAATGTAACCAATCCATCCCTAGAATAATGTTGAAGTTAGTTATTTCTAACTCTACAAGATCTGCTGAGGTGACTTTCTAAGAAACTGTGACTGGGCAATTTTGGTATACTCGTCTGGCAATGACTGGATAACCAACTGGAGTAGATACTGAGAAGGATTCTAGGAGAATTTCTAGACTGACACTGAAGTCTACTGCTATATATGGAGTTACAAAAGAGATCATAACTCTGAGGTCTAACAATGCATAAACATCAATATGGAAAACTCATAACGTACCTGTGACCACATCGGGGAAATACTCCCCGTCCTATCGAGTCTGAAAAGCATATAATCTATTTTGGCATTGATCGCCACCGGCTCTGGATGAGGCACCCTGCTGAGTCAGGTGACCTGTTGGAGTTGCAGTATAGTTAGCTTGATTTTTCTAGCGAGTATCCCTGCCCTTTTGAGAAGCCATTGGACACTCTTTCATTCTGTGGCCTAGCTTACCACATCCAAAACAATTCCCACTACCTGCCATACAATCACATTGGTGGTTCCTACCACACTTCTCGCAAACTGAATGAGTGCGCCCACTAGTGACATTACCTTGGGACTTAGAGCCTGGTACCCTATCCTGCTGATCCTGTATGAACTTGGGCACTGGGGAACTAGAAGAAAATGGGAATGGAGCTGAAGACTTGGGATGGAACTGAGAGCGATTACCACCATCTAACCTTTGTTGAGAATAACTGAAGTCACTTGTTTTATCCCTCTTGCTTTCTCTTCCTATCTCTTTGATCTTTTCCTCCTAAATCTGTTGGGCATGATTTATCAACTTGGAGATGTCCATATCCTTCACTAGCATGGAGGTCCTGTACTCCTTCACTACATCATCAGAAACTCCTGAACGAACTTACTCATGCAGGCTCTGGAGTCAGTTACCATCGTCGGAGCATACTTGGACAGTTGAGTAAACTTGAGAGAGTACTCATTTATGCTCATGTCATTCTGCCTCATGTTGATGAACTCTTGAACCTTGTCTTCCTTGATTTCAAGTGGGAAAAACTTGTCCAAAAATACAGTCTTAAAATGATTCCAATCCACTGGGCCTGCATTTGTACCTCGAGTCTCCTTCCATTGTTAGTACCAGGTATAAGCCACTCCTTTCAGTTGATAAGCAGCTACATCTGCACTCTCAACCAGGGTGACACCCATAATTTCTATCACCTTTTGGATGTCATCAAGGAATTCCTGTGGATCCTCTTCAGTACTAGAGCCATGGAATTCTAGAAGATTCATCCGAGTGAAATCTCAGACCCTAGCTGCTGCGGAGTTATTCTATGGTAGGGCTGGTGCCACAGCCTGCTGATTCACCTAAGTTGTCATGGCTTAAGCCAGCACCTGAAAAGCAACCCGGAACTCAGCGTGAGTGACCTGCTCATTTAAAGGGTCTTCTGGAGCTGGTGGTGCTTGCTGGTTTCTATTTCTATTTTTGTTTCCCCTTCCATTCGTTCTTCTGGAGGCATTTTCTGTAATGCGAAGAGCACGAGTTAGAAGGATATTAAATAGAGTTCATACTCTATAGCACGATATGGAAAATAAAGAAGGGAAGTTTTTCCTAAAAAGGGTTTGTAGCTCCCCCTCCATAAGGGTGGCACGCTTCACACCCATGAGAAGAACTCTACTTGACGAGGCTTTCAAACACCCTAGGACACATTAAACTTGATGCTCTGATACCAAGTTTGTCATGCCTTGAGGCTACCCCCAAGATGCAATATGGTGTTTAGAGTCACAAATGATCCCAAGCTAACCCATGGTCTGGCATGTACTAAGCATTGATGAATAAAATACTAACTATGTTGAAGCTAAACTTATTTAATGAAATAGTCTTGGAAAAATAATCCAATAATCTCTAAAGTATAAATATATATAAAAATATGAGATTACCCAGATACTGATTATTCTGAGAATGCATAATAATTCTGAAAGTTGATAACATTCTAATCATAAAGTATGACTAACTGAGATATTTGACTAGCATGCATGAATTTTAAAGTACTGAAATTGACAACATTCTTGGGTTGTAGAATTCAGAGTATATAACTATCCTAGATTCACAAGAAAACATGTAATGAATTCCATACACAACAATGGAAATTTTGATAAAATAGGTTCATAAAATTGAGGAACCCTAGGTCTAAAGAATTAAATGGAAACTGAAGATACTGAATTTCTTAAGGACTCAATGGGTGAAACGATACTCATTTATGAAATCCCACATACCTGAAGGAGATTCTATGGAGGAATTTTTGGGTTGAAGTTTGAACCTTGAGGAAAACCCTGCTTGTTCTTGGAGAGGAAAAAGCGTCATTTTTCTTTGTTAACTGCTAAGAATCGAATTGTTTTGGAAGAATGGGGAAATAAAGGAAAAAACCCCTTTAATTTCTTCCAAAATGGCTAAGGGTCGGGGTAAAAAAGGTAGGGAAAAGACTAGAACACCTCTAAAATAAAATTAGAAAACTGCTGAGAAATTTTTCGACCTGAGTTCCACGAGTGGGAACCACGATCGGTGGATGCTTCCATGGCCCGTGGAACCCTGTCATGGTTCCTGGGGATTTTAGGTTGCCTGCAGGTACGAATTCCACAAAGGTGAACCATGGCCCGTGGACTGTTCCATGGTCCATGGAACCGAATCGTGGTTCTCAGGCCTTTCATGCTACTCTCTATATAATTTCTACGACCCTAAACCATGGCTTGTGGACTGCTCCATGATCCGTGGATCCTGGTTATGGTTCTCATACCAAATGCTTGGCCTTTGATATGATTTTCATGGGCCCAGTCCATGTTTCATGGACTGTTCCTGTAACACCCCAGAAATCCTAAGCCTAGAACTAGCTTAAAATCCTAAGTGTGAAACTGTTCAGGTGCCAGACAGGTTCCATGAGCCAAATCCACGAGTTGTGGAACAGTCCATGTCTCTGAGCTCGTGGAACCATATCAGAGACTAGATAATTTGGTTTGAGAACCACGAACAGTGTCTACGGACCATGATTTGATCCATGAGTCGTGGATTGGGTCCGTGTAACTCAGACTTGAGGCCTACCAAGAACCACAAACTGGTTTTACAGACCGTGGAATGATCCATGAGTTGTGAACCCAGTTTGTGGAAATCAGACCTGAGGTTCGACAAAAGACCAGAAACCACGATAGGGTTTCTACGGGCCGTAGAAGCATCTACGGACCATAGAACCTGTCCGTAGAACCTGAGTTGTGAATTTTTCCAACAATCTTCTTTTAATTAATTCAGAGCATTTCAGTCATTTCCCTACCCTCCTAACTCTGATGCTTAGTCATTTTAGGGGCTAATTAAAGAGATTTTCACTCTTAATTCCCTATTCTCCCTAAACTAATCAGACTTAGCAAAATTTGGACAAACAAAATGTTTCTCCCTCTCAAGAACCAGCAGAAGAATTTTCTCAAGTTCAAGCTTCAATCCTAGAATTTCCTCCATATATTCTCTTCCAGGTATGTGAGATTTCATCAATGGGTTCCTTTCATCCATTGAGTCCCTAGATTTAGTCCAGTTCTTCAGTTCTCCTTTAGTTCTTCAGACCTAGGGTTCCTAAACTTTATGAAATCATTGCAACTCAGAGCCTATTGCTTGTATGATAGTTATTACATGTTTTCTTGGGAACCTAGGATATCCATGTGTACAAAATTCAGTAACCCTAGCATGTGTAAAATTTCAGTATTCATGATTTATACTTGCTAGTCAGATGATTCAGTCAGTGTGTTTCAGAATTAGAATGCTATCAGTTTCAGTATTATTATATTGTATTCTGAAATGACTATTAGTATTCTAGCTATCCAGCATTTTAGATTGCATTCATTGCTTTAAAATTAGTTGGGAGTAGACTTAGTACCGAGCGGACGAAGGGACGAAGATTCAGCTGCCAGATTAGGCTGAGATCTTTTATAGCAATCCTTAAGTCTCAGAACTACGGTGCCACCATAGGCATGAAGTGGGTCAGCTGTCCGGCTAGGCTGGTCGCCCTTGTCCCTTGTGGACATCAGTTTAGTAGATACACATTAGATTTGTTTGTACCCTTGGCAAGGTACGAACACCCTTCCATCAGGGTTATAGGTTGGCCATATAGTTAGCTCATCTTGGGGTATATTGGTTAATAGTAGCTCTCACTGTTAGACTCATATTGCATTGATCATGTATCCAGTATCTATTTCAGTTATTCAATTCAGTTCAACATGTTATAGTATTCATGTTAGTTACTTGGTCACTGTATTCAGTGTGTCCCTCAGTCCATGCTTCAATATGTATTTCCATATTCAGCCTTTATGTTGTAAAACATTACATATATCTCGCATGCTCATTACGTTCAAAGTGCTGATGCATACTCTTGTACTACATCTTATCATAATGTAGGTTCAAGCGTCAAGCATCCAGACCGCGCTTAGTGTGACTTTCCAGTCCTTACTCAGCAGCTTAGTGTTTAGTCTTCATAGTCCGAGGATGTTAAATATGTTTATTTCTTTCAGTTTTATACTTCAGTTTCCAGACTTTTAGAGCTAGCTGGGGGTTTGTCCCAGCAACTCACATCAGTTAGAGGCTTTCAGACATAGAACTAGAATTAACTCTTTAAGTTGTCAATTTTACTTTTCAGACTTATTATGTTCTCATTTATATCATATATTCAGACATGTCTGGATTTCATTTCCATCTTATATATCGAAATTAGTTTAGTTTCTGCAAACTTTGTTTTTTATCAGAAATTGTATAGGTATGCCAGACCATGGGTTAGCTTGGGGTCACTTGAGACACTATGCACCAATTTGTGTCCAGGGGGTAGCCTTGGGGCATGACAAACTTGTTATCAGAGCATCAGGTTCAAGTGTCATAGAATATCTGAATTTCGCATTGAGTAGAGTCTTATTCATGGGTGTGAAGCACGCCATACTTATGGAGGAGAAGCTAAGAGGTGTCATTAGGAAAAACTTCCCTTCTTGCTTTTCCAGTTCGTGCTATAGAGTACGAACTCTATTTAACCTCATTCTAACTCATGATTTACGCGTTACAGAAAATGCCTCCCAGAAGAGTCAACGCAAGGAACCAATAAACACCAGCAGCTCTAGTACACCCTCTGAATGATCAAGTCACTCATGCTGAATTCTGGGCGGCTTTTTAAGTGCTTGCTCAGGCCATGATTGCTCAGGTCAATCAATAGGCTATGAAACTAGCCCCATCTCATACCAACTCTGTCACAGCTAGTATCCGAGACTTCACTTAGATGAATCCTCCAGAGTTTCATGGGTCGAAGTCCGAAGAGGATCTGCAGGAATTTCTTGATGACATTCAGAAGGTGACAGAGATTATGGGTGTCACTCCAGTTGAGAGTGCAGACTAAACCTCCTACCAGCTGAAGGAAGTGGCTTATACTTGGTATCAGCAGTGGAAGGAGTCTCATGGTGCTAATACAAGTCAAGTGATAGTAGTTGACTTTAGAGCCCGTATGAGTAAGTTTGTGTCTGGTGTGTCCGATAATGTGGTTAAGGAGTGCAAGACTCCTATGCTGATTAAGGAGATGGATATTTCTAGGTTGGTGACTATTCCCAACAAATTGAAGAGGAAAAGATCAAAGAAAGGGGAGGAGACAACAAAAGAGCTAGAACAGGTGAATTTAACTACTCTCAGCAGAGGTCAGATGGTGGCAACTGCTCTCATATCCTTCAGAAATCTTTAGCTCTAGTCCCATCTTCTACTAGCGCTCGAGTACCTAAGTTCAGACAGGACCGAAGGGATAGGGCGCCAATCTCTAAGTCCCAAGGTACAGTCACTAGTGGGCGTACTCATCCAGTTTGCAAGAAGTGTGGTAGGAACCACCTAGGTGAGTGTATGGCTGGCAGTGTAAATTGTTTTGGGTGTGGCAAGCCAGGCCATAGGATAAGGGATTGTCCAGCAGCTTCTCAGAAGGGCAAGGATGCTCGCCCACAGAATCAGGCTAGTTCTACAGCAGCTCCTGCAGGTCGCCCTACTCAACAAGGTGCCTCATCTGGTACAGGTGGTGGTCAGTGCCAGAATATGCTCTATGCTCTTCAGACTCGACAAGACCATGATGATTCTCTCGATATGTTCATGGGTACGTTGCAAGTCTTCCATTTGGATATTTATGCACTGTTAGACCCAGGGGCTACCCTTTCTTTTGTACTCCATATATAGCAGTAAATTTCAGTGTCAGTCCAGAAATCCTCCCAGAACCCTTCTCAGTATCTACTCCAGTTGGTGATCTGGTTATAGTTAGAAGAGTATACAGAAATTGCCCTGTCATAGTTTCCCAGAAAGTCACCTCAGTCGATCTTGTAGAGTTAGAAATGACTGACTTTGATATTATTCATGGCATAGATTGGTTACATTCCTATTATGGCCCAGTCGATTGTAGAACTAGGATCGTTCAGTTTCTGTTTCAAAATGAGGCAGTCTTAGAGTGGAAGGGTAATACCTCAGTGTCTGTAGGTCGAATTATCTCTTACCTTAAGGCTAGAAAGATGATCTCCAAAAGGTATATCTACCATCTTGTTTGGGTGAAGGAATTAGACTCTGAAACCCCAACTCTTGAGTCAGTCCCAGTGGTGAATGAGTTCCCAAAAGTGTTCTCAAAAGATCTTCTCGGAGTTCCTCCCGAGAGGGAAATCAACTTCGGAATAGATCTCCTTCCATGTACCCAGCCTATTTCGGTTACTCCTTATAGAATAGCTCCATCTGAGTTTAAGGAATTAAAGGAAAAATTGAAAGACCTTCTAGATAAGGGTTTTATCAAACCTGGCATCTCTCCACGGGGTGCTCCTATGCTTTTCGTGCGTAAGAAAGATGGTTCTCTCAGGATGTGCATCGACTACTATTAGTTGAACAAAGTCACAATCAAGAATAAGTGCCCCACCCCTAGGATTGATGACTTGTTCAACTAGCTTTAGGGTGCTAGTTGCTTCTCTAAGATAGACCTTAGATCCGGCTATGATCATCTTAGAGTCAGAAATTGTGACATTCCAAAGACAGTCTTCAGAACTCGGTATGGTCACTATGAATTTTTAGTTATGTCTTTGGACTAATGAATGCTCCTGCAGCTTTCATAGATTTGATGAACAGAGTGTTCAAGCAGTATATAGACTTTTTTGTCATTGTTTTCATCGATGATATACTCATATATTCCTAGAGAGAGTAAGAGCATGCAGACCATTTGAGAGTAGTGTTGCAAACTCTCAAGGATCGCCAGTTATTCACCAAGTTTAGTAAGTCTGAATTCTAGTTGAAATCAGTTGCTTTTCTTGGTCATGTGGTGTCTAGTAAGGGAATCCGAGTTGATTCTCAGAAGATTGAGGTAGTGAAGAACTGGCCCAGACCCATCTCTTTGATAGACATCAGAAGCTTCTTGGGTTTGGCTGGGAACTATAAGAGGTTTTTTGAAGGATTTTCATGCATAGCTGCCCCACTGACCAAGTTGACTCAGAACAAGGTCAAGTTTCAGCGAGATGACTGTGAGAAGAGTTTCCTAGAGTTGAAAACAAGGTTGACTATAGATCCCGTGTTAACTCTACCAGAGGGTTCAGATGGCTTCGTGGTTTATTGAGATGCATCCAGGGTTCGCCTTGGCTGTGTCTTGAGGCAGCATGGTAAGGTCATAGCTTATGCCTCCAGGAAGCTTAAGATTTATGAGAAGAACTACCCAACTCATGACCTTGATCTTGCAACAGTTGTGTTCTCCCTAAAGATTTGGAGACATTAATTGTATGGTGTCCATGTAGACATGTTCACAAATCATAAGAGCCTCCAGTATGTGTTCACCCAGAAATAGTTGAATCTTCATCAGAAAAGGTGGCTCGAGTTCCTCAACGAAGATGATATGAATATGATCTACCATCTGGGTAAGGCCAATGTAGTGGTTGATGCCCTCAGCAGACTGTCCATGGGTAGTGTGTCACATGTTGAGGAAAAGAGGAAAGAATTAGCCAGAGATGTTCATAGGCTTGCTCACTTAAAAATTTGCCTCATGGGCACGACAGATGGGGTGTGATAGTCCAGAATGGGTCAGAATCTTCTTTAGTAGAGAAGGTGAAAGAGAAACAAGACAGTGATCCCATATTACTCTAGTTAAAAGGTGTAGTTCATCAGCAGAGGGTAGAAGTCTTCTCCCAGAGGGATGGAGTGCTTCACTACCAGGGTCGTTTATGTGTATCAGTCAGTCAAGTGAGCTACTTGGGAAGCATAAGAAGGCATAATGGCCAAGTACCCTCACCTCTTCCCTTCTGACTTAGTTTCAGCTTGAGGTAATAATTCCTCTCCAGTTTCTCAGTTTACTCATGTGTATTTCAGTCCCAGTATTAAGTTCCCTCAGTTATTCTAGCATTTCAGCATGTTTTCATGTCCTCAGAACATAACTCATTTAGATCTTAGCTTCTAGAACTCAGTGGTAGCGATTACAGCTCTTTCCCTCTAAACTCAGCTTGTTTAGTCTTCATTCAGGACGAATGATCCCACGGGGGAGATAATGTTACACCCCAGAAATCCTAAGCCTAGAACCAGCTCAAAATCCTAAGTGTGAAACTATTCAGGTGCCAAACAAGATCCACGAGCCAGATCCAGGAGTCGTGGAACAGTCCACGAGCCGTGGACTGAGCTCGTGGAACTAGATCAAAGTCCAAATGATTTGGTCTGAGAACCACGACCAGTATCTACGAATCATGAATTTATCCATGAGTCATGGATTGGGTGTGTGGAACTCAGACCTGAGGCCTACCATTTCTCTGAGAACCATGAACTGGTTCTACGGATCGTGGAATGATCCACGAGTCATAAACCGGGTTCGTGGAAATCAGACCTGAGGCTTGACAAAAGGCTAGAAACCATGACAGGGTTTCTACGGGTCGTAGAAGCATCTACAGACCATAGAACATGTTCGTGGAACCTGAGTCGCAAATTTTTCCAGTAATCTTCTTTTAATTAATTCAGGGGCATTCCTATCATTTCCCTACCCTCCTAACTCTAATCCTTCATCATTTTAGGGGGTAATTAAAGGGATTTTAACAATTAATTCCCCATTCTCCCTAAACTAATCAGACTTAGCAAAATTTGGAGAAAAGAAACGACCCTCCCTCTCAAGAACCAGCAGAAGAGTTTTCTCAAGTTCAAGCTTCAATCCCAGGATTTCCTCCATAGATTCTCTTCCAGGTATATGAGATTTCATCAATGGGTTCCTTTCATCCATTGAGTCCCTAGATTCAATCCAGTTCTTTAGTTCTCCATTAGTTCTTCAGACCTAGGGTTCCTAAACTTTATGAAATCATTGCAACTCAGAGCCTATGGCTTGTATGATAGGTATTACATATTTTCTTGAGAACCTAGGATAGCCATGTGTACAAAATTCAGTAACCCTAGCATGTGTAAAATTTCAGTATTCATGATTTATATTTGCTAGTCAGATGATTCAGTCAGTCTATTTCAGAATTAGAATGCTATCAATTTTAGTATTATTATATTGCATTCTCAGATGATTCAGTTGGGAGTAGACTTAGTACCGAGCGGATGAAGGGACAAAGGTTTAGCTGCCAGATTAGGCTGAGATCTATAGTAGCAATCCCTAAGTCCCAGAACTACAGTGCCAGCGTAGGCATGAAAAGGGTCAGCTATTAGGTTAGGTTGGTCGCCCTTGTCCCTTTTGTACATCAGTTTAGTGGATCCACATCAGATTTGTTTGTACACTTGGCAAGGTATGAACACCCTTCCTTCAGGGTTACAGGTTGGCCCCATAGTTGGCTCAACTTGGGGTATGTCGGTTAATAGTAGCTCCCACAACCAGACTCATATTGCATTGATCATGTACCCAGTATCTATTTTAGTTATTCAATTCAGTCCAGTTCAGCATGTTATAGTATTCCTGTTAGTTACTTGGTGACTGTAGTCAGTTTGTCCCTCAGTCCATGCTTCAGTATGTATTTCCATATTCAGTCTTTATGTTGTACAACTTTACATATATCCCGCATGCTCAGTATGTTCAAAGTGTTGATGCATACTTTTGTGCTACATCTTATCATGATGTAGGTTTAGGCGTCCAGTATCCAGACCGCGCTTAGTGCGACTTTCTAGTGCTTACTCAGTAGCTCAGTTGTGAGTCCTCATAGTCCGAGGACGTTAGTTATGTTTATTTCTTTAAGTTTTATACTTCAGTTTCCAGACTTTTAGAGCTAGCTGGGGGTTTGTCCCAACAACTCACATCAGTTAGAGGCTTTCAGACATAGAACTAGAATTAACTCTTTGAGTTGTCAATTTTACTTTTCAGACTTATTATGCTTTCATTTATATTATATATTCAGACATGTCTGGATTTCTTTTCCAACTTATATATCGGAATCAGTTCAACTTCCACACACTTTGGTTTTTCTCAGAAATTGTCTAGGTATGCCAGACCATGGGTTAACTTGGGGTCACTAGTGATACTAAGTACCGTATTGCGTCCAGGGGGTAGCCTCGGAGCGTGGTAGTTTCACAGCTAACGGATCTGGCTGGCACTTGGACAGTTTCACACTTAGAAATTCTGGACTGGTTCTAGGCTTAGAATTTCTTAGGGTGCTACAATATCACCACCACTCAATGAGCAGTAACCACAAGGTATTATCATGGTCAACAAGAGGGATATGAACGTTTGAGAATACATTTATTCCCTCAACCGACCCTACCACTAATAATCATCAATCATAAACACGCTAACATATTTCAAAATCTCCACAATTCAACTAAACCCTTTTGAAGAGCTACTATTAGCCAATAATCATTCTCATAAAATTAGTCTATGAGCAATGTCAAAAAATAATCAGCCAATTACAGGTCATCTTTCCAAATACTACATGAGTGACTATTTCCACCAATAGACAATCATAATTTCACAAATACCTGAGAACCTGGTCCTACCATAATTTTATGATTTCCTCATCAACTATATATTATTATCACAATTCAAGTAGTTACTCAATCAACAGTAAAAACCACCAAGTCGATTAAAGTTTGATGTTTAATTATATAGGTTACCTCAACATCATCCACATCAAACAAATAACCCTTATGCCAAGGGCTACCATATCCACCCTTTACTTTTTCTTTTATTTTACGTACATGGATGCTAGTTTAATAATGTTAATATCAAATGCATGCTAAAATTGTCTATAAGCGATTTCCATGATTCACGTAGCAGTTCACGGCTCAAACTGACAATTAAAACAAACCGAAATGAAAAGCAAAGCAGAGGAACATAGAGAAGGGATTCTATCCTGCCCATCCCGCTATAGAGTCTTACACACAGCTATGGCAACCCCAACAGCAGCAGCATCCCAGAAATTCACTATTTTTGCAAAAATCCCCTCATTCCCTTTTCCTGTTTTTAACATCAACACATGAAATCGCATTGTGGCCTTTAACATAATCCCCAAAGACAAAACTGACAATGCATAAACAAGAACTTAGCATCACAGTATCATAAAAACCTGTTATGAATCACACTAAGAAACTATTCATACAACAATTTTCCGCTATTATACAACAATAGCCCTTTTCCCCATGGTTCCCAACCAAATCCTGACTGTCCTGAAACCAGAGTTTCCCCACAGTCATAATCATTATGTCCCCTTACCATTTTTACAAATGATAAGTCCATGCAAAAAATTTAGCATAAAATTTTCAGTTAAACCACATAGCAATTAATTTCCCTTTAACCATCAACACATAACTAAGATATGACCTTTTACTAACCATGAATTTCACAGTAATTCAACAATCACATTTCACATATTCATAGTCATTCATGAAATACAAGTACACATAAGCACAAATCTCAAGTTTCATCACTGAGAAAGCCCTTTTTATTATCCTTATTCGCCTCATGGATAACCGTTAGCCAGTCATCCATGCGTTTACACATCCTCTATGGCCAGATACCAATTGGAATCTACCCAGTTCTAATTTCTCTTGTTTGTGTCATTTCTGCCGGAGTCAACGACATCCATTGACCTTGTTAAGATACCAATTGGAATCAAGAGATACCAATTGGACTTAATCCATACAAGCAAGAAACAGACCGCATGAAAGGAGGAAAGAAGTGGAACAATTTCCTAGAATACCTCATAGCTCCTTGAAGATTAGATGTGGACATTAACACACTAATCCGTAGGACTCTATTCAATATTTGCTATTGTACTGGAAGTCCGACAACCTTGTCTCTGATACCAAATTGTCATGACCTACTACCAAGTCATGCGGGCATCTACTCTAAGTCACATATATCGGAGAACCCTTACCACACAATTAACACAGGTATGCAGAATTAAATAAGAAAACATAAACTTTGCCTCGAATAAAACAAAACCAATTTAAAAACTTTGATTACAAGGAAATTTTTCAAATACAATTGAACCCCTCCCTAGGAACTAGTCTAAACAGGTACAAGAGCTACTAAGGAAAATAGACAACAATAAGACACAGCTCCCACTGTAGGAGTGAGATGAATAGAAAGCAAGAGTAGTAGCAGTACAAACAACATGTACTGATAAGCTTCATCAGTCGACCCAAATCAAATCACGTAAATATCCAGAGGAAACATACAACTTGAGATTTATTTAGCCAGAGGTCTTTTATTAAACAATTCCTTAACACCTTGATATACTACCCATCTTATCAAAAAGGAAAACCTTCCTCATACCAAGCCAGACCTCATTATGTGACTACCTGTGAGTTCTAGTTACTCAATCCCCAAGGTTCCTTACTCTTGACATCCCGCCAATTCAGGCAGTCACAGAATACTAGCCTTGTTCCACTAACCCAGACATACCTTGACACCCTCGCATCTTGAGTTCACCTAACTCTCCAAGCCATAATTAACAAGACGGTGACGCCCTGCCTTTCAGGCCAGAAACATGATGACTGTTAGACCACTAAACCTACCCATATCATACATGCAACATAAATATTACCGAGTGACCTTATCTCACATTCATAACACTTAGCCCTTATCAATCCCACCACCAAGATCGACCAGACATCATGCCAAGTCGACGTGCCTCTCCCAATAAAACTCTAAGTTAACAATCCTTACTACCAATTATTAACCAAGTCAACAACCACGACTCTACAACAATGACCTACACCTTATACCAACTGCACAGGTAATAAATAACATAGACTTGTGCCACATAGTGCAATTAACCAGGACCTCTCAAGGATCCCTAAAGACAACAACTATTATAACTTCAGGTGTTCCCGGTGCAAAATATACCCACCCGTAGAAGATAAATACATAGTCAGGTAAACAGTCAACTCGATTCACTCAGGGAACCAACATATAAACCATAAGATCGATAATCTTGGTTCACAAAATGAACCACATGTAAGAATATCAGGTAACAAATAAGTCTGGTTCACTCAAAGAACCAACACATATAAATAATATGTAATATGTACTAGGTGTGGTGCCTGATCCAACCATGCAATGAACCTATACCAGGTGTGGTACTCGAGCCAACCATGCAATGAACTTGTATCTGGCATGGTACCCGAGCCAACCATGCAATGAACTTATACCAGGTGTGGTACTTGAGTCAACTACACAATGAATTATAAAAACTGTACCAAGTGTGGTACCCGAGCCAACCAATGAATAACATCAACCAATCCTGTAAAGATATCCAAATATCGATACATCCCAACATAGTAACAAATATCACAAAAATCACAAGCACAATGAGAAATAAGTAGGCATACTTGTACAGTCAACAAGCCTTTAACATAACCTCATTTTATGTGATAAACACTTAGGATATCATTTAACCATTACCTTCCTTAAGCATGTATTTAAAATAATAAATAACCACCAAACTCTTGGTCAACTTGAGTTATTCATTTTATGCAAACAACAACCTTTCTTTAACACACCAAATCACAAGAAGATATGATCACTGAGTTCACAAGTTCAGCCTGTCTGAAGACTAACTCCCGAATAAATTAAGTAATCATATCAAGCCATATTTCTTATATTCAAATACTCATTTTAGGGGTGCACATTCAGCCCAATGGAATCTAAACTTTAATTCAAAACATAATTTCATTCTTTGCTCCCGTATCCTTACTATAAAAACCAAGGCCGGGTATTCAGCTAATATTTAGCAACCCCTACCTTCAAGTCATTCCTAGTTTCAAAACCCTATCCCATGAGCCAATTATTCGAGGTTAAATGATTATAGTGTAACACGTAATTAGAACGATTTCATCATTACAACAAATAACATTCCCCACCCAATTTACCATTGAATCAGTACTAGTCCAAGGAACCACCCATAATTCAGTTATCCAAGGATTAAAAATCAAAACTTAAACATGAATAATCAAACATAGGGTCAACATTACTCATAAAATTAACTTCCCACCCCAAATAGCAATGTTCAATACATTTTATCCATTCAAACACCGTACCCGATGGCCTAAACATGCAATCTATATCAATCTATGTTATGTTCATATTTTTCAATTCAGGTCTAAGATACTCAGTAAAAACTAGCCTATTTAGATGTCAAGAAGCTGCTACTGAGGTCTGGACGCAAACTTTGGCTCTGGGAAGGCGAATCCTGGTGTGAAATTAGCATAAACTTCATGGGTTTTACCCCATTAATACAAAATCCCTTCTCTCCATTGCTCTTAGGTCATGAGGTAACCTTAGGAGGGTTTTTAGAGAAAACCTCATTCTTTTTACAATTTATGAGAAGAAAAGAGAATATAAAAAGTCGCTCTTTGGTTTCTGATCCCGCCACCCCGCTACAGCGACCTACTGGCTACTATGGAGACATAGATATAGAAGAAAAATTCTCGCTATAGCGTGATGATGTCAGCCTGAGTAAAATTTCAAATTCCAATTTTTTTTGTCATGTCTCTCTAATTTAATTCAAGAGCGTATTTCAAAAATTATCGTAACTCGCAATGAGGTGTCTTTTGATAACGACTGAACAGGTTGTTACAGAAGTCAGATGGGTAGTCTTGGAGAGTCTAAGGTTTCTAAAAGGTCACCATATGACCAGGTTAATGGGATGGAGTGTTCTTTAATGTTTGAGTTGGCAGCAAAATACAGTGAGGAAGCTTGGGGAGAGTGAATAGAATTCACGGGCAGTATATCTGGGTAGTAGGAGTTGTTAAAGGACCCTGACTGTATAATTTACAAGTTGCATACTTTCTTTTAAATATTTACATGATGTTATATGGCAGATTTGAGTCGATCTATGATGCCTACTAGTATGTGTTGTTTGTACTGATACTACTCTTGCTCTGTATCTTTAGATATAGTCTGGTTGCAGGATCAGTTGATATTTCTTAGGTGAAGAAGATGGTAATCTCCAACAGCTTCTACTTATCTTTTTCTATGGTGGGAGTTGTGTCTTATTTTCAGTCCATTTCTCTTAGTAGCTCTTGTACCTGCTTAGACTAATTTCTAGGGAGGGGTTCAGTTGTATTTTGAAAAGATTTCATTGTAATCAAAGTTTTGAGAATGGATTATTTTATTTTAAGGCAAATTTCCATGTTCCTTATTTGCTTCCATATACCTATTTTTAATCAGGGGGGTAAGGGTTCTCCTATCTAGGTGATTCAGAATAGGTTTTTGCATGACCCGGTAGTTGGATTGTGACAATGTTATTTATTTTTTATTTAATTATAGTATTTTTTAATATTTTTTCTTGAGTCGATTTATTAAAAATAGTCTCTTTACCACCCACGGTAAAGTTAAGGCCTGCATATACCACACCTTACTTGTGGAATTACAATAATATGTTTGTGACACCCCATACCTTTCAAAACCTATATGACTAAGTTAATATCGACGAAGGTACTTGAGCTCAAGATTGTGAAGGGGTACTTTGACCTAGAATTTGAAATGGTCAAATGTATATAAGTGTTAAGTTAAAGTATAAGGATGAGGGTTTTGAAAATGAGATAAAACAAGTTAGGTGCTTGCCTGACTTATCTAAGCTCTTAGATGACAAATAGGTGCATCACCTACCTACGTTAACGAACTAAGTTCCGAGGGACGATTACGGGCAGCAACACCATGGACTATTAGACCTAATGGTAGCCCAAATGAAGCTTAAAGTTGTCCCATCAAAGCACCACCAAATCTGACCCAAACAACTACAAAAAGTAGCCACCAATATTGACCACATTTTGACCCAAGAGAAGCCCAAAATCAGCCACAAACTTAACCCTTTTGAGGCCCAAGCAAAGGATAATTTTGGCCCATGTTTCTTGACCCATTTTGTCTTAACTATACTAAAAAAAGTCGGCCAAAAAGGTCCCTTTATACAGACCTTTTGTTGATCAATATTGATCACAAAAAGCTGGAAAGTTCTCTCTTATCCTCTTTCATTTTGGCAGCCCCTTTCTCCCTTTAGGGTTCTAAGAAGATCAAGATTTATTCAAGATTAAGGTGAGTTAAACAACTTATTATCTTGGTACTAATATACTACATAGATCTAGGATATCCTATGGTAAGAAATAAATGAACTATGGCAGCCCCTTTCTTAAGATTGAACACATAGAAATTGTGTAACAATTAAGAGATTTCTTCTTCTCTTGTTGGTGTATGTGTAGTGGGTACTTAAGCTTTTCAAGAAATCAATAAAAAGAGGATAAAAACACCCCTTAAAGTGTTGTAAGTACTCTGCCCATAATCATATTTTTGGATTGAAGTTTGGATGGACAATTGTTGTTGAATTGTTGTTAAGAACTCACGGGACGGCGATCGGAAGCCGTGGATTCAATGTGTTGCTATTGTATTTCGGTATGGTGAGTTGTGTAAGGGTTGTTTGATGTGTTTTGTATGATTGGAGGTAGTAGGTTGGTGTGTGTGTGATGTGTATTGTAATGGGGGATAAAGGTGTGACGATACACCTTTTTATTAATGCCATTACGTAAGTCTGCCCGGGAAATGTTTAGCTACTGTTTTGGAAAAGTTGCATCAGGTTTAAGAGCTAACATTAGCTTCATTATACCCTTGTTTTGTAGATTAACTTAATAAAGGAAAGTTCAAGTTGTGGTAAGCGCAATCTTCGAAAGGAACAAGGTATGTTAAGGCTTCTTTATTCCTTATAGGCATAAATCTAGAAATGGAACTCTAAATCTCCGAAAAAGGAATTTGAGTATTCTATTATAAGAGAGCTGATTTGGTAACTTAACAAGTCTTAAAGAACTAAGTGATACATTATGGTGATTCAAGTCGCCTTCTTATAAATAATCGGATTCTTTTTGCACGAAACATAAGTAATCCTTTTGTCGAGTTTCCTCTTTGTATTGTGATCCCTAATCAAGATTTAGAAAGTATAAAAGGAAGGTTAGCAAGTCAAATCCCCATTCATATGTGTTTGGTAAGTTGAGTCCAACATCTAGTAAGTCAAGGCTAAAGAAGTTATCTAAATGAACCTCTATAACTAACAAGAGTAGCTTTGAAGGTCAATCTAGTAATACACTTATTACGCGTGGATTGCGTGTTAGTGTGCACCGAGGTGCTACTGCCATATTGAGGCTATTATATACATAGTGTGCACCGAGTTGCTACTTCCATATTGAGGCCATTATATACATAGTGTGCGCCGAGGCGCTACTGCCATATTAAGGCCATTATATACAGGGTGCGCCGAGGCACTATTGTGGTTCAGCGTGGGTTATAAAGAGTGAGTTGTGGTGTGAGTTAATGTATGTGTTGTGTTCTAAAAATAATAAAGGAGAAAAGAGCTTAACGAGTCTTACCAATTACAGTTTACAAGTTTCATATTATATCTTGTTCAGATTTACTACTTGCGACTTGCTTTTATGTTTCTACCTTACATGCCAGTACATTATTGTCGTACTGACGTCCCCATTGCTTGGGGGTGCTGCATTCATGCTTGCAGGTCCAGACAGAAACACAGACAGAAACCCAGACAGACCTCTTCAGTAAGAGTTGCAGAGTTCAGCCATTTTGGTAAGCTTCATTCTTCCTGGAGCGGACGAGTCAGAGGTCTACCTTATATTTTGAAAAGGTTATGTATATGTACAGTTTATGGGTAGTCCAGGGCCCTGTCCTGTATATGAGATGTTTTACTTACTCCTAGAGGCTTGTAGACGTGTATATGTGTATCAGTGTTGGGTATAGCCTTGTCGACCTTGTTATAAGCTATCTACTATGATAATAGCCTTGTCGGCCTTGAGTTGTTTACCTACTATTGAGATTTCAGTGTTTCAAATTTCTATTCTAGAGACCTTGTCGGTCTTAGACCCCCAACAGGTTCAATAGAGATACACTCTATTTTGGCACCGTCGGCCTTTTGGGGCTCCGGGTGTCGGTCATGCCTCCCATGGTTTGGGGCGTGACAATGTTGTTGTTGTAGTTTATTTAGTTATTATCCGCTTCAAAATTATCTTAGTGTCACGACCCAACCTACCGGGCCGTGCGGGAGCCTACTCTATGAGCCTAGATAGATGAACCCTTACCACCCATCTAACAAGTAAATGCAGAAAAGAGAAAATCAACCATGAAATAACCTTTTGATATACGAAAACCTTTTGATATACGAAAACCTTTACAACCTTGTTTTCAGAAAAAATCCTTTTTGACAATTACAACCAACAATTTTACAATTTAAAACACCCTCCCTAGGACCTAGTCTAAACAGGTGCAAGAGCTTCTACAAGATTTATATAGAGAGATGTAAATGAGACACAACTTCTGTCATGGAATCAAAGGACAGAAGCTGTTGCAGATCACCATCGTCATGTACCTATGAAACATCACCAACCCTGCAACCAGACTATAACCAAAGAGGGTATAGCAAGAGTAGGTTCAGTACAACCCCACGTACTGGTAGGCATCATCGGTCGACCCGAATCCACATGTACCATCATATAGGAAAACAGGGAAAACATGAAATTGAACAATATAACTCCCTCCTTCACCGTTTACCCTTACCAGACCCTATCTCAACCAGCCGTCTACTCAGACGCGTTACCTCAACCCTTTTCTATTCCTTCCACTGCCCACTCCCTCACTCTCAACTTCTGAGTCACGCCTAGCTTAGACGTCCCAAGTCACAATAACCTTAGACTTCCCAAGTCACCCTAACCTTAGACTTCCCAAGTCACTCTTACCTTAGAATTCCCAAGTCACACTAACCTCAACCCATCCATTAAATTCAACCCTGACTACCTCACCTTTATCCTAGATGACCCCCACGACTATACATCCAAAAATGACCCAGTTCTTGTCATTCTAGACCCACTACACCCAGGTCACTACACATAATTACACGGACTCGTCTCGGATCCCTAGACAATTCTTCCCAGGATAGCACCCGCTAGTCACACAATGTCAGACTCCTAGTCATTCCCCTAGTTTATCAACCACATGTAAACCACTTCCCAACCATGATCATAAATCCACAACAAACAACCATTATCCCCCGTTACATATCCCAGACCCACCCTGGATCCCCTCTAGACAACACCTAAGTGTCAAACAATAACCCGGTCTACACCAAGACCAACTCGTAAAGCAATGTAACAACTCGACCTCTCGAGGACCAAAATATACAACTACAATTCAAGTTCACAACCCGGTCCACTCATGGAACCAATACCAACTACAATAATGCAAACAATATCAATGCAATAATGCAGTAAATAAACTCGTACCAAGCGTGGTACTCGAGCCAACCGTTAGTATATCCCATACCAGGCGTTGTACCCAAGCCAACCATTAGTGTTATCCTGTACCAGGCATGGTACCCGAGCCAACCAAAGTCAACAATCCACAGTCGCAAAAATGAACAATCAACTTGTAAACCAACATGCATAATACAACGTTCAATTTACCAGACTGCTAATAAAACTATTAGACATTTCTAATCATTCCATAAGCAAAGCATCTCATACAAATACTTAGATAAGAGTACTTAAACACACAAAACATACAGGAAGCAAATTATCACCTACCCTCTTTCCCGGGTATATAACTTAGCGTCGACCTCCATCCGAAGACTAAACACACTCACTCTTTATTTACATATATTGAACGGTTTCCCATTTTAGAATAATTTAACAACCACCTTGATTTCAGAACTTACATAGATAATAATAATACAAATTACCACCCCTTAGCCCTTAGCACAACCAACGACTACTCATCATGCCCTTCGCATTCCCAAAACCTTACCTAAGAGTTTCCCATTTTCGTACCCATTTAGTTATCCTTGCACTTCTCAGTTCCTCGAACCTTCCTGACATCTCGAACCCTGAGTCCTATCATTTTAGCATACTAAGACAACATAAACAGCCCAAAATAAAAACCATCAGCCCATAATTCAATCCAACTAATCCCTATCTCACTCATAACCAATACCGAATCTGCCAGACTCCGTGCCCGGAGGCCTAATCATGGATTCTCCTCTTCACTACATAATAGTACAAGTGTAAACGGGTCTAACTACTCAACTGAAAACTTAGCCTACCTGGGCACCAAGCAGCTGCAAGGATGTATTTCTGGCTCCGTGAACGCGTTCTTGGCTGAATGATGGTTCTGGAATCTACTTTCCCGCGTCCCTTTAGCCATAATACTTCCTCCTCATGATTCCAAGTCTTGGAGCAGCATAGGAGGGTTTTTGAAGAAACCCTCGTATATTTCTCAACTGAGGAGGAAAGATCTTTTATTAAAAACTCATTCTGAGGCTTCTGTCTTCCGTCATTCAGCTATAGCGGATGACCTTCCGCCATAGAGGTTCTGCTATAGCGGATAAAATACCGCTATAGCGGAGTGATATCAGCCTGGATATTTTCCGAAAAACTGAATTTTTTTGCCATGTCACCCCACGTAATACTAAAAATATTTTTAATTCTTTTTCAAATTTCATGACGTCGTGGTTTTTGAAATAACAACGGATTCGGTCATTACAACAAATACCAATTTACCCATTGTTCATCCCCGAATGATCCCAAGAATCAAGAGAACGAAGGAAATTAACCGGGGACCCTCACTGTCCCAATGACCGTATAACATACGAACCTATGCAAATTGCCGACCTTTTCTCGCTTAGTCGCACTGATTTGAAGGAAAAATAGATGATCCTACTCCTTCGGAAAATTTTGAATTACCCAAGAAAATTTACACGTGAACTTCCCGAGTACCCAAGGAATCTGGGGTCTCGGACCATGTCGGGGCAAACGAATTTGAAATTACCCAGGAGAACCCTTCTATATTACAAAAGAAACTGACTGACCTCCACTATAGCGGATATTACTCCGCTATGGTGGTCCCACTATAGCAGAGTACCGATCACTATGGCGGTTAACAACATATGAAATAGGGAAGAAACAAATTTCATTCCCCATTCTCCCCATATTCCTCCCAAAGAAAATACCGCATTCTCTCCCGATCACCTCACTCCCAATGTCGAAATTTCCAGGTAAGACTCGTTTTTACTCTCGTTTCCTTACTTCCTTGCACGAATTTATACATGATTTTGTAGAAAATGAGGGTTTGGGGTATACATTGTAGTGGTTTTGAACTTGAACCTTAGGTTGGATTTTTGTTGGATTCCTGAAGCGTGGATGTTTCCCTTACGTTTACAATGCCTCCCAGGCGTTATGGGCGTAAGGATTACACTATTTTTGGCCAAAAATGGGACAAAAATGGGGTGGGAGGTGAAGGGTTGTTCTTGAACAAAAATTGCGATTTGGACAAAATTTAGGGGTTATAATGCCCAAATATTTGTAGAAAACAGTAATAGAATGCTTTAGGAGCACTGATCTGAACTTGGATTGTCAAAATGGAGTTTTGGGTCAAGGGGTGCCATTGTTGCACCCCTTGAAGCTTCGGGGATGATGAATACCGCTATAGTGGTTGGTCTCTGCTATAGCGGTTCTACTACAGCGGATATTTTTCCGCTATGGCGGTTCTGCTACAGCGGATATTTTTCCGCTATGGCAGACGATTGTCCGCTATAGTGGAAGGCCGGAACCAGTAACTTCCCATGCTGACACTTAAAAAAAATTTCCCCCTTTTCTAAACCCCTTAGACCTTATTGAGTTGTAATCCGATTTTCTTGCCATATTACAGGTTATACATCTAATGGCTGGAGGACAACAATTGCCCGTGCGTTCCTACGAGCGTTTCCCTGATGAAGCTAGTCGGGAGAGGTTCATGGATTATCAGAGACTGGGCATTTGTTATGAGAGAGGGTGCAAGATAACGGTTATAGATGGAAAGGCAACCGCCTTCCACCACAAAGTTTGAGAGTTTGGTTGGGAGTCCTTGCTAGTAGCTCCTCTTTTTGCATGGACAGGATGGGTACGGGAGTTCTATGCCATTCTCTCTATAGTCTGTTGGGAGGAGCCCAATTCCACCATCTGCATCCAAGAAGTGGACGTACCTGTGGATGCTCAGACTGTCAAAGAAGTTCTTGGAGTGCCTCACGTCTCCAATGTTGCATATGAAGCCAAGACAAGGCTTTGGGACATGACTTAGTTGAGAGATACTTCGGTGGATGTAGAGTTCAGGGATCGGGTCTACTGGGTCAGCCCCGAGGGCGTCACTAGCACCTACTTTTCTGTGGAGGCTAGAATGTGGTTAAACTTGGTATCCCGAAGAATTTGCCTGTCGGGAAACAAGACTGATGTGACCTGTGCCCAAGCCCTGGTGATTGCTTGTGCCATGCAGGGTATAATCATGAACGTGGGGGAGAAGATCGTCTCTGAATGGGAGGACTTCTACCGGGGTCATAGGAAGGGCCCTAATCTTCCGGGCTTGGTGTCTGCAATGTGTAGGAGGGTTGGAGTGCCTGAGGACCATACTTACTTGGAGGTGTCTATGGCCGACCCCTTTGACCCTGCCTGAGTGAAGGTGGTCTCCAAGAAGAAGAGGAAGATGGATGAAGCCGGGAGCAGTCAACCGGTCTAGGAGGCCGATGATGATGATGATGACACTCCTGCCCCTCCCCAGCCTCAGCCCCCTTTCAGTAGCTCCCATCTAGAGGAGACCTTGGTCATGGTTCGGAGGTTCAAGGAGGGCACCGCCACTGGAGGTACAGCCCTGCTCCCTACTGTTGAGGACTTTGCTGCACTCCGAAGGGAGTTAGAGGAGGAGAAGAAGAAGCGCTCCCGGGACCGTATGTTTGCCCGGATATTTAAGACCATCAAGGTCATGTTCTCTTGTGTTGCCCCGGGCCAAGAGCTTCCCACCCTGGAGCTCGAGGACAGGCAGGAGTTTCCATTCCTGAGCGATGATGAGGCTTAGGACCTCCCCTCCCCCCCTTTTTACCTTCGAACAATTTATAGCTTTTTGGTTGCCCCCGTTTGGGGCATGTTAGACAATATTCCCCTTATATGCACACTATGCTAGTTAAATCGTTGGTTTCTTGTTTTACCTAGCAATTCATAGCTTAATTCCGGCTTTTAAATCATCCCGGGAATGAATGAAAAACAGGGGAAACAAGGTGAGATTTCTACCTTACCCCTTTCCGCTATAGCGGTTACCACTCCGCCATAGCGGTACCGCTGTAGCAATAAAAAATCCACTATAGCGGGATCACCGTAGCGGTACAGTTCTGCTATGGCAGTCCCGACAGTGATAGCCCTGAAAATTTGAAATTTCCGGTAAGTGCATCCTTTCCCCTTCCCGGTTATCATTGTCTAATCCCATCGATCCCGCCATGGTCTTAGACTACCCCCAAGACCCCTTCCTGGCAATGCACATATCAAAACTCAACATAAATCAGACGAATCACCAATCACAAAAGAATTACAAAGACGATTGTTCCCAACAATACCTTCCTGCTATTAGACACGAATAACTCCCTTGTTCCCATGGTTCCCAACCAAGTCCCGACCGTCCTGAAACCAAAGTTTTCCTACAGTCACAGTTTCCATTCCCTTATCATCTTGACCAATGATAAGTACCTTTCAGGACATGATACAATTTCAGTCACTAAAATTAACAGCTATGCACGGACCCAAGACACACTACCTTCAACTTATGACTCTCAGCAGACTCGTCATTAATTCTAAGGCAACCAAGTTCACACAATTCAAATAGGTCTTACAAACACAGTAATACACAACATTTTTACTTCAGGCCACAGCAAAAATTAAGTCACAAAAATTCACCTTCTATTTGTATTCATGGATGACCATTAGCTGATTATCCATGCATTACCACAGCCTCTCAGGCTAGATACCAATTGGAACCTTTCCGGTTCCAATTTTCCTTGCTTGTCTTATTACAACCGGAGTACAATGGCCCCCCTTTACTTTGTCGAGATACCAATTGGGATCGAGAGATACCAATTGGACTCAATCCATACAAGCAAGTGAATGAACCGCACGAAAAGGAATGAAGGAAGAGGGATGTTTCCTAGAATGCTTCATAGCCTCCCAAAGATTAGATGTGGACGTCAACATACCAATCCACAGGACTCTATTCGACATTTTGCTCTTGTACTGAGAGACCGGTAACCTAGGCTCTGATACCATCTGTCACGACCCAACCTACCAGGCCATGCGGGCGCCTACTCTATACGCCTAGGTAGACGAACCCTTACCACCCGTCCAATAGGTAAATGCGAAAAAGAGAAAATCAACCATGGAATAACCTTTTGATATACGAAAACCTTTACAACCTTGTTTTCAGAAAACATCCTTTTTGACAATTACAACCAACAGTTTTATAATTTAAAACACCCTCCCTAGGACCTAGTCTAAAGAGGTACAAGAGATACTACAAGATTTATATAGAGAGATGTAAATGAGACAAAACCTCCATCATGGAATCGAAGGACAGAAGCTGATGCAGATCACCATTGTCATGTACCTATGAAACATCACCAACCCTGCAACCAGACTATACCCAAAGAGGGTATAGCAAGAGTAGAGTCAGTACAACCAAACGTACTGGTAGGCATCATCGGTCGACCCGAATCCACACGTACCATCATATAGTGGGAAAAAATGAAAGTGAACAATATAACTACCTCCTTCACCATTTACCCTTACCAGACCCGATCTCAACCGGTCGTCTACTCACACCCCTTACCTCAACCCTTTTCTATTCCTTCCGCTTCCCACTCCCTCACTCTCAACTTCTGAGTCACGCCTAGCTTAGACGTCCCAAGTCACAATAACCTTAGACTTCCCAAGTCACCCTAACCTTAGACTTCCCAAGTCACTCTTACCTTAGAATTCCCAAGTCACACTAACCTCAACCCAGCCACTAAATTCAACCCTGACTGCCTAACATTTATCTAGCCGACCCCCACGACTATGCATCCAAAAATGACCCAGTCCCTGTCATTCCAGACTCACTACACCCAGGACACTACACACAATTACCCAAACCCATCCCAGATCCCTAGATAATTCTTCCCAAGATATCACCCGCTAGTCATACAATGTCAGACTCCCAGTCATTAACCTAGTTTATCAACCACATGTAAACCACTCCACAACCATGATCAGCAGTCCACAACAAACAACCATTATCCTCCATTACATATCCCAAACCCATCCTGGATCCCCTCTAGACAACACCTAAGTGTCAAACAACAACCCGGTCTACACCAAGACCAACTCGTAAAGCAATGTAGAAATCCGGCCTCTCGAGGACCAAAATACACAACTACAATTCAAGTTCACAACCCGGTCCACTCATGGAACCAATACCAACTACAATAATGCAAAGAATATCAATGCAACAATGCAGTAAATAAACCCGTACCAGGCGTGGTACCTGAGCCAACCGTTAGTATATCTCGTACCAGGCGTGCTACCCGAGCCAACCATTAGTGTTATCATGTATCAGGCATGATACCCGAGCCAACCAAAGTCAACAATCCACAGTCGCAAAAATGAACAATCAACTTGTAAACTAACAAGCACAATAAAACGTTCAATTTACCAAACTGCTAACAGAACTATTAGACATTTCTAATCATTCCCTAAGCAATGTATCTCATACAAATACTTAGATAAGAGTACTTAAACACACAAAGCATATAGGAAGAAAACCATCACCTACCCTCTTTCCCGGGTATATAACTTAGTCTCGACCTCCGTCCAAAGACTAAACACACTCACCCTTTATTTACATATAATGAACGGTTTCCCTTTTTAGCATAATTTAACAACCACCTTGATTTCGGAACTTACATAGATAATAACAATACAAATTACCACCCTTAGCCCTTAGCACAACCAATGACTACTCATCATGCCCTTCGCATTCCCAAAACCTTACCTAGGAGTTTCCCATTTTCGTACACATTTAGTTATCCTTGCAATTCTCGGTTCCCCAAACATTCCCGACATCCCGAACCCTGAGTCCTATCATTTTAGCATACCAAAACAACATAAACAGCCCAAAATAAATACCATCAGCCCACAATTCAATCCAACCAATCCCTAGCTCACTCATAACGAATACCGAATTCGCCATACTCCATGCCCGGAGGCCTAATCGTGGATTCTCCTCTTCACTACACAATAGTACAAGTGTAAATGGGTCTAACTACTCAACTGAAAACCTAGCCTACCTGGGCGCCAAGCAACCGCAAAGATGCATTTCCGGCTCCGTGAAGGCGTTCCCGGCTGAATGATGGTCCTAGAATCTGGTTTCCCGTGTCCCTTCAGCCATAATCCTTCCTCCTCATGGATCCCAATTCTTGGAGCAGCATAGGAGGGATTTTGGAGAAACCCTCGTATGTTACTCAACTGAGGAGGAGAGATCTTTTATTAAAAACTCGTTCTGAGGATTCTTTCTCCCGTCATTCCTCTATAGCCGATGACCTTCCGCTATAGCAGAGTGACGTCAGCCCGGATGTTTTCCAAAAATCTAAAAAAAATTGTCACGTCACCCCACTTAATACCAACAATATTTTTAACTCTTTTTCGAATTTTACGACGTAGTGGTTTTTGAAATAACGATGGATCCGGTCGTTTCACTTAGTTAGTTAAAGTTTCGTTTATGTAGGATTTCTATTATATAAGGGATTTAAATATTTTTATAAAAATAGGAATAACATGATTATATTTAAGAGTTTCAAAAGATAAATATATTTTGCCAAATATTTTCTTTTTTAAGAATTTCAAAAGATACATATTCTCAAAAAAAAAAACTCTTTTTAATCAAAGACATGAATAAAGATTTTCAACCAAAATATTTATCTTTTTTTTTCTAATTTCGTAAACAAAAACACATAATAAGTTATCTATTTTAATATATTTAATTATGGATATACCTCAGATGAGATATAAGCTAGAATTTTTATTGTATATTAGGTAAGTTTTAAATTTTAAAATGCATAAGGTGTATTCAAAACTAAATTTTTATGTTCATTTTTATTTGTCCACTTTGAATTTTGTATGCCCCTTAAGAAACAATGATTGATATGAGTATTTTACTACAATATTCATATTAATTGATATTTAATCTTAAATCTTGAAAAATTATTTGGAGTATAAGTAATTAATGCTAAGGGCAAAACATAGAAGAAAAAAATATGTCTTTCTCTTGGGAGAGAGAAGAGGGGGATGGGTAATCTTTTTTTCTTTTGGTAATCAATGTGTGTGTTCAACAAGAACATTAATAAAATTAAAAGGGACAAATATAGAGTCTTTAATTAAAAAATAAGATAATTTTTTTTTTATTTTTCCACAATTTTTGTCAAGAAATTCCTCGTGGATTACCCAAAAAAAATCATGTGAACTTACCTGCCGAAAAATTCGCAAGAATGTTCCTTTTTTCACGGTCTTTTACAAAAAAAAAAATCGTGAACTATTAATATTTATCACAAGAAAATTCGCAAGTAACTTATCTGAAAATCCCCAAATAATTTATCTGGGGATTGTAAATTTGCATGTAATATTTACCCAAAAGCTTTTTTTCAATGTATTTTGGGTGGCAAAAAAATTCACAAGAAACTTATTTACATGTGATTTTTCTTCAAAATCACCAAGAAAATCTCCATTTAATTCGAGTTTTTCTAGTTGTTAAATGTTTATGGTGGTCAACTCCAAACAAAAGAAAAGATTGAAACTCAACCAAATGACCAGAATACTCCCCCACCCCCCGCCCACCCAAAGCCTCGGGAACTATGCCAAATCTCTAACTAGGTCATAATTCATCCTCCGGACTTAGTGGAATTATTAAAACTCGGACTCGACCTCGTCAACCCCAAATATTGACTTTGGTCAAATATTCAAGACTGAAAAACTTTCTCGAAACGCATCCGATCACCTCGAGAATCCTACCACCCATCCCTGCATGTCATAACCTTCCATCCAAAGCTATGAAAAGGATCAAACGGGGGAAAGAAGCAAAACTCCCAACACGACATCCTTGAGGATCGTTACAAGTATATTAATTATTTTGCTTATTGGATCTAACACAGGTCCTAGTTTACACTGTAAGTATTTTTTCCTTCTTTTTTCTTAATACCTTTTGACCAGCTTTTAACTAATCAATTAGTTAATGTTGACTAGCTTTATTAATTTATTAATCTTTGAAAAAGTCTTGACTACTTTTTTGTCTGTTATTTATTTGCTTAAGCTCATTAAGTTAAAACTTAAAATAGCATAAGCTTCTTCCTCTAGAAGTTTGATTTGCAAGTTTTATTGTTTGCGTCATGTTTTCATAATTATTATATTTTTATTCAATCGATTTGTTTATATAAATTAAAAAGATGAATAATTCAAATCATAATCTTTCAATACTATACTTGTCATTAATTAACTATGTAAAGTACTCGTGATCAGATTTCAATTTTCAAAGAGTAAGTAATAAGGTTAATTTAATAAAATAAACCTCTAATAAATAATTTTTAGGGGAGTGTTAAGTCAATATGGGTCAAGTAATATGAAACGAATGAAGAAGACAAAGTACTAATAGTCAAATTTAATTTTTTAAAGATTAATTTTGTAAATTAAATATCTAATAAATATTTTCTTAAGGAGAATGTCAAGTCAACACGAGTTAAGTAATTAAATAAGAACAACTTTCATAAAGCACACTAGTATAGGTCTTAATAACTCAACATACCAATAGTTTCAATAATTACATATTTTATCAGATACACTGTATTTGTCTTTAGATACACGTATCTAACGAATGTATCTCGCCTCTCTCCTTTCTCGCTCGCCTATCCTCTCTCCTTTCTCGCTCGCCTATCCTCTCTCGCTCACCTCTCCTCTCTCTCGCTCGTGTCTCTCCCTCTCTTTTCCCTCTACTTCTCTGCATCTGTGATGTATCTAGTGTATAGATACATACTTAGTATATTTGTGCACTGTCCATAGATATATATTTGTGCACTGTGTACTAGTATATTTGTGCACTGTTTTGTTCCTCTATTATGCACTGTGCATAGATACATATTTAAAAGAAGAAGAAGACGAAGAAGATACACTTATCTAGATACATGTATTTATACATAGATACATGTATCTAAAAGCATGTATCTGACTATATGTACATAAGCTTGTATAAAATTCATATGATATATGTATTTATTTGTATCTGGAGCAAACTCGAATAGTGCATCTAGTGTATTTATGCATGAATACATATATCTTATATCAAATATGTACTGATACATTCATCAATTGCCTTTAAGTGTCATCACCACCTAGCAAATTCAAAAGTTCTTGTATGAAACTTCTAAAATATTAGTGGCAATTATATGCAAAATATGATTTGAAATCAGTAAATCAACAATTGGTTTCAATTTTGCAGTAACCATTCCAACCTCAAATACTGTAACACTCCAAAAATTTCAAGCTAAGATCCAAACTATTTCCATGAGTGTCATGATCAATTCCCTAGTGTGGAAAGTGTTTTCAATGTGAATCATGTTCATAAGAAACTTCTATAAGCAAGTTAAGTTGAAAGCACCCCAACCAAAGAAGTTTTCATGTAAGACTAAACTAGGGTCAATTTCAAATGATCATAACTCCTAAAATATGAAGAGTTAGGTGGCCTAGTACCCACCAAATTAAAGGACTTTGAGTCTTCTTTCCAACGCCACTAACCGCACATTAATCTGAGTCCATAATAAAAAGGTATGGATATTTTACTGCAGTGCTGCCAGTGACTACGGGTGGAATGACGAACTATGGTTCTGAACCACGGTCCGTACTGTAACACGTGAAAACATATCTGCAGCTTAAAATTTCCAGCTTCAAAATGACGAGTTGGTTGACGACCCATAGACCAAAACCACGGTCCGTACTTTGACCCGTGGTTTGTCAATTTTCAGCCTTTTTTCAGATTTCCATGGGTGACTTCACGGGTCGTCGTTTCAAACGATGGACCATCCTGTAACTCGTGGAATCACCTTCAGAGAACCCCAGAACTGAAAAGGCAGAACCACAACTCAGTTGACGGTCCGTCATTCAGAACCACGGCCCGTCAACCAATCCGTGGTTTGATATTTTGAGAATTTCAGCACTTTTTAATTTAATTTCCTAGAGGTATTTCAGACAATTCCTTTTTCTTTTAGCTCCGACTATAAATAGTTTTAGGATTATTTTATTAAGTCAAATACCTCCAAACTATCAGATTTCCTCACTTTTTCTCTCAAGACAATTTCAAAGAAGAAAAGAGCGTTCTTCTCCAAAGTTCAGACCTAGGGTTCTTCTCCAAAGTTTCCAACCTTCAAGATAGTTAAAGATTCTCCATTAAACAGGTATGTGGGTATTCAGTAAGGGTTCAGTTCACCCTTATGCCCAAAACCTCAGTCTTCTATTTCGAATTTCATGATGTTAGAAACTAGGGTTCTTACCCAATCATGCTAGATTTTTACAGAACCCCGTCCTTATGATTTTTACATGAATTATAGCCTATTTTAGAAGATTTGATCCATGTTTTTAATGACTTGCATGATCTTTTACAAGAATCTAAGAAATCAAGAACTTAGCCTGAAATTGTAGTATTTCCATGAGAATTGGTTTTTCCTCGGAATTTAACCCAGATTACTAGCATTCGATTTTAAGCATGAAATTAGCCAGTTTTCAGTCTACATGCTTTCTTTAAATTTCTCCAAATTCAGCGTTCTTTTCAGAATCTAGTTCAGCTAGTTGGCATTCAGTCTAAACAAGTTTAAGTCTCTTCATGATGATTTTAACTATGAGTTTTGTTTCCAGACAAGCATTCATGATTTCTAATTACTTCAGTCCAGTTATTTTATTAAGAAAGAACTATGCATGATTTAGCAGGCTTCAGCTTACCCTCAATATGTTTTACAAGAATATATTTTTAAATATAGACTTCCAACATATGCCATCAATGATTACAAATTTAGTAAGTTTTGTGATTAGTATGACATCTAGATATGTCCACCGACTTTATGAGTAGTCTCCAGTATACAATATTCCAGAAATCATTCAGGCACTCGGCCAGCCAGAATTACATGATTAGAATGCTTCAGCTTCAGTTATATTTTGCATTCTTAAATTATATCAGTATTTTGAGCTATCCAGTATTTTAGTTGCATCTATAGCTTTATATTCAGTTGGGAGTAGACTTAGTACCGAGCGGACGAAGGGATGAAGTCTCGGCTGTCAAACTAGGCTGAGACCTTTAGTAGAAGTCCCTAAGTCCCAGAACTACGGTGCCACCGTAGGTATTAAAGGAGTCAGCTGTCAGACTAGGCTGCACATCTTTGTCCCTTGTGGACATCAGTAGTGGATCCACGTCAGATTTGTTTGTACCCTTGGCAAGGTATGAACACCTTCTCAGTCAGGGTTACAGGTTGGCTCCACAGTTAGCTCAGCTTGGGGTATGTCGGTTAATAGTAGCTCCCATAGTCCACATTCATTATTGCATGACCTTTTATTTAGTTGTTCAGTTCAGTTCAGTATTATTACAGTCTCATGTTCATATGCTTGGTCATTGCATCAGCTCATACCTTTCAGCTTGCATCCAGTGTACTATATTAGTACTTACAGACATACCTTATCCTTTGGGTCCATAAAATCCCAAGGAACAGTTTACTCATCTTTAAGCAACATGATTTACATTCTCTTCAGTAAAAAAGGTTTATGTTATACATCTTGATTATGCATTTCAGTTATTATACATGTTCCAGCTTTCAGCCATGCTTTCAGTATACACGTATTTACTCATGATTTACAGTTTGTGCATTATTCTCACATGCCCAGTACATTCAAAGTATTGACCGCATACCTTCCTTGTGCTACATCGATTTATGATATAGGTTTCAATGCTAGCTCCCAAGATCATGGTCTGATGGATCACAGCTTCCAGCCAGCAGAGATCGAGTTCTCTTTTTTGGGGAACTACAGTCAGTTAGTAGCTATAGAGGTTATTTCAGTTATTTATACATTAATTAAAGCTAGTTGGGGGTCATGTCCCGGCTAACTGTAGCTCAGTGTTAGTAGAGGCTTCATAGACAGTCAGACAGTCAGTCACTCAGTTTTATAAATTTTCAAATATTATTGTATCTCAGTTTATGATAGTTCATTTGCTTATAATATTTTCAAAAGAGCTCAGTACATTTCAGCTTCCGCATTTACTTTTAGTCTTTATCTCAGAGGTATGCCAGGCCATGGGTTAGCTTGGGGTCACTTGTGACTCTAAGCACCGTGTCGCGTCTAGGGTGTAGGATCGGGGCGTGACAAACTTGGTATCAGAGCATAGAGTTCAAGTGTCCTAGAGTGTCTATGAAGTCGTATCTAGTAGAGTCTTGCGGAACGGTACGGAGACGTCTGTACTTTTCTTTGAGGGGCTATTAGCATTTAGGAAATGTTTCCCTTTTTTCATACTCTAAATCGTGCAGTAAAGTTGTTCCTTCAGAAACTTATGCAGATTCATTCGTAGATCCAATTCCTCTAGTCATGACTCATCTTTGAGGTAGTGGAGACAGTGTAGTTCAGATCCCTGTCAGTGAGATGCTCTCAGATAGAGCCATCAGAAAGTTAATAGACTGCACAACGGCTTAAGAAGAGCCCACTAGTGCATTAAAGTCTATGAATCCAAAAGCATGTATCCTTTTCCCTCGTGCAATTGAGCCTACAGTAGAACGTGCTCTCAGACCCTCTTCCAGAAACTTTACTATGAGTGGCACCTTAGCCAAAAGGTATAGTTGTGTAAGTGCTTAGGTAGTACAGTCGCTCAACAATTAGTATGAATAGAGATATTATGGGCCATAAGTGACAGAATGACCCCAGAACTAGGTGTATGGATTCAGAATTATAGTAGCTATAAGATGTATACATGACGCCTTGATGAATTGGTAAATTGTGACTAAGTCATGAGATAAAGAAGAGAACCTCAAGAATTAGAAGTGTAAATGTGCACCCAGAGAGTATGTTGTTGTATGATGATCAGAAGATTGTAGAAAGACGATGTTGAGCCCCTAGTGTGGTCTGAATTCAGTTGAGTTTGGTGGATGTGAACTTACAGATGCGATGTTAGTAGATGAATAGGCAAAGGGTCAGATTGCTAAATATTAGAAGAAGTGGTTATATACACCAGTAAAAGTATGAGTCCTTAGTGATAGCCTTAAGTGTAAAAAGGAAGCTAAGAGATGTCTCAGAAGGAGACCTACCAAGGGTTTAGCATCTTTAGTTATAGCCTAGTTCAGGAGAGAGATCCGCAGACTTAGAGAGGTGACTTTCAATCTAAAGGGGAGATTATAGAATGAAGAACCAAGTCGAGTCTTGCGACTCAACCAGTATAGAATTATAGAAAGGACTATGATGGGATATCGATCCATTCTCATTCCAGCAGATTTCCTAGCACTTCAGTCAAGATGGAACTATACTAAGACATATTTATGTAATACTCATGTATAAGTTCATACACTCCCTACAAATTCATGAACATACTCAGCTCCTAAAGCAAATAGAAATTTGCTCCAGACAGCAATTCCAGTCTTACTCCATGATTTTATAAATCCCAGCCTTGTGCCATGATACTCGATATATATTTAAACTCATGTCTCACAGTATGCTCAGTTTTATGTACTCAGTTCAGTCCTCAGGATATGCCTTGATGGGTAATGAAATCATGCTACTGAATGTGCACGCTCAGACCAGATTTCTTGAAAAGTTCATGCTTATGATTCCTTACTCCAACTATGCTTCAGATGTCTAGTATGTGAGACTTAGACCTTTGTACTTGACTTATCAGACATTACCTTGAGTGGATAGATCACGCTAGGTGTAAGTCAAGATCGATCAACATTCCTTAAGTTGTGATGCTCCCACTCCACTCCTTCAGTGATCTTAGCTTATGTCATCACAACAAGTAGTAGAGGAAGCCGAGTAGTAGCCTAGATGGAAAGAACTAGATTTTCCTCTTCTTGGTGCTTGCAGTTACAATTTCTACATATGCTAATGAAGATGATAGAAGCCTCAGATAATGCCAGTTCTAAACAAGCCATAAGATGATCATAGTACTAGACTTGAACGTCATAGTGAAATACATGTGGGCCTTTGCTTTGTGCGACTAGTAACCCATTGATTAGAACTCAAGGTCAGTTGATTTTTTTTTGTGATAAGAAGGAATACCGTTCTTGGGAGATCACTCTAGATGCAAGAGATTTAGTCAAGATAGGCTTGAACATGTGAAAGAAGATAGTTAGGCTCAGACCTCAGAATCTATATGTATGTTGATAAGAAGTTTAGTTGCAAACAGCAAGTGTGGTATTCAGAGAAGTTGGTGTAGTTAAAAAGGGTGTTCCTAAGCTTAAAAGATGCCAACTGTATTGTTACCAACTGTATTTTTTGAGGCGGGAATAGTGTTGTTCTTACTCCCTACCCAAGGTGCTAATACCTTATGTCCAGTAGCTTCAGATAGCAAGATAGTAGACTCCTCATATCAGACCAGTTCAGATATGTCAGTAATCAAATCACTCCTAAAGTCAGAAGGTCTTTTCACTCAGTTCAGTACATGCTAGTAAGTTCAGTTTAAAAGAGAATAGTTCTATCGTATAATTATTCCTCTTAGTTTTATGTTCCTTTCAGCTAACTATGATTTATAAGAATGCATTCATTCTTTATGAGTTTCAGCTAAGTCCCTACTCTTACTTCAGACAAGTTATCATGTTGGACATTCAGTTTCATGTCCTATCAGTTTTCTTATGCTCTCAGTATGCATACATGCCTCACGAACAAAACTCAGTTCATATTTTAGTTAGAAATCAGCTACCATGTCAGTACTCTAGCTTTTAGAACTTAGTTGGTGGGATTCCAGCTCTTTCCCCACAACCTCAGCCTAGTAAGTCTTCATTCGAGGACGAATGATCCCAAGGGGGAGATATTGTAACACCCCAAAAATTCAAAGATAAGATACAAACTATTTGCATGAGTGTCATGATCAATTCCCTAGTGTGGAAAGTGTTTTCAATGTGAATCATGTTCATAAGAAACTTCTATAAGCAAGTTAAGTTGAAAGCACCCCAACCAAAGAAGTTTTCATGTAAGACTAAACTAGAGTCAACTTCAAATGATCATAACTTCTAAAATATGAAGCTTTAGGTGGCCTAGTATAGACCAAATTAAAGGTCTTTGAGTCTTCTTTCCAACGCCACTGACCGCGCATTAATCCGAGTCTGGAGTAAAATGTTATGGATATTTTACTGCAGTGCTGCCGTGACTACGGGTGGAATGACGAACCGTGGTTCTGAACCACGGTCCGTACTGTAACTCATGAAAATAGATCTGCAGCTTAAATTTCCAGGTCAAAATGATGAGTTGGTTGACGACCCGTAGACCAAAACCACGGTCCATACTTTGACCCGTGATTTGTCAATTTTCAGCCTTTCTTCCAGATTTCCACGGGTGACTTCATGGGTCGTCCTTTCAAAAGATGGACCGTCCTGTAACTCATGGAATCACCTTCAGAGAACCCCAGAACTGAAAAGGCAGAACCATGACTCAGTTGATTGTCCCTCACTCAGAACCACGGCCCATCAACCAATCCGTGGTTTGATATTTTGAGAATTTCAGCACTTTTTAATTTAATTTCCCAGGGGTATTTCAGACCATTCCTTTTTCTTTTAACTCCGACTATAAATAGTTTTAGGCTTATTTTATTAAGTTAAATACCTCCAAACTATCAGATTTCCTCACTTTTTCTCTCAAGACAATTTTAAAAGAAGAAAAGAGCTTTCTTTTCCAAAGTTCAGACCTAGGGTTCTTCTCCAAAGTTTCCAACCTTCAAGATAGTTAAAGATTCTCCATTAAACAGGTATGTGGGTATTCAATAAGGGTTCAGTTCACCCTTATGCCCAAAACCTAAGTCTTTTATTTCAAAGTTCATGATGTTAGAAACTAGGGTTCTTACCCAATCATGCTAGATTTTTACAGAACTCAGTCCTTATGATTTCTACATGAATTATAGCCTATTTTAGAAGTTTGCTCCATGTTTTTAATGACTTGCATGATCTTTTACAAGAATCTAAGAAATCGAGAACTTAGTCTGAAATTGTAGTATTTCCATGAGAATTGGTTTTTCCTAAGGATTTAACCCAGATTACTAGCATTCGATTTTAAGTATGAAATTAGCCAGTTTTCAGTCTACAGGCTTTTTTTAAATTACTCCAACTTCAGCGTTCTTTTCAGAAACTAGTTCAGCTAGTTGGCATTCAGTCTAAAAAAGTTTAAGTCTCCTCATGATGATTTTAACTATGGGTTTTTCTTCCAGACAAGCGTTCATGATTTCCAATTACTTCAGTCCAGTTATTTTAGTAAGAAAGAACTATGCATGATTTAGGAGGCTTCAGCTTACCCTCAATATGTTTTACAAGAATATGTTTTTAAATATAGACTTTCATTATATGCCATCAATGATTACAAATTTAGTAAGTTTTGTGATTAGTATGACATCTAGATATGTCCACCTACTTTATGAATAGTCTTCAGTATACAATCTTCCAAAAATCATTCAGGCACTCGGTCAGCCAGAATTACATGATTAGAATGCTTCAGCTTCAGTTAGATTTTACATTCTTAAATTATATTAGTATTTTGAGCTATCCAGTATTTCAGTAGCATCTATAGCTTTATATTCAGTTGGGAGTAGACTTAGTACCGAGCGGAAGAAGGGATGAAGGCTCGGCTATCAGACTAGGCTAAGACCTTTAGTAAAAGTCCCTAAGTTCCAGAACTACGGCGCCACCGTAGGTATTAAAGGAGTCAGCTGTCAGACTAGGCTGCACATCCTTGTCCCTTGTGGACATCAGTAGTAGATCCACGTCAGATATATTTGTACCCTTGGCAAGATATGAACACCCTCCCAGTCAGGGTTACAGGTTGGCCCCACAGTTAGCTCAGCTTGGGGTATGTCAGTTAATAGTAGCTCCCACAGTCCACATTCATTATTGCATGACCTTTTATTCAGTTGTTCAGTTCAGTATTATTACAGTATCATGTTCATATGCTTGGTCATTGCATCAGCTCATACCTTTCAGCTTGCATCCAGTGTACTATATTAGGACTTACAGACATACCTTATCCTTTGGGTCCATAAAATCCCAAGGAACGGTTTACTCATCTTTAAGCAACATGATTTACATTCTCTTCAGTAAAAAGGGTTTATGTTATATAGCTTGATTATGCACTTCAGTTATAATACATGTTCCATCTTTCAGCCATGCTTTCAGTATACACGTATTTACTCATGATTTACAGTTTGTGCATTATTCTCACATGCTCAGTACATTCAAAGTACTGACCGCATACCTTCCTTGTGATGCATCATTTTATGATGTAGGTTTCAATGCTAGCTCCCAGGATCATGGTCAGACGGATCATAGCTTCCAGCCAGCAGAGATCGAGTTCTCCTTTTATGGGAACTACAGTCAGTTAGTAGCTATAGAGGTTATTTCAGTTATTTATACATTGATTAAAGCTAGTTGGGGGTCATGTCCCGGCTAACTGTAGCTTAGTGTTTGTAGAGGCTTCATAAACAATCAGACAGTCAGTCACTCAGTTGTGTAAATTTTCAAATACTATTGTATCTCAGTTTATGATAGTTCATTTGTTTATAATATTTTCAAAAGAGCTCAGTACATTTCAACTTCCGCATTTACTTTCAGTCTTTATCTCAGAGGTATGCCAGGCCATGGGTTAGCTTAGGGTCACTTGTGACTCTAAGGACCGTGTCGCGTCTAGGGTGTAGGCTTGGGGCATGAAAAATACCATATCTTTGATACTAGATCAGATATCTTAATACTCCACCACTTAAAAAAGTCCCTTACACTAGTCCCATCGAGCTCCGCAATATGATTCTCAATAATTTTGCCTCTAATTTTCTTCGAGTACGTTAAAGGTAGTTTTCTGGAAGAAGGCGATTATAATATTATCACATAGAGAAATCAGAAATTAGTCATAACTGGAATTTAGAGATAGTTTTTTGTTAAAGCTACTCATCTAGAGTCTTCTTGTGAGTTATTTCTTGTGCCTATGCGTGTATCTACCCCAGTAAGAGATTCTTTAGCAGTGGATCATGTGTATCAGGCTTGTGTGATGACTATCCTGGGGTACTACACGTGGGTAGACTTGGTTGTGTTAGATATGGTCTACTTTGATGTGATCTTGGGCATGGATTGGCCATCTCCTTATGCAGTTTTGGATTGCTTTACCAAGACTATTACTATGTGTATTCCCGGTATCCCTCCTATTAATGGAAGGGTACTGGTAGCCATGCGTTGAGAGGAGTTATATCTTTTCTGAGACCCCAGCAGTTGGTTGGAAAAGGGTGCTTGACTTATCTTGCTTACATCTATGAACCAGTGCCACCATGCCTTTTATTGAGTTAGTTCTAGTGGTTTGCGAGTATTCAGATGTGTTTCATACTGATCTACTAGGTCTTTTACCTGATCGTAATATTGACCTTAGTATTGATGTTGAGTCAGGCAATCAGCCCATTTCTATCCCGCCATGCCAGATGGCACTAGCTGAGTTGAGGGAGTTTAAAGAGCAGCTCCAAGATCTTCTGAGTAAGGGGATCATCAGGCCTAGTGTATCTTTGTGGGGTGCTCCTATTCTATTTGTGAAGATGAAGGATGGTTCCTTGCGTATGTGTATTGACTACAGGTAGCTGAATAAGGTGACCATTAGGACTAGGTGTCCAATTCCATGTATTGACGATTTGTTTGAATAGCTATAGGGTGCATCGGTGTTCTCTAAGATAGATTTGAGATTGGATTATCATCAGTTGAGGATCAGGGCTGCAGACATCCCAACGACTGCATTTAGGACTCGATACAACCATTATGAGTTCCTATTCATGTCTTTTAGATTAACCAACGCCCCAACAGCTTTTATGGAGATGATGAACTGTGTGTTCAGAGCCTTCCTGGATCCATCATTATAATGTTCATCGATGACATTTTGGTTTATTCAAAGAGTAGGGAGGAGCATGAGCAACATTTAAGAGTTAGGCTTCAGACCTTGCGAGATCAGCAGTTGTATGTCTAATTCAGTAAGTGTGAGTTTTGTCTTGAGTCCATGGTATTTTTAGGGTACGTGGTGTCCAAGAATGGGATTATGGTGGATCCGGTGAAGATTTCGATAGTTCATGATTGGGCTAGGCCTAATTCTCCTACTGATATTCACAGTTTCATCGGGTTGGCAGGATACTACAGACGGTTTATGGAGGGGGGTTTTCTCTAGCTGCACTTTTGACTAGATTGACTGAGAAGAATGTCCCTTTTCAGTGGTCTGGTGAGTTCAAGGTGAGCTTTCTTAATCTCAAGGCCTTATTGACTTCAGCTCTGATTCTTACTCTTTCGATCAAAGGTTAGGGATTTACTGTCTACTGTGATGCTTTCTAAGTTAGATTGGGTTGTGTATTGATGGGCATATTTATTGATTATGCTTCTAGAAAGCTGAAGGTTCACGAGAGGAACTACCCCACCCATGACTTGAAGTTAGCATCGGTAGTCTTTACGTTGAAGACTTAGAGGCACTATATGTATGGGTTGCATTGTGAGATCTTCACTGACCATCGTAGTCTTCAGTACATCTTCAGCTAGAAGGACCTAAATCTGAGACAGCACAAGAAGTTGGAGTTACAGAAAGACTATGACATATTGATTCTCTATCACTCAGGTAAGGCAAACATAGTAGCGGATGCCTTAAGCTGGAAAGCGGTGAGTATGGGTAGTTTGGCATTCCTAGCAGCAGAGGAGCGACCCTTAGCTTTGGATATCCAGTCCTTAGCTAACAGGTTGGTTAGACTTTACATTTCTGAGCCACGCTGTATTCTTGCATGTGTTGAGGCTAGATCTTCATTATTAGAGCAAATTTAGGCATAACTATTTAATGATGCGAGGTTGAGGATCATTTGCGATAAGATGGTGACTGGAGAGGCTAGGAAGACAACCTTAGATCCAGAGGGTTTCCTGAGGATTGTGGGTCGTATCTATGTTCCTAGAGTTGGATACTTGGTTAGATTTATATTGGAGGAGGCTCACTGTTCTAGAATTTCATTTATCTGGGGGTAGCTAAGATATATTGTGACTTGAGGAAGCACTATTGGTGGTGTGGGATCAAGGGGAATATCTCCGATTTTGTGTCTAGGTAGTTAAATTATCAATAGGTGAAGTACGAGCACCAGAGACCAGGTGGTTTAATCAAGAGGCTACCCCTACCTGAGTGGAAATAGAAGTGGATAGATATGGATTTCGTGGTAGGATTGCCATATAATTTTCATAAATTTGATGCTATTTGGGTTATTGTGGATAGGTTGACGAAGTCTGCTCACTTTCTGCCGGTTCAAACTTTGTACAATTCAGAGAGGTTGGCTCAGATCTACATCTGTGAGAATGTCTGATTGCATGGGGTGCCTATTTTCATCATTTATGACTGTGGTACTCCATTTACTTCATGTTTTTGGAGGTCTATTCAGAGAGAGTTAGGTACCTGAGTTGAGCTTAGCACTCCTTTTCAACCGCAGATTGAGTGTTAGTCGGAGCATACCATTCAGGTTCTGGAGGATATATTACGGGCATGTGTTATTGATTTCAAAGGTCAGTGGGATCAGTTCTTAGCCTTGACAGAGTTTGTATATAATAATAGCTACCACTCCAGTATTCAGATGGCTCTGTTTGAAGCATTGTATGGTAGGCAGTGCAGGTCTATGGTGGGTTGGTCTGATTATTTTGAGGTTAGGTCATGGGGTAATAACTTGTTACGGGATTCTATGGATCGAATTGAGGTCATTCAAGAGAGACTTTGTACTATCGAGAGTAGGCAGAAGAGTTATGCTGACCAAAGGGTTTGAGCCTTGGAGTTTATGGTTGGTTATAGAGTTTTCCTCCGTGTGTCACCCATGAGGGCGTGATGAGGTTCAAGAAGAAGGGAAAGCTTAGCCATAGGGTCATTGGTCTATTCGAGATCCTTTATCGCATTAGGGAGGTAGCATATGAATTAGCCTTGCATGTTGCTCTTTCAGGTGTTCACCCTATTTTCCATGTTTCTATGTTGAGTCGGTATGTTCTAGATGAGTCGCACGTGCTTCAGTGGGATTTGGTTTAGTTGGATGAGTCTTTGGCTTTTGAGGAGGAACCCGTTGCTATTTTTGACAAATAGGTTAGACAGTTGAGGTCCAAAGAGATTTTTTCAGTTAAGATTCAGTAGCAGCATCATGCTATCGAAGAGGCTACTTGGGAGACCAAGACCAATATGCGGACCTGCTATCCTCACTTTTTTTATCCTTCATGTACCTTCTTTTCTCTAACTTTTTAGGATGAAAGTTCTTTTAGTAGTGGATGTTGTAATGACCCTCATAGTCATTTTCTTATATTCATGCATTTTTACCATTCTAATCCTTCCCGTAGATTTAACATGGTTGGTTTGATTTGCTAAGATAGGTGGCACACTTTTCGAGGTATTCGATCAGGTTTAGAAGAGTTTCCCTATTTTAGAACTCTTTAAACTGAAAAGTTTGACTTTGGTCAATATTTGGAGTAAACTGGCTTGGATGAGAATTATGTCAGCGTTGTTAACTCCAGAGCATGGACTTTACACTAGTAACACCTTTGGTTTGGTTCAAGAGGCTTCCAGACTCGTTTTGGGCACTTTGTTGACTTTTAGGCAAAATTGGCGAAGTGTTGACTTCAGTCAACATTTCATCAAGACGACCTCTGTTGGTCATTTCGATGATTCCATTGAGTCCGGAATGTCATTTCCAGTTGGATAATATGTTTGGTTTGTGTTCACAAGATTAAGAATAAATCTCGAGAGTCCATCAGGTGACTTTTTAGCCTTGTTATGTTTTTGGTGTGCTATTATTGTTGCAACCACCTTTTGTTCATCGCAATCACGACGTGGTCATTATGTTCGTGATAGTCTAACTTTTTGACCATTGCGATCGCGAGTGGTTCATCATGTTGAAGCGAAGCTAGGACCCAATTCAGTTTCTTTCTCGCGATCGTGGAGAAGACCATCACGATTGGCAATGGTTTTTCTTAGTGCGGTCTCCCGATCGCAACATGGATACTCGCGTTCGTGATAAAGGACCCCTGGCAGTATAAATAATCCTCTCTTCATTTTTAACTTAGCTTTTCACGAATTTCCTCCATTGTTGAGCTTAGAAACTCCATGTCTTGAGAATTGCAGACCATAACTCCTTTCGGGTAAGTTCTTTACATTACCTTGCACTTTTCTCATTAGTTTTATACGTTTTACGTCTTTAAATTCCATGGTTAGTTCTGCAATTTATTCCTTGATCAAAATGAACTTTCAGAGCTGTTTTGGGACTCGAAACATGTTTTGTTTGTGCCCAAATTTTGGCATAATTATAAATTTTGTTTCTAAATTTGTAAAGGGGCCTCGAGTGTCAATTTTTTACCCAATTACCAGCCCAAAATTATTTATATTAATATGGGTATCATTTTTCTTGTTCTGACATGTAGATTATATTTATGATAACGTGGTAGCATTCCGAGGCACTCCAAAAGAAAGGCTCCCAAGTGATGATTCACAATTGTGGTTTGGCCCTCAGGTAGGTTATAGTTTACCCCCTTTTAGACTTTACTCATTTAGATTTTATATTCAATAAGTTTCTTGAACGTTAGGATAAGTCTTAGGCTAGAATTAGGCTTTAATTCTATTTTTTGCATATTTGGCCATTAACGGGACCATAAAGTAGAATTATCTTATCTATGCATATTATTAGGGTGATATACCCTCATCTTGTTAGATTAGAATCCTTAGTGTAGGTTCTGAGAGGATTTCGTGGTAAAGTAGGCTTATATAGTTATTTTTGCTTTATTACCTTGTTTCCATGTTTATTCCATTTATTGCGTAACTGTGGGCCCAAGGTCATAGCTTTGGATTGGAAGGAGTTCCAGGTTAGCCGTCTTGTTTGGAGGGTACCTTTTCCCTATTTTCTATATCCATAGAAATGTATCCCTTTATCATGGCATGCATATGCTCATATATGCATTTACATGGACATCGGTACGATTTGAAGGAAAAACATGAGATTTTCGGTTTTAAAGATGGGATGTTTTGCTTTTACTGTGGTTTTCAAATTTTAGAAAGGAATTCATGGTTTTATCATTGTTTTGGGAAAGAAAGTCTTGTACCACTTTATACTCAAATCGAGGGATATTCCCAAACCCTTTTTCCATTGACTTTCTGTAAATAATCCCAAGGGCGGCCCAATCGAGGAGCACATATTTGGGTTTTACTTTTATTGCATATGTTGATGAGCCCAACAGCAGCATGGGAGATTATTCGAGAGCCTACGGGGTGGCTCGCGAACCGCATTTTGGGGTTTTTACTTTTCTGCATTGGCCACATATTGCATCATATCATCCCATAAAGCATTACATCCCCTTGTTTGCATATTTGGGTGTTTTATCATTTCAATTATTATTATATATACCTTTCGTTGGTTTGTACCTGCTGGTAGCTACCCTGTTATGACTAGACTTAGATGGATCCCGATAGTTAGTTTACTTTTATGCCTCTTATATTATATATTATCTTCTGAGCTCGGTCGACCTATGATTCCTACCGATTACCCTATATTTTGGTATTCATACAACATTTCTACATCTTTTTCTAATACAGCAACTAGTACGAGCCACCGTCATTGATCATCTATTCGTTCGAGGCCAACTATTGTTCAGATCATGGTGAGCTCCTGGCGTCCAGAGATTTAGTTCTTTCCCTCTACCCGTACTGTCTTTATTTTATATTTTAGATAGGCAGTAGTATCTTGTATAGCATTGTTTACGTACTTTTAGACGCTCTTGTACCAATGACACTGGTCCGGGGTTAGGTTCTTATGTATATATATTTTTTCTTTCTTGTTCTTGTGAGAAATATAGGAGAAAAATATTATTGAATTGTGTGTACATTATTACACAATGATCCTATATATAGACACTAGATTACGATCCTTTACCAAGTAGGATTCTATATACTATTCCTATTACTACTCTAACTAGGATTCTATATACTATTCCTATTCCTATTCTAACACTCCCTCTCAAGCTGGTGCATACAAGTCATATGTACCTAGCTTGTTACAGATGTAATCAATACGAGAACCAGTGAGGGACTTGTGAAGATATCTGCAAGTTGATCACTCGACTTCACAAATTTTGTAACAATATCACCTGAGAGTACCTTTTCTCTGATAAAGTGACAATCAATCTCAATGTGCTTAATCCTATCATGGAATACTGGATTTGATGCGATATGAAGAGCCGCTTGATTATCACACACAACTTCCATCTGACCGATTTCTCCAAATTTTAGTTCTCTCAACAACTATTTGATCCAAACAAGTTCAGTGGTTTCTACAGCCATTGCTCGATATTCTACTTCTGCACTAGATCAAGCAACCACACTCTGTTTCTTACTCTTCCATGACACCAAGTTACCTCCTACTAAAACACAATATCCGGATGTAGAATATCTATCACTAGGTGATCCTTCCCAATCCGCGTCTGAATATCCAATGATCTACTCATGACCTCTATCCTCGAAGAGTAGTCCTTTATCTGGAGCTGACTTTATATATCATAGAATGCAAACAACTGCATCCCGATGACTATCACTGGGAGAATCCATAAACTGACTTATAACACTCACAGGACAGGAAATGTCAGGTCTGGTCACTGTGAGATAATTCAACTTACCAACCAGATGCCTATATCTTCCAGGATCACTAAGTGGCTCCCCCTATCCTGGTAGGAGTTTAGCATTCAGATCCATAGGAGTGTCAACGGGTCTACAACCCACCATTCCCGTCTCCTCAAGAATGTCTAAGGCATACTTGCATTGCGAAATAACAATACCTGATCTGGACTGAGCAACCTCAATACCTAGAAAATACTTTAGTCTGAAAATGTTGAAAGAGATGTTGCTTTAAACTAATGATACCATTTTGATCATTGTCGGTAATAACGATATCATCAATATAAACCACCAAATAAATACATAGATTTTGAGCAGAATATCGATAAAACACAGAGTGATCAGCTTCACTACGATTCATGCCAAACTCTTGAGTTAATGTGCTGAACTTTCCAAAATAGGCTCGAGGATATTGTTTCAGACCATAAAGTGATTGGCGCAATCGACACACCAAGCTAGACTTCCCTTGAGCAACAAAATCAGGTGGTTGCTCCATATAAACTTCCTCCTCAAGGTCCCCATGGAGAAAAGCACTCTTAATGTCCAACTGATAAAGAGGCCAATGTTGGACAGCAGCCATGGATAGAAAAAGACTTACAAATGCTATTTTGTCCACAAGAGAGAAAGTTTCACCATAATCAAGCCCAAATATTTGAGTATACCCTTTGGCAACAAGGCGAGCCTTAAGCCGATCAATTTGGCTGTCCTAACCAACTTTGATTGCATAAACCCAGTGATAACCAACAGCAGATTTACCTGAAGGACAAGGAACAAGCTCTTAAGTACCACTTGTATGTAAAGCAGACATCTCGTCAATCATAGCTTGTCGCCATCCTGGATGAGAAAGTGCTTCTCCTGTAGACTTAAGAATGGAGACAGAGGACAAAGATGATTCAAAGGCATAATGGAGTGATGACAGACGATGATAACTTAACAGGGTATAATGAGTGTTAGTGTTACGAGTGGACCGTATCTCTTTTCGAAGTGCAATCGGTTGATTAAAAGGAGACAAGTCTATAGTAGGTTCAAGGTTGGGTGCATGACGGAAATCATCTAAACCTGATGATGGACATGGACGATGATGATAAGTCAGGAGTGGTGGAACTGTGGAAGGAGATGTAGAAGGTATTATAGGTTCCCCAAAAGTCAGTACGGGTAAGACTGGTGGCACAAGGGAGGGAGATGTAGAAGTAATGGTAGAGTCCTCAAAAGTTGGTATAGGTAAAACCTCAGATATGCTAAGATGATCATGATCAGAAGAATCTGTAAAGTAAGGTTGAGACTCAAAGAATGTGACATCAGCTGACATAAGGTATCGACAAAGATCAGGTGAGTAGCAACGATATCCCGTTTGTACCCGAGAATAACCAAGAAAGGCACATTTAAGAGCACGGGGGGCTAATTTATCTTTCCTAGGGGTTAAGTTATGAACAAAACATGTACTCCCAAAGACACGAGGGGGAATAGAGTATAGGGGTGACTGAGGAAACAATATTGAATAAGGAATTTGATTCTGAATGGAAGATGACGGCATGCGATTAATTAAATAGCAAGATGAGAGAACTGCATTACCCCAAAAATGCAGTGGAACATGAGATTGAATGAGAAGAGTGAGAGCAATCTCGATGACATGCCTATTCTTTCTCTATGCTACTCCATTCTGTTGAGGGGTGTATGGACAAGAAATCAGATGAATAATTCCTTGGTGAGCCATAAACTGCTGAAACTGGGAGGAGATATATTCTAGGGCATTATCACTATGAAAGGTACGAATAGAGACACCAAATTGATTTTGTATTTCAGCACAATAACTCTTGAATATATAAGACAACTCAGAATGATCTTTCATTAACAAAATCCAAGTACATCTTGAATAATCATCAATGAAGCTAACAAAATAATGAAACCCTAAGGTTGAGCTGACCCTACTAGGACCACAAATATCAGAGTGAACTAAGGAAAAGATAGACTCTGCATGACTTACAGCACTACGTTGAAAGGTAGTGCAAGTGTGTTTCCCAAGTTGGCATGACTCACAATCTAATGTAGACATATTAGACAAACTAGGCACCATCTTTTGTACCTTGAACAAACTGGGATGTCCCAAGCATTTGTGAATTAATTCTGGAGAATCTGTAACTGGACATGCTACAGAGGAGTTAGGAGAGTTAAGGTAGTAGAGGCCTTGTGATTCATATCCTACACCAATTGTTTGTCTCGTACTGCGATCATGCATGATAAAAGTGTCCTCAAGAAATAGTATGCCACAATTTAGGGCACGAGTCAAACGACTGACAGCCGCAAGATTAAAAGGACAACCAGGGACATACAGAATAGAATTTAAAGTGACAGATGATAGGGGATTAGCTTTTCCAACTCCTTTTTCTTTGGTTTAGTTCCCATTGTCTAAAGTAATAGTTGGAAAAGACTGTGAATAAACAATATTTGATAAAAGTGATTTATCACCAGAAATATGGTCAAAAGCGCCAGAATCCACAACCCATGATCCAAAAGTAGAAGACTGTGGGGCTGAGGCTACTTGTAGAGATGTCTTCTTACTTGCTCGATATTGAAGATACTCATTATATTCCTCTTTAGATAAATAAACCCATTGTGGTGTTAGGCTGAGCAACATGAACATCTTTAGGTGGATGGACATGCAAAGGATAGCATACTTCATGAGTGTGTCCAAGCTTATTATAATAACTACACATAGGTCGAGAATAACATACTTCATGAGTGTGTCCAAGCCTATTACAATAGCTACACCTAGGTCGAGATCTTCCAAAATGACCTCCCCCTCGTCGATTCTTCATGGATTGTGATGTTTGATAATATAATCTCCTCATTAAGGGTTCGGACTTAATCATAGGACTATAATAAAAAGTGACCAAATCTTGAAGAAAATGGTATGAGTCAGCTAGGAATCTCTGTGTGACGCTAACAATAAAATATTTCTTCAATAAATGGCCAACAAAAAAAAGTAGATCTAATCGCCCAAATCTGGTCAGAATCAGGAAACAGGTCACTGGAAACAAACAAAAAATACAGCATCAACTCACATCTACCAAAAACAGTCAGCACAAACTCAGATCTGCCGGAGAAAGTGCAGCAGAAACTCAGATTTGTCAGAAAAAGTGAGCAGTCGCTGGAAAATAATGTTTCTCACCAAAACATGAAGACAACTATCAGTTTTCTATCAGAACAGTCAGGCGACCTGAGTAGAAAAAGAAATTCTCAAAAAAGGTGGCTGTAAAGAGGCTCACGCACCCGGCGCATGGTCTAGATCTTACCAGAGATGTTTGCTCTGATCGGCGCATGGCAGCGCGTGGAGAGGCTTCTGTTGGTGAAAATTTAGGGTTATGGTCGCTAGAAGGTGTGGGACCCCATAGTGGTGTTGGTATTTTTTTGCACAACACTGACGGACACGGTGTGACGCAACACAGCCCTAGAAAGTTGTCAGAAAATGACGCACGACAACTATTTTGACCTAATTTTCTTTCACCGATGTTTCTCACCAATGCTCTGATACCATGTGAGAAATATAGGAGAAAAATATTATTGAATTGTGTCTACATTATTACACAAAGATCCTATACATAGACACTAGATAACAATCCTTTACCAAGTAGAATTCTATATACTATTCCTATTCTTACTCTAACTAGGATTCTATATACTATTCTTATTCCTATTCTAACAGGTCTCTTTAGGGCCCAATTATATAATTTATATTATTTTGTATATAACTATGCTGGTGGCCCTTTCTTATTTAGTATCTTACTTTTGCTTTTCTATTTTAGCTTATTTATAGTATCGTTATTGGGTTTTTGGCCTCCCTATTGAGGGATTTTAGTAGGCGCTATCATGGCCCAATTTCGAGTCATGACACTCTCTCTTCTCTCTACCTGATTCTTCTTCTTCTTCTTGCTATATTATTTTATAATATGTTATCAACAAGAATCTCTAATTTTTTGTTTGAGTTTTAACCATAATGACCATCTGTGAGATATTAACGGGGACAACTATCTCCACTGGGGTATCAATGAACAATTTTATTTTGTTGATTTTTCTTGGTAAGATGAAACAACACTTTAATATTTTTCCATATGTATCAAGTAATATTGTCATACCCCGAAGCTATCCCCTGGACGCAACACGGTACTTAGTGTCATAAGTGACCCCAAGCTAACCCATGGCATGGCGCATCTATACAAAATTATGTGAAGACATGCACTGTGCGAAAGCTAAAATAGTTTTAATATATGAAAGCGGGAAGAACCCAAGACTCTGAATATATAAAGTATATAAAAATATAGTGTTGACTGGAAAACCACACTAACGACTGCTGAATCTAGTCTATGTCTGAAAGCCTTCTAACTGAATAGGAGTTGCTGGGACATGCCCCTATCTAACTCTAATAAATCTGAAACTGTAAATAAATTTGGAAGATATAAGCATGTCTATCATCCTCGAACTACTGAGGACTCACCAACTGAGCTGCTAGATATGGACCAGAAGTCAAATTAAGCGCGGTCTGGATGTTGAGTGCCTGAACCTACATCATAAAATGATGTAGCACAAAAGTATGCATCAGTACTTTGAATGTACTAAGCATGCAGGATATGTACAAGCTTGACAATATAGAACTGGACATGAAAATAGATATACTGCAACATAACTGAAAGCTGAACTGAATGTAATGACCAAGTATAAATCATGAAATAACATGCTGAACTGAATACTGAACATAAATACTGGATACACAGTCAATGCACATGAATCTGACTTTAGGAGACACTACTAACCAACATACCCCAAGTTTAACTGATGGAAGGGTGTTCATACCTTGCCAAGGGTATGAACAAGTCTGACGTGGATCCACTGCTAATGTCCACAAGGGACAAGGAGTTACAGCCTAGTCTGACAGCTGACTCTCCTAAACCTATGGTGGCGCTGTAGTTCTGGGACTTGGGGACTGTTACTAAAGGTCTTAGCCTAAACTGACAGCTAAGCCTTCATCCCCTCATCTGCTCGGTACTAAGTCTAATCCCACTGAATGTAAGTAATAATATACTGATATAAAGGATAGCTCAAAACATTGATAAATGACTGAGAATGCAACATACATAGGCTGAAGGATATGGCATTCAATTTCTTAAGCATAAGCATATAACTGATCTGCCTAGCAAGCTAAATTCATGAAAATACTGGAATTTCTACAAGCTAGGGTTTCTGAGCATTATTCATGAAATTGTACTAATTCTCCAGGAAACATATAAGCAATACCATAAAAGCTGTAAGAATTGAACTACAATAATTCCCTACGATTTAGGAACCTTAGATCTGAAACATTCATGGAGAAAACTGAAGGCTGACTAGAATCTAGGGACCTAATGGGTGAAAGGAACCCACTAGTGAAATCCCACATACCTGGTGAAGAAACCCACGGAGAAATCCTTGGATTTTTGGGGCTGAACTTGATGAAAACCTCTGCTTGTTCTTGGAGGAAAACTGTCGCCTCTTTCTCTTATTTTCTTTCTCTGTTTAAAGAATTTAGGGGAATGAATGTTTTGGGTAGTTTTAGGCTACTTAATTAGGCTTAAACGATATAAAACGACGTAGCTTAGGCCTTGAAAAGGGAAAGGAAAAGTCTGAAATACCCCTGGGAAAGTTAAAAGAATTTCTGCAGAAAATGCGACTCAGGGATCACGACTCTGGATGACAGACCGTACTCCTACATGATGGACCGTCAACCTGAGTCGTTGTTCTGCCTAAGAGTTTTAAGGGTCTCTGGTCTCAGGAACTACGAATCAACAGGACAGACCGTTCTTCTGAACGATGGTTCGTTATTTGACTCGTGGTTCCTGGGACTTGACTTAGCATGGGGAAATCCATGAGTCAAAGGAAGGACCGTGCTTCTGAAGTACGGTCCGTAAACCAACTAGTGGTTTCTGGGACTAGAACAGTGGGTCCTCTGATTCGGGGAAACCAAGTGTGACAGGTCGAGCCGTGGTTCAAAACTACGGTCCGTGGTCCTAACCGTAGTCCCTGGGACATGTACTGAAGAGCTACTGGAACTTGAACTACAATTCAAGATGACGGTCCGTAGTTCCAAACTACGGTCCGTACTCTTGAACCTTGGTTCCTGGAAACTTGAATTTTCTGAAATTTTTATTTTCTACTGGTTTTCTGAGCTTAGTCTGGGCTTGGAAGTTCTGGGGTATTACAAATATTTTACCTTAATTCGTTTGAATGCTTTAAGTTCTATAACTTGATTCTGAATTAAATCAAAGGCAATATATTTGTTTGCAACTCGGCAGAGATCAAAAATGTCATGACCTGAGACTAGGCTCTAATGGGCATCCCAGACCAATGATAGCCTGAAAAGACCCCTTAGCATTTACATCAGGCATATTCAATAATAAAGAGCTGCGGAAAAAAGGCACAATACTAAAATGTTTGGCTTAATATAAATCAGTCAAAACTAAACCTTGAGGATCCAACAATACATAGTCTACGAAGCCTCTATTTCATAAAAACAAATCATCTATACCGGGATAAGGCCCCGGCAATACCATAAGAAAACGAAATGCTATAAAAGTCTATCATAAAAGTGGCCTTCCAAAGAATGGAGGCTCATGAAGGCTGGATCTGTCTGCTCGACTCTAGTGTTGTGTTGTACCACGAGAAGGTGCCTCTGAACCTACATCATACAATGATGTAGCCACCCGAAGATGGTCAGTACATGGAATGTAATGGTACACAGAACAACAAAATAGGTACAATATACTTTATCTGAAAAAATTTCTTGTAAATACTTCCAATACAATAAATAATAAAATATCAATGGTAAATTTCACAAGGAGAAAACAATATACTTTTTATCCATTACTTTTGAACTAGATGGTATCATCGACTTTTATTTAACAACACGGACTGTGTGGGTCTGATCAACGCTCGATCGTCTAAGCCCCAACCCATGTTTGCCACTTGAGTCAAGATTTCTATTCAATTTGGCTAGCATAATCATCCTTGTAGAGGAAAAGATAAGGTCGTCCAATGTTAGGATCGTACTATCCTTATATCGATAAAACAAAGGTTTTGAGTGTTGAGACGTTTAGCCTCACACCTTCTCGGTTAACCATCTAATTCTCTTAGAGCCAAAATTATTACCATTTTCAAGATCATTAAAAACATCATTCAATATTAAATAAAGCAATTTCCATTAGGGGCATAGTCCGTTATTGGTATCGTCATACCAAGACTTGCAAGTCACTCGTTTCATTAATATAGGGCCCATAAGGTCCGTCAACAATTTATTATTCCCATTTCATAAAGTTTATATAGGAAAAACTATGATTTCAATCTCAATCCATTCCATTCGTAAAATCTGTTAGAGTAGCAATATCTTTCGAAATTCGTAAATCCTTTTGAAAAATTGAATATCAAGAAGAAAAGTAAAACCCCTTTTCAAATTCCCTTTCCGGTACAATTCAGTATATACATATATACAATAACAATTTCAAGTAAAAGGTAGGGAAATCACGATTTCATGAGGTTTCATCAAAGTTATAAAGGCTATACTTACAACCCTAAGTTCATATTCAAAATAATTAAAATGTATACGTAAGGGTTGTAAATCATAATTTCTAGAAAATACTTTGAAATAAGATCATTCTGCGTACCTTTTGATGGAAAAAGATCAACAGATTTCTTAAAGATGACCTTTGAAGCTTGAACACTAAGTGTTTTTGTCCAAAGAAACTTTAGAGAGAAAAGTGTCGTAAGTTTTGATGAATGGGATGATCTTAGGGACTTAGGATCATTTTAGAATAGTGAGGGGATGGTTTTGGCTAAGGAAAGGACCAAAAAGCCACTTTAAAATGCATGAAAAATCAAAAAAGGAACCGCTGGAGACCAACTCTGTGACACGCTGCTTATCGTGGAGACTGACCTCCGTGACACGCTATTTATCGCAGAGGTCAGGCTCTGTGACACGCTGCTATTGCGGAGGCCTGCTGGTTCGAGCCACAATTTGATTGTCGTGGCCTCGTTCCCTAGGGCATGGGGCTAACGCGGTAATACACTATTTTCAGGCCCCAAAACATATTTTTTTGCGTTCCTTATTCCCAAAATCTCCCCGGATCAATCTAACAACATCCCCAATGATTCTAAACTCCCATAAACTCATATTTCTTAGTTCTACAAGCACCATGAGGAACGTTAGAATTTACGAGGCATTACATTATCCCCCTCCCCCCGGGGTCATGGGTACTTTTAGCACGTATAAGAGTACGAAAGAGACATAAGGAATAACATATAAAGGAGTTAGAGGCAAGCTAAGATTTAGTACCTTAATTAACTTTGTTCGGAGCATCAAACAAGAAGGGATATCTAGACTTCATGTCCTCTTTCGATTCCCAAGTAGCTTCTTCCACTTTTTGATTCTTTCATAACACCTTTACCGAAGCTATTTCTTTGGTCCTTAACTTTCGCACTTGTCGGTCCAAGATTTCTATGGGAACATCTTCATATGATAATGAATCTTTCACTCCAATGTTCTCAACAGGAACTACTAGTGAAGGATTACACTTTTTGAGCATAAACACATGGAATACGAGATGAACAGATGCCAAACTCGCTGGTAACTCCAACTCATAAGCAATATTTCGAATCTTCTTCAAAATATGATAAGGGACAATGTAACGAGGACTGAGCTTACCCTTTCTCCCAAACCTCATACCTCCCTTCATAGGAGAGACTTTCAAGAACACCCAATCACCAATATCGAATTCCAACTCCCTTCTTCTAACATCTGCATAAGACTTCTGACGACTTTGGAGAGTCTTTAGCCTCTCTCGAATGGTCTTCACTTTCTCCATCGCTTGGTGTACAAGATCTGGCCCCAAAAACTTAGCTTTATCCACCTTATACCACCCAATAGATGACCTACACCTTCTACCATAAAGAGCCTCGAATGGTGCCATTTGGAAACTTGAGTGATAACTATTGTTGTAGGCAAATTCAATGAGAGGCAAGTGATCCACCCAACTACCTTTGAAATCAATGACGCACGCCCTCAACATATCTTCCAAGGTCTGAATAGTGTTCTCTGCTTGCCCATCGATTTGAGGATGGAAGGCGGTGCTAAGGTTCACCTGTGTACCCAAATCTTTCTGAAAGGATCTCCAAAACTAAGAAGTGAATTGCGTGCCTCTGTCAGATATGATGGATAGTGGTGCTCCATGCAATCTAACAATCTCCTGAATGTACAACTTCGCATAATATTCTCTCGAATAAGTCATCCTCACAGGCAAAAAATGGGTAGACTTTGTCATCCTATCCATAATGACCCAAATTGAATCATATCGGTTACGGGAACGCGGGAGACCGGTAATGAAGTCCATGTTTATCATCTTCTATTTCCACATCGGGATAGCTATATCTTGGGATGTACCATCAGGCCTTAAGTATTCAACCTTCACTTGTCAACAGGTAGGACACTTAGCAACAAAGTCGGCCACATCTCTTTTCATATTGTTCCACCAATACAACTCTTTCAAATCATGGAACATCTTCGTAGAGCCAGGGCAAATAGTGTACCTGGAAGTATGCAACTCGGCCAAGATACTCTTGCGCAAGTCATCCACATTCGGAACACACACTCTTCCTTGATACTGTAAGATTCCATCCCCTCCAATCTCGAAAGACATAATCTTTTGCTTACCAACATCCTCTTTAATTTGTATAAGGATGGGGTCATTAGCTTACTTTTCTTTCACCTCAGCACCCAAGGATGACTTAGCCATCTCATGCATCATAATCCTACCATCCTCGGAGTCTAACAGCCAAACTCTTAAGTTGGCAAGTCGATGAATATCTTTCACCAATCCTCTTTTTTCTTCTTCTATATGAGAAAGACTCCCCATAGATAAGCTGCTAAGAGCATCAGCAACTACGTTAGCTTACCTTGGTGATAATGCAAGCTCATGTCGTAGTCCTTCAACAATTTGAGCCACCTCCTCTGCCTGAGGTTCAACTCCTTCTAAGTGAAAACATATTGCAAACTCTTATGATCAGTGAAGATATCCACGTGCACCCCATACAAGTAATGATGCCAAATCTTGAGTGCAAAAACCACCACCTCAAATTCAAGATCATGGGTTGGGTAGTTCCTTTCGTGAACCTTAAGTTGCCTAGAAGTGTATGCCACAACCTTTCCATGCTGCATAAGTACACATCCAAGTCCTACCCAGGACGCATCACAATAAACCATGAACCTCTCAATGCCCTCATGTAGAGTTAAGACAGGGGCAGAAGTCAAATGATCCTTCAATTTCTTAAAGGTACCCTTACAAACATCGGACCACACAAACTTAGCCTTCTTCTGCGTCAACTTTCTCAATGGGGTAGCTACGGAGGAGAAATTCTCCAAAAATCTCCTATAATAACCCGCCAAGCCCAAGAAGCTCATTATATCAGTCAGAGTCATGGGTCTGTGCCACATTTTCACCGCTTCGATCTTTTGGGGATCCACCTTAATCCCCTCACTAGACATAATATGCCCGAGAAAAGTCATAGAGTCTAGCCAAAATTCACACTTGTAGAACTTGGCATATAATTCCTGATCCTTAAGAGTCTGCAGTACGATTCGGAGGTGACGAGCATGCTCCTTCTTACTCAGAGAGTAGACCAGGATGTCATCAATGAACACAATAACAAACATATCCAAAAACTGCTTAAACACCTTGTTCATAAGATCCATGAATGTTGCAGGAGCATTAGTCAAACCGAAGGACATGACTAAGAATTTGAAATGGCCATACCAAGTACGAAAAGAGGTCTTAGGAATATCAGCCTCCCTAACCTTCAACTGATGATAACCCGAATGGAGATCTATTTTGGAGAAACACTTCGCACCCTGAAGTTGCTCAAAGAGGTCATCAATCCTAGGAAGAGGGTACTTGTCTTTTATTGTGACTTTGTTCAGTTAGCGATAATCAATACACATACAAAGAGACCCATCTTTCTTACGTACGAAGAGAACGGGTGCACCCCAAGGAGAAACACTAGGGCGGATAAAACCCTTATCAAGAAGGTCTTTCAATTGTTCCTTTAACTCTTTCAACTCTGCGGGAGCCATTCTATAAGGTGGAATGGAAATGGGTCTGGTGTCAGGCAAAAGATCTATCCCAAAATCTATTTCCCTACCAGGGGAATTCCGGGAAGGTCTTCGGGAAATACTTCGAGAAATTCATTAACGATGGGAACAGAATAGAGTAGAGGTCTTTCAACATTAGAATTCCTGACCCGAACCAAATGGTACAAACACCCTTTGGATATCATATTTCAGGCCCTAATATAGGAGATAAACCTTCCCTTAGACACTACGGGACTACCCTCCCATTCAAGGACTGGCTCACTAGGGAAACAAAATTTGACCTTTCTACTCTTACAATTCATATTAGCATAGCAGGAGTGAAGCCAATCTATCCCTAAAATTGCATCAAACTCTATCATATCAAGTTGTACAAAATCCACCACTGTATCCCTAAGTAAGACAGTCACAATACAATCCTTACAGACCCTTCTAGCAATAATAGAATCACCGACAGGGGTGGAAACTAGGAAAGGTTCAGGGATATTTTTGGGAGCAAAACCAAAATTTACAGCCATATAGAGGGTCACATAAGACAGGGTGGAACTAGGATCAAGTAGCACATAAACATCACGGGAGAAAATCTGTAACATACATGTGACAACATCAGGCGAAACCTCATATTCCTGGCGAGTAGATAGCCCATAGAGATGGTTTTGACCACCGCATGTACCTGAAGTAGCTCCTCTAGTAGTTGGGGCTGATGAAGTAGTAGATGAAGCCTTGTTGCTCCCGAAAGTTCTCTTAGCCTCAGGACATTCCTTGTGGATATGGCCAGGCTCCCCCCCAACCATAACACACATCCTTGCCCATTAAGCACTGACCATGGTGAACTTTACCACAAGTGATGCAAGGAGAATAAGATAGAGCTGACTGGGCCACACTGCCCTGAGATTGAGTACCCTACATTCTAGAGCCATGGTTGGACTGAATCTTCTGACCACCTGATTTCCTAGGAGTAGGTGCACTAGCCGATGAATGAGCATGTCTCCAAAACTTCTTCTTGGGCCAATGTCTGCCACCCTTACCATTATACTGAGTCAGCTCCGAGTCTGTCCACCTACTTCTCTTATTCTGATGCTCCTCTACCTCAACCTATTTCTTTTTCTCATCCTCAACCTGTTGAATATAAACCACTAGCCTTGGTAAGTCCATATCCTTGTTCAACATTATTATCTTGCAAGCCAATGCCAAGTCACTGGAGATGCCATTAGTGAACTTTCTCATTCGAGCCCTCATATCGTAAACCATCTACGGAGCATAACGGACCAGCTGATTAAATTTCAAAGTATACTCTTTGACACTCATCTTCCCTTGCTTCAAGTTTACAAATTCCTCTGCTTTGGCTTCTCTCATTTCTTTAGAAAATAAGTGGTCAAGAAAGGCTGCAGAAAAGTCTTCCCAAACTGCTGGATCAGCATCCTCACCCCTTATTTCTTACCACTTATCATACCACTGATAGGCCACCCCTTTTATATGATAGGCTACCAACTCTACCCCCTTAGTGTCACTAGCATGCATGACCCTGAATATCTTCTCCATTTTATCAACAAAATCCTGAGGATCCTCTTTGACGTTGGACCCTGTGAAAACTGGTGAGTTTAGCCGCATGAACTGGCCTACCCTAGAAGCATCCAAAGACGCGGTGTTAGCACTAACGCCACTTGATCAGCGAGACTGAGAGGACACAATCTGAGCGAACATCTATATAGTCTACCTGAACTCAGCATTAGTAACCTCGCCCTGTGGAGACTGGACTCAAGTAGTACCTGTCCTGGGAGCTCAAGTAGGAACCATAACAGGATTGGTAGCAGGAGCTGTAGCAAGAGCAGTAGCAGGAGGGACTGGTGGGGCCCTAGTAGGAGTGATGGGATCAGCAGTGTGGACTCCATAATGGGTTTACATCCCTTGGGTAGGGCAAACCTCTTCAGCAAGTGTCCCTACAGGGACTGAGGTTTCAGTCGTATTCCCTAATCTGGTAGTCCTTCTTAGAGGCATGAACTGAAATGCGAGAAATTAAAGATTTAGAAGAATCTTCCTAGAATTAGGCTCCTTAGCACGAAATAGAATATGAAGAAAGTGAAACATTCCTAAATGTCTTGTAGCCTGCCTTTTATAAGAGTGGCGCACTTCACACTCATAAAATGGACTCTACTCGACATGACTTCATAGACACCCTAGGATCATGAATCGTGCTCAGATAGTAAGTTTTCCATGACCTGAGACTAGGCTCCAGATGTAATGGGCATCCCAGACCAATGATAGCCTGAAAAGACCCCTTAGCATTTACATCAGGCATATTCAATAATAAAGAGCTGCGGAAAAAAGGCACAATACTAAAATGTTTGGCTTAATATAAATCAGTCAAAACTAAACCTTGATGATCCAACAATACATAGTCTATGAAGCCTCTATTTCATAAAAAAAAATCATTTATACCGGGACAAGGCCCCGGCAATAACATAAGAAAACAAAATGCTATAAAAGTCTATCATAAAAGTGGCCTTCCAAAGGATGGAGGCTCATGGAGGCTGGATCTGTCTGCTCGACTCTAGTGTTGTGTTGTACCACGAGAAGGTGCCTCTGAACCTACATCATACAACGATGTAGCCACCCGAAGAAGGTCAGTACATGGAATGTAATGGTACACAGAACAACAAAATAGGTACAATATACTTTATCTGAAAAAATTTCTTTTAAATACTTCCAATACAACAAATAATAAAATATCCATGGTAAATTTCACAAGGAGAAAACAATATACTTTTTATCCATTGCTTTTGAACTAGATGGTATCACCGACTTTTATTTAACACCACGATCTGTGTGGGTCTGATCAACGCTCGATCGGCTAAGCCCCAACCCATGTTTGCCACTTGAGTCAAGATTTCTATTCAATATGGCTAGCATAATCATCCTTGTAGAGGAAAAGATAAGGTCGTCCAATGTTAGGATCGTACTATCCTTATATCGATAAAACAAAGGTTTCAAGTGTTGAGACGTTTAGCCTCACACCTTCTCGGTTAACCATCTAATTCTCTTAGAGCCTAAATTATTAACATTTTCAAGATCATTAAAATATCATTCAAAATTAAATAAAGCAATTTATGTTAAGGGCATAGTCTGTTATTGGTATCGTCATACCAAGACTTGCAAGTTACTCATTTCATCAATATAGGGCCCATAAGGTCCGTCAATAATTCATTATGCCCATTCATAAAGTTTATATAGGAAAAACCATGATTTCAATATCAATCCATTTCATTCGTAAAATCCGTTAGAGTAGCAATATCTTTCAAAATCCGTAAATCCTTTTGAAAACTTGGATACTAAGAAGAACAGGTAAAAACCCTTTTCAAATTCCCTTTCCGGTACAATTCAGTATACACATATATAATAATAATTTCAAGTAAAAGGTAGGGAAATCACGATTTAATGAGGTTTCATCAAAGTTAGAAAGACTATACTTGCAACCCTAAGTTCATATTCAAAATAATGAAAACGTATAAGTAAGGGTTGTAAATCATAATTTCTAGAAAATACATTGAAATAAGATCCTTATGCGTACCTTTTGACGGAAAGAGATCAAAGGATTTCTTGAAGATGACCTTTGGAGCTTGAACCCTAAGTGTTCTTGTCCCAAGAAACTTTATAGAAAAAAGTGTCGTAAGTTTTGATGAATGGGACACTCTTAGGGACTTAGGATCATTTTAGAATAGTGGGGGGTGGTTTTGGCCAAAGAAAGGACCAAAAATCCCCTTTAAAACGCATGAAAAATCAAAAAGGAAAGCGCCAGAGGCCAGCTCCATGACACGCTGCTTATCGCGGAGACTGACCTCCGTGACACGCTGTTTATCATGGAGGCCAGGCTCCGTGACACGTTGCTGTCGTGAAGGCCTACTGCTTTGAGCCAAAATTCGATTTTCGTGGCCCCGTGCTCTGTGGAACGGGACTAACGCGGTAATACACTATTTTCGGGCCCTGAAACATATTTTTTCGCGTTCCTTATTCCCAAAAACTCTCCGGATCAATCTATCAACATCCCTAATGATTCTAAACTCCCATAAACTCATCTTTCTTAGTTCTACAAGCACCATGAGGAACGTTAGAATTTATGGGGCGTTACAAAAAATTAATCATTAGAAGTGATATACTCTGAAAGTTATGTTAGAGAAAAGTATTATATATCATATGTATGTCTTAATTTGCTCTTGAAGTAGCAATATTTTGAAAGAGATTCTAAGCTATCATTATTTGGTAGGCTTAAGGCACAATTATATTCTATTCATGGGGAATGAGAATTTAAATTGTTATAACTATAGATCCATTCCCTAGGGTGAATGTGATAATATTTAGTAAGACATATAATTATAAATGTGCACTTGATTGTGATTATATCACGATCCACCTCCAGAAGAGGCAAAATAATTGAAGTAATTACTCTAAAATTTACACCCGAAGTAGTAAATATGAAATTCATGCAATAGTAAACCTGAAGTTTACTATAAAAATAGTGCATGCATGAATGATTTTGTCATTCCAAAGATGTGCATATTATGTATTATATATATATATGTAGAAGAACTAAAAGATTCTTCAAGAATTTTTTATGTTGTTTGTTCTCATGATAAGTTGATAAGATCAACTAATGTTGGGATTGGATCCCCTGGATTTTAAAAAGTATAAAAAGTAAATATTGGTCCGTTTACCTGTCATGTGACATATTAAGATGCATCTATAAAATGATCACATTTGTGTTTATTGTCAACCTACAGCTTGACATTTGCAAAATTAATTGTGCAAATTAATTGAGTTAAGAGCACAACTTTCAAATTATGTAATCAAGACAATTCATCTTGATGATGTTGATTCAAGCTAGTTTGGCATTATGTCTCTGATAAATAGCTGAATCATTGCTTATGAGAATAAAACTTCATGTGTTGTTCTAAATTATGATATATTACATACAAACAACACTTGTATACATCAGACTAATAAATTATGATTAATTTTTTCTCTCAATTGGTTTGGGTCAGGAACCAAGGGTATTCAATCTAATAGATTTTGATGTGCGGTATATGATTGATAGATATATCATGATATACAAAAATAAATTCCTCAAAAAAGATAGAGGATATATGTTAGATTTTCTAACATAAAGGGGAGAGAATAAGCATCTATAAAATATGTTATGCATTATCATCAATATGATCTTCATTTTAAAGGATAATTCAAGTCAAATTCTAGAAGCATTTACTGACCCAAAAAATAATTTCATATTTAGCTTTAAATGCTCCTATTTAGTATACCTGAAGGATAATGTCTACGGCATGAATGAATCATGTTAGATCAATCAATTTCAAATCAATAAAAAAGGAATAGGGGCAAATGATCAAATGATTGTATAAGGAGGCAATATGCTCTTGAAAAGACTATAATATAACACTTCATGAGATCTCATAAGAGGTTTAGGTACTTAAGAAAATTAATGGAAGTGATAACATCTCAATAAGTTATAGCCTATTGTGAATCGATACAAATAATATATCATTGATGATATCTTTGGTACAATATAGCGCAATATCGTAAAAAATTATGAAGATCCGAATTCTACGTTTATTTAAGCATATTGATGTAGAAATATTTATCAAGTGATATGGAAGGATGCATCTTGTTAAGCATAAAGCTTATTTGACTTGAAGTATAGACATTAGAAGATGTCACGCATTTAATATTAAATGTTACCACTTGACAAATTTTATATGAAAAATTTCTTAAAGATTCAAAATATCTGAAGTATATAAGTTTCTGAAAAACTTGTTTTTAATCCCTATGGATTATATCAATCAATGTTGATATACTAAATTTTTAATAATGATATTTATTGACGTAGGGTATAAAAATGAAAATATTATCATTTTATCGTCATATTGTGCAAGTTGTTGACTTGAATTGGAACTCTTGGAGAATTTTTCAAAAGCAATAGATTATCTGTTGAAAGAAATTGAAATGAGAAATATGTAAAATTGGAATGATCATGAAGTATCGTATCTTGTACAATTAATGCATTTATAGATCTTTCTATAACTATGAGCATGATATAGCTTACTTGTTTATAGAAATATTGAAATACAATCACTTGCATATTGCCAGTGGAAGCCCCATATGAGCCTGTTTATGCTAATAAATATTATCAAGTTTTTAAATATACAGGGCATTCATCTGACCGAAATAAGAGTTCGATATAAACATATTATCTATTTTCATAAAGGGTACCATGTTGTTTTATATGACAGTCAAATAATATTTAGATAATAGTTATTCATGAAGCAAGCCGAGAATGTGCATGGATGAGGTCAATGATACATCTCATTCCAGAAAAAATATGGTTTGAAATATGAAAATAGTGTAGCATCCATAACCCTATTATAGGGGGAATTCATAATGAGATATAACAAAGCACGTTTCATCAAATCTTTTCTACACACATGAGCTCCAAAAGAATAGTGATATCAATGTGCAAAAAATTTATTCGAGTGATAATCTATTGATTTATTCAGCAAGTCTTTACCAACTGTAACTTTTGAGAAGATGTTTATAAGATTGAGATGCGAAGACTCAATTCGTGGGATTGATGTTCTCATCAAGGGAAGTTAATACGTGTTGTACTCATTTTTTCTCACAAGATTTTATCTCACTGATTTTTCTTGTATGGATTTTAATGAGGTGACCAAAATTATTACCGCTGATATTTACTAACCCTATACATTTAATTTTGTTTATTTAGCATAATTTCTTTTTTTGATAATTTTGTTTTATTTTAGGAAAAATAATTAAAGAAGTGGAAAAACATAAAGGACAAATAAAGTCGCCCAAACTTTTATCTCTTCAAAACGTTAATCTCGGATAACTTTGTAACTTCCCTTTCCATTCTCTTCTTCTTCTTCCTTTTTATTCTCTTGAGTTTGTTCCCATTTTTCTTTTTTTCTTTTTTATGTCCATATTTTTTTATTTTTTTATTTTTTATGTCCATATTTTTTCATCCTAATATTATGCAAAATCCCCAAAAATCAGCATTTTTTTGGGATGATCTCATCATTTCTCCTGTAAATTTGAACTTTTATTTTATCTTAATATAGACACTCGATGAACTTCAATGAAAAACCTATAGAAAGGACCCAAAAAAAAAAAGGAAAAATAACATTTGCACAATTCATGTGTAAAAATATGTCAAATTATTGGTAGCTTCACCGGGTAAGAGATTACATTTGCACAAGTCTATATGAAAAGGAAATTAAATTGATTGGCTCTGGGCTTTGCTTTCTTTCTTCTTCTTTTTGCTTCACTCGATCCTTTGTATAGTAGTATATAAATAGTATGAGAGCGAGTGTTGATGTCTTAAAAATATAATTTGGCCTTCGATTGCTAGTGGCTTGATCTCTTGACCTCATTCATCTAACGATATACCTATTTATGCAAAATTGTACTGCACGATATTTTGATATAATCTTGATTCCTTGACCTTATTCATCTAACGATATACCTATTTATGCAAATTTTTACTGCATAAGATTTTGATATAATGTTTGTTTATATAGTGTATGTTCAAAATATAATGGGGAAAAATCTTTTTAAATTCTATAATTAATTAGTAATGCTCTATAACTGTAACGAAGAAAATAATCAGTTGTAGAGCACAAATCGTACTCAGTGTAAACTTTATTGTAAGCGTGAGAAATATCTAGAGAGAGAGATGGCAAATCCAAAGGTTTTCTTTGACCTTACCATCGGCGGTGCACCGGCCGGCCGTGTGGTGATGGAGCTCTACGCCGACACTGTTCCCAAGACGGCGGAGAATTTCCGAGCTCTTTGCACCGGCGAGAAAGGTGTTGGAAGGATGGGCAAGCCTTTGCACTACAAAGGCTCAACCTTCCACCGTGTGATCCCAGGGTTCATGTTTCAAGGAGGTGATTTCACCGCCGGAAACGGTACCGGAGGAGAATCAATCTACGATGTCAAATTCAACGACGAGAACTTCAAGAGGAAGCACACCGGTCCTGGAGTCCTCTCCATGGCTAATGTTGGACCTGGAACCAACGGTTCACAGTTCTTCATCTGCACTGCTAAGACTGAGTGGCTCGATGGAAAGCACGTTATGTTTGGTCAAGTTACTGAAGGCTTTGATGTGATTAAGAAGGCCGAGGCTGTTGGATCCAGCTCTGGAAGGTGCTCCAAGCCTGTGGTGATTGTTGACTGTGGTCAACTCTGCTAGACCTGATGATGTTGATGATGATCTAGTTTTATCAGTCTTTTGAGTCGCCGTTTTAGGCTTTGTTTTTCATTTTTAATCTATCTTTTACTTCTTGCTTGGGTCGGGTCGGGTCGGGTTCTAGGGTTGCACTGTAACTGGTTTACCAGTTTTTGTTTAATCTTAAGACTTGAATTAAATAAGATAATAGATTTGCTGCTAAAAAAAAATGTTCGGTCAGAGTTCTTTGGATCTCCGATGACATGGCGGGTAGAACACTGATCTCTTGTCTTTGTTCTCGTTACTGCTAATTTTTGATCGAAAATTGGAAGTTACTCCAATCAACAAGAAAAGGAGAAGGCTTACCTGAGTATCCTCATTAGAGGCTCTCCGATCTCCAGGTGGGACGCTACTCCGTTGACTTCAGATGGAAGAGGCGCATTTATAGGGTTCTGTCGGAGGATGTTTTTACTTTACTCTAGTTTTTGTTCCCTTTTCTTGCTTCTGTAATCGGAGCGGGCTCTTGATGTACATACTCATATTTTTTCTAATAAATAGCCCATGGCCAGCTTTGATTTTAAAAAAAAATCAGTTGTATAACTGAAGCTCTATATAAATGCTAATCACTCCATTATATTAACTATTGCAGTTACCTATATTATTCCTTTTGGAAAGGAGACAATTAGTATTCTTAAACATGAAAATGAAAAGAAAATGCCAAAAAAATGACAAAATAAATAAATAGGAATGCTAGCTTCCGAAACACGTCACTTAGTTAAAGAATATTTTCAAATTTTGCAAAAGAATTAATTTAAAAAATTATATTTTCAGTTAAATCTCGTGAAAGAAAGATATTACCAAGAGAAAATGATTCAATTACAAATATACCCCCTCGGTGACGTGGGAAGATTCATTTTACATAACATTCTGAAAATGTTATACCCCGTCCATTCGAATTATAAATAGGAAGATTCAATTACATAATTCATTTTTAAGCTACATGTAACTTCTTGGTTAAACTGTACTAACAATTCATAATTTTTAAAAGAAAATGATTTCATATATATATACACAAATATAAACACTTTCTAAGCATAACTTTAAGCGAAAAAATATAATACTATATATATATATATATATATATATATATATATGAGTATTTTTTTAAAATCTTTATGAGTGATCCATACAATAACATTCTGAGATACAAATTTGGCCTTTTTAAATTTTTTGAAATTGTTGAAATATATGTTTTCCAAATAAATCATAAGACCATAAGAAGCTTGTAAAGGACATATTAAAAGCAGAGGACAAGGAAAAATAGAATAAGAAGTAAAGAAGTGATCACATATCCAAAAAGTTGAAGAAAATTAACATATGTCCCTTTCAGATCATCCAACTCACTTTGATCTTGAAGAAACATATAAACTACATAAAAAAACTCTAAACTTGGCTCTGCAATTTACTTTGGCACTTAAACTTCACATGCAATTAAATGCCCCCTAAACAACTTTAAAGTGAATAAATACCACCCTAAAAATATAATATCACTCTCACTATGAAAGATGCACTACACTCGCGCCACATCACTGCCATGTCAGCACCATGTCATTGCCACGTCAGAATCACGTAAAAAAATATTTTAAAAATTAATCACACTAATATATATATATATTTTTTATATAATTTTAAAAAAGAAAGAAAAGAAAACTACCCTTGCCCCACCCCTTTCTTCTTCGTACCCACCCACCCACCTCACCCACCTTCTTCAATTCCCCCATTTTTCCCCGTCTTTCTCCTTCTTCATCTCCATTAACGTCTCCTCACCCCCAGATTCTTGCCCCTCCCCTCCCGTATTTCTCCTCCTTTGAACCTCCATTAATGACTTCTTAGTGAAGCAATAACAAACTACTAGTAATCACAATAAAAAATAATTAAAAAAAAGTGATTAAAGTTTTTTCGAATTTACAGTATTTTGAATTTTTTTCATGTCCCCAATATATTTTGAAATTTCTCCATGAATTAAGCACTTTCCATTGTTATTGATGATTTTGATCTCTTTAATTTATTTAGAGAAAAGGAAAAATTAGAAAAAAGAAAAAAAAATGAAGATAAAGGTGCAGAAGAGGTGAGGTGGGGTGACTGTTAGAAAAAAAGAGGAAGGGGGTGAGGGGAGGAGGGGGGTTTGAAGGATGAGAAAGGGACTGGGAGGAATTTGTAAGGAAAACGAGGGGTGTGGGTGTGAAGAAGAAAGGGAGGTGGGGGGGGGGGGGGTTGTTATTTTTCCTTTTTTTTTTTTCTATTATAAAACATATTAGTGGGATCGATTTCTTTTAAAAAAATAGAATTACTCGTTTTGATTATTTTTCTTCTTTTTTTAATGCCACATCAGCTTTAAGGGTGGCATTTATTTCACTTCAAAGTTGTTTAGGGGTATATTTAATTGCCCATGAAGTTTAAGTGCTAAAGTAAGTCGTGAACCAACTTTAGAACTTTATATATACCTCACTCTTATCCGGTTTTCTTTTCCACTGTCAGCATATCACTGTGTACTTCTCACGAGCAGCCAACAATCTGGACTAATAAAGAATTGAGTATACTGAGTATGAAAGTGTAACCGATAGAAGGGGCATGAGATGAAGAAGAAATGAAAGTAAATTTAAAGCTGGTTACAAGTAACGTCATTTAATTTGTTTGAAGGGGTGCAATTGCACGTAGAGTTAATGAGGTGACTCTTGATTTTTGAAAAACGTCTCAACTGGAATTAAAAGTGATCTTTCGGATTTCAGGTTTATAATACTAAACAGGTGAGGCTTTTGTTAATTTAAATAATTAGTAGATTATAGTGTTATTATATAGAGAAATGGAGAGGAAAATGTCAAAAAAAAAGAGAAAAAAGAAAAAATAGAAATGTTGGTCATAGAAAGGTGCCACATCACCTCTTCTATAACCAGCTTTATTATTATATATAGATATATAGATATACCACATGTTAACCAAAAAAATCCTTCGGATACATCACTTCACCTCGGATACATCACCTCACCTCGGATACATCCCAACCCTCGGATACATGTTGTGACCCCTCAGATACATGCGGATACATGTTGTAACCTCTTAGATACCTGCGGATACTTGATTTATCCGAGATAAAACTAAAGATGCCGATGTATCCGAGTGGTTTGGGATGTATTCGATGGGATTGAGATGTATCCGAGTGGTTTGAGATGTATTCGATCGGATTGAGATGTATCCGAGTGGTTTGAGATGTATCCGGCGGGATTGTGATGTCTCCGAAGAAAAAGTAGTGGAAAAAAGAGTAATTAACTACTAAAGATATGTGTTTTATGTAAGTTACCCAAAAAAAGAAAATAGGTAAGTACAATAGTAGGAAAACCAAAGATAATACTGAAATAACATTAATAGTAGTGATAAGGAGAAGAATAAATAAAAATCATTTTTCAATTAAAGGCGGCCAAGGAAAAGAAATTAAACCATTAAGTTTATATATTTTTGAAATATACAGATTCAATACATTAGCTTCAGGTGAAGCGTTAATAGGTACAACAACGTCTACCCTGAACACCACATGATCCATATGCAAACCCTTAGCCTTTGCATCACAAGTTAAATTAATTAAAAGTCTTCACAAAAGAAAAAACCTAAGGCCGAGTTTCTTAATTCTCAGTCATTAATTAGAGGCTTTCATGAAAAAAGCTAAAGGACGAATGTTTTTATTCTCAATTATGAAGATTATCAAATATTTTATTGTTGGTTTAACTGATTAAAAAATTACATGTGAAAAGCTAAGGCCGAATGTTTTAAAATTGGGAAAATTACATAACACACCAATATTAGAGGTCTAATAACGCTCCATGCCTATAGTTTAAATCAATTATCCTCCTTGTCATTTAGTCAAAACTATTGGTATATAGTCTCTTCTTCTCCCATCTATCTCTCTCGCCACTCTCCTCTCTCTCTCCCAATCTCGCTGACCAATCTCCTCCTTCTCTCCCCAATCTCGCTTCCCTCTCTTCCCTATCCCTCCCTCTCGCTGCCTCTTTTCCTCCCTCCATCTCTTTCTCTCATTTTCTCTAAATACAATTCTCAATTGATATATTTGTATTTATATATAACATATATGTATAACACAAAGAGGAGAGTAAGAGAAATTATATTAGTTGATACGAATTGTATTTGTATTTGTTGATATAATTGAATACAAATTATATTTCATTGATACGAATTATACTTGTATTCGTTGATACAATTGTATCCGAAAGAAGAAAAAGAGAGAGAGGAGGGGGAGTGAAAATACAAAATACAAAAAGAAAGAGAGACAAAGAGAGAAATAACAATACAAAATACAATGAGGGAAAGAAAAAGTGAAAGAGAAAAGGAGAGAGACAGAGAATGAGAAAGAAAAGTGTGAAAATGCAAAATACAAAGAGGGAGATAAAAATATTAAATACAAAGAAAAAAGAAAGAGAAAGAGGTAAAAGTATTAAATACAAAGAAAAAAGAAAGAGAAAGACGTAAAAGTATTAAATACAAAGAAAAAAGAAAGAGAAAGAGACAGGAAACAGAAAGAAAAAAGAAAAAGAAAGAAAAAGAGAGAAAACAGAAAGAAAAAGAGAGAGAAAGGCGAGAAAGAAAGAGAAGGAGAGAGAAACAAAACAAAAAAATTGAAAAAGAGAGAGAGAGTGAGGCGAGTTTTTTTTTCTTTTTTCGCTTGACATTCAAATAGTTGGTATGGATTGTAATTAACAAAGTGTTGATATAAAAGCCCAATTAATTTCAATTGGGATGATATTTTTGAAATTTCCTCTTTAAAATTCTCGATCATAAAAGTTGTCGAATATTTTATTTCTGGGTCAATAAAAATTTGAAAAAACCAAGCCTCGTAGTATGGTCCTTGGTTTGATTCAACCACAGGCTAAACACAAGAAATAAGATTACAACATCTAAGGTTATTCAAGTTGGCCATTGTAACATCTGAAATCATTAAATTTTGGATCCACCTCTACCTTATATTGTCGAGGTAGAGAGGTTATTTTCGATAAGATGTTGTCTCAAGAAAAGTGCTATTAAAAATAGATTTGAGAAACTGATGATAAGAATACTGAGGAAAAGAAAGTATCTAAAATAAAAATAGAAGAATGACCAAAGATAAATACTAGAATAATATTAATAGTAGTGATAAAGAAAAGAGTAAATAAAGATCATTTTTCAATAAAATTCAATCATTAAACTTATTTATTTTTTAGAATATGTAGATCTAATACATTAGCATCAGGTGGAGGCTTGGTGACAACAACAACGCCCAACTTCGCATCCTCCTTTTGGAAACCCTCGGCCTTTGCACTCAAATTGACAATCCTCCGTTGTAAACATCTATGTGCATGCCTTAAAGCAAAAAGCCCTACCTTCATAATTTGTTGCACCTATCATACACAAATAATTGCTTTACAATTTAAAAAAAATGAAAAAAGAAGATAAATTAATACGCAAAAGTAAAAACATAAGTATACCAAGAAGATTTGATGCAGTTGAAAATGGAATAACTAAGAGAAGGAAAAAATATAAAAACTTGAAAAACTCCATTTGAGGCTTATATTCTTGATTGATTGATATATGCTTAGAGTATAAAATTTGTTACCAATATATGGCTATTTATAAGGGATGAAATAAGTAGATATACCTAATCTTTTTTATATGGAAGGAAGGTCATTTAATATATTGAGATTGAAGATTTCTCGAGAAATAGGTCAGAAAAATATTTTTTTTCATTTTATTTTATTTGACTTTAATATTATAAATAATTTTCTTTTGCTTGCCTATTTCAGCAAATCGAGAGAAAATTATTACTCCCTTTGTTTCAAAAAAAATGACTTACTTTCTTTTTTAGTCCGTTTCAAAAAGAATGACCTTTCCTTTTTTGGTAACACTTTAATTCCAACTTTTCACATGGCATGTTTAAGACCACAAGATTAAAGGACATTTTGGTATATTTGACATAACTTTAATTTAAGACCACAAGATTCAAAAATATTTTTTATTTTTTAAACTCCGTATCAAGTCAAAATAGGTCATTCTTTTTAAACGGAGGGAGTATTTTCTTTCACTAAGATCCTTATCATGAAATAACTATTCCCCCCACTTCTTTTTATTTGATCTTTATATTAAATATAATTTTTTCTTCTTTACTTATTTATTTTAACAAATCAAGAGAAAATTATCATTTTTTCAATACTATCCTTATCATTAGTTAACTACATAAAGTACCAGTGATCAGATTTTAATTTTCAAAGTATAAGTAATAAGGTTAATTTAGTAAAATAAACCTCTAATAAATAATTTTTAAGGGGAAAGTTAAGTCAACATGAGTCAAGTAATATAAAATGGATGAAGTACTTACACTACTAATAGTCAAATTTAAATTTTTAAAGATTAATTTAGTATTTTTAAATATCTATTAAATATTTTCTTAAGAAGAGTGTCAAGTCAACACGAGTTAAGTAATGAAATAAGAGCAACTTTCATAAAGCACACTAGTATAGGTATTAATTACTCAACATATCAATAGTTTTAATAATTACATATTTTATCAGATACATTGTATTTGTCTCTATATACACGTATATGACGAGTGTATCTCGTCTCTCTCCTCTCTCGCTCGCCTCTCTCCCTCTCTCATCCCTCTACTTCTATGTATCTAACATATTTGTGATGTATCTAGTGTATAGATCTGTCACGACCCAGACCGCTGTGAGTGGCACTCACCCAACCCTCCCGGGTGAGTGAACCATCACTTTTCCGAACTTAACCGTTCTAACAGCTCAAAACCAAAGTGCGGAAATTAAGCAAGCAAAACAATAATAACAAAATCACTTCATTAATATAAACCTACGAAAATTACCCCCTAGAATCTGAAAATCACAGTAGCAAACAATCTACCAATGTCTAGAATACGGGGATGCAACCCCAAATCAAGAAAATAGTTTAAGCCCAAAACAAGTGGGCTACAACTCTAATGATAGATTCAAGGCAGCTCGATCGAAGCAGCTCACCCTTGAAGTCTGGAAACGTCGGTACTACAGATGAGGTCGCATCTCAACCGCTGGAAGATTGCATGTACTCACAAAAAGAAAAGCAAGTGCAGTATCAGTACACCATCACTATGTACTGGTAAGATCATCAGCTAGTTCCAAATAAAAACAGTGTATAATCAGTACAACAAATCAAGTATAAGTACGGAAGATATGCAACAAGTCAACAGGCACCCCTACACTAGAAGTCTCTACCTAGCTTGTTCCCGCATGGAATCCACCCTTTTTAACTACAAGAAACAATCATATAACCAATAAACCATCCTTTTTCGTCTAACCCGGACCCACCCTGGGATCCCCTCTAAACAACACCTAAGTGTTAAACAGACAGCCCGACCTAATCCAAGGCCAACTCAATAGAAATAACAGGATTTTCGGTCACTCAAGGACCACCAACAAATATCACATTTCAATAAAATAGCCCGGTCCACTCACAGAACCAATAACAGTCAATGCAGTATAACAATATCAATGCAATGATGCAATAAAATAAACCTGTACCATGCGTGGTACCTGAGCCAACCGTTAGTATCTCGTACCAGGCATGGTACCCGAGCCAACCATTTGTTATACCCGTACTAGGCGTGGTACCCGAGCCAACCGAATGTCAATTAATCCACAGTCAAATAATGAACAAATAACTTGTAAAACCAACACGAAACACACCGTTCAATCTACAGACTGTAAAACAGGACCATGAGACATTCTAAACAACTCCTCTAAGCAATGTAATTCATACAAACACTTAGATAAGAGTATAAAAATATACAACATTCACAGGAATCGTAAGCCATCACCTACCTCGAAATGATCCAATCTCTACTCAACCCGAGCTTTCCTGTGTTCTAGATTCCTCTCTCGTTCTTGGTCTAAAACAATATACAAGTACTTGAATTAACAAACAAGGCCTGCGTATTACCCAGATTACACCAAATCCCCAATCCCAAATCCCACACCAACCATGATCATTCTACCCTTTTTCCCGGGTTTCCCACTATTAATTCCCCTAGTTCTATCATTTTCACGGATAGAAATAGAGAATTTAACAACATGCAATCAATAAACCTTGTTTTTAACAATACCCAAGAATTTTCATGCCTAGAATCCCCCTTCTTCCCCAGATTTTACTATCTCTAGGTTATTCCAACCTTTCCCCAAGTTCCCTCCTAGAAATTCTACCGCGTAGAAAAAGTAGTACGAAGTTTGGAGAGTAGAAACCTTACCATAGGGAAGAAAATAATGGAAAACGGAGGAAAATCGCCTGGAATCGCCTTGCCCTTCTCCCAAAATGAAATTGTGAAAACTGAATGTTTTGGGGAATGATTCTGCATTAATTACCGTGGAGCCCGCTATAGCTGTCCCCGCTCTGCTATAGCGGTCCCCACTCCACTATAGCGATCCCGCTATAGCGGAGGCATTTCGCTATAGCGGTTCTGACCGACATTGACCACCTTAACTTTCTCTATAGCGGTCTTTTCCACCGCTATAGCGGAGGGCGCAACTGCAGAGCCGTTGCGCTCATCACGGACAAAATGTACGAAAATCTCTAAAATTTGCCCATTTTACAACACACTTGCTTCCCCCGACTATCCGAAACAACCCCTTCACGTCAATTGCGATTTCAGGAGTTCTACTTACCCGAATTCGATTACCCAAACCCGGACTCCTTTATATCTAGGCTATATGGAAAACTAGCTTAAAACAAGACACCTAACCCAATCCTTACCTGGATTTCCCTAGAATCCACCTCGCTCCAAAATCGGCTGAGGCTAGACTTGCCCAGAACTTCAAACTCCCAAACCAGGAGTTTTCTAACTCTAAAATTTGGCATGATTGGACTACCCGTAATGACGGATAGTAGTCCGTCAGGTCTCCGATATTCATAATTTACCTGCTAGCCGTTCTGACATTTGGACACAAAGTCGACTATGTCCCTTTTCATCCCGGGCCACCAGTAACGCTGCCTCATGTTCCTGTACATTTTAGTCACACCCGGATGAATTGAGTACCCGAACCATGAGCTTCTGCCAAGATTTTTTGAATTATATCATCAACCTGAGGAACACAAATCCTTTCTATGAAATGTAGCACTCCATCGGAGTCTAACATGACATCCCTGGATTCCCCGGATATTTCCTTACCTCGAAGCTTACTCAATTTCAGATCCTGAAACTGTTTGGCCTTTATTTCCTCTATGAAGGTGGCTTTGACCTCAATGGTGGCCAACAACCCACCCTGTTCTGAAACACCCAAGTGTATGAACTTGGCCTCCAAAGCCTGAATTTCCTTTGCTAGTGGTCATTTGGACACCCCCAAATAAGCCAAACTACCCATGCTAACTGTCTTCCGGCTCAATGCATCTGCCACCACATTAGCCTTACCCGAATGATATTGAATAGTCACATCATAGTCCTTCAATAACTCCATCCACCTTCTCTGCCTCAAATTCAAATCCTTCTAAGTGAACACATACTGCAGACTGCGATGATCGGTGAACACCTCACACTTGACACCATAGAGATAGTGTCTCCAAATCTTGAGTGCAAAGACCATTGCTGCCAACTCTAAGTCATGAGTCAAGTAGTTCCTCTCATGCACCTTCAACTGCCTAGGTGCATAGGCTATCACATTCCTATCCTACATTAACACAGCACCCAAACTAGAATGTGAAGCATCACAGTAAATAATAAAGTCTTTACCTTTAACCGGCAAGGACAATATAGGAGCCGTGGTCAGAAGTGTCTTGAGCTTTTGGAAGCTCTCCTCACACTTGTCGGACCACACGAATGGTACATCTTTCTGTGTCAGCCTGGTCAAGTGAGTAGCAATAGATGCAAAATCCTTAACAAACCTCCAGTAGTACCCTGCGAGCCCAACAAAACTCCTCACCTCTGTCACATAGCTAGGCCGGGCCCAACTCTTGACTGCCTCAATCTTATGGGGATCCACCATCACCCCCTGTTCTGACACTACATGCCCTAAGAATGCAACTGAAGTCAACTAAAACTCACACTTAGTGAACTTTGCATAAAGCTTCTGGCATCTCAAGATGTCCAACACAATACGAAGATGATTAGCATGCTCCTCCCTACTCTTGGAGTAGATCCAAATATCATCGATAAACACAATCACGAAGGAATCCAAATACGACTTAAATACCCCATTCATCAAACTCATGAATGCTGCCGGCACATTGGTCAAACTAAACGACATTACTAGGAACTCGTAATGCCCATACCGAGTCTGAAAAGCAGTCTTAGGAATGTCCTCAGGCCTAATCCTCAACTGATGGTACCCCAACCTCAAGTCGATTTCCGAAAACACTGATGCACCCTTAAGCTGGTCAAACAAATCATCAATGCGGGGTAGAGGGTACTTATTCCGGATGGTCACCTTGTTCAACTGCATATAATTTATGCACATCCTCATACTACCATTTTTTTTTTTACAAACAAAATAGGAGCACCTCGAGGCGACGCACTGGGATGGATAAATTCCTTATCTAGGAGTTCCTGCAGCTGAGTCTTAAGTTCCCTTAACTCTGCCGGAGCCATACGATATGGAGGAATGGAAATGGGATGAGTGTCTGGCTCCAAATCAATACAGAAGTCTATGTCCCTATCTGGAGGCATACCAGGCAAATTTGCTGGAAACACCTCTAGAAACTCAGAAACCACTGGAACTGACTCAATAGATGGGGACTCCACACTATCATCCCGGAGATGAACCAAGAAGGCTAGACACCCTCTCCCCACTAACTTCCTAGCCCGAACGAATGATATGACTTTAACTGGCTTCATGTAAATACCTTCCCACTCTAGTCTATCCTTACCCAGAATCTCTATAGTCATAGTCTTGGTGTTACAGTTCAACACATCATGATAAAGGGACAGCCAGGTCATGCCCAAGATAATATCAAAATCAGCCATATCCAGGATTACCAAGTCTACCAAAGTATGCAACCCTACCAACACAACAGAACAGTCATGATAAACATGAGTCACAATCTCAGACTCTCTAACCAGGGTAAAAACATGGATAGGGGAATCAAGGATATCACAAATCAATTCTAGACCCAACGCAAAACTCACAGATACATAAGAATATGTAGAACCTGGGTCAAATAATACCAAAGCCATTTTATCGCAGACAAGAATGGTACCTGTGATCACCACATCTGATGTTTCCTCCTCAGTTCTCCATGGAAATGCATAGCAATGAGACCGATCATCAATCCGAGCAACTTCCTAGGCCAGCTATGCTGCACCCCTACCCGTACCACCGTTACCTCTGTCGCCCCGGAATCTCTGAAAGTTACCTCGCCCATCTTGTGGACGACCTCTAGTATTACCGTCTTTACCTGCTGGGACCACCGCTCTAGACTGCTGCTGACCCTCATTACCTGTCTACCTAAGTGGGCACTCCCTCTTAAAGTGGCCCAGATCACCATAATGGAAGCAACCACGGTCAAGTGTAGGCCTGCTAGCTGATGTATAGAATGCTCCCTGGCCTCTAGGAGCTGAAGACTGATTATGAGATCCCTGATGACCACTTGTAGAAACTGGCAGAGCTGACTGAATAGGACGGGCTGGGTATGCCTGATGATTATGGCCCCTGGAGTATAAACTACCAAAATTTCCCTCATGCAGGGGCTTCTTGGCTAAAGCCTTAGCCTGCCCCGCTTGCTTGACCCCTTCCAACTTCTTCACATAATCTACCACTTCATTGAAGCCCCTCCCTGATGAATTCATATGCACTGACAGTACATGTAGCTCAATATTCAAACCTTTCACAAACAACAAGACCCATTCCTTCTCGGAACCCAACATCTGTGTGGAAAAACGAGACAAGGAGTGGAACTTAGCCTCATAAGCAGAGACTGACATGCTACCCTCTCCAAGTTCAAGAACTCATCCTTTTTCCGGTACCTCAAAGTACGGGGTACGTACTTCTCTAAAAACTGTTCCCAAGTCAGTGGGGGTAGAACAGAAGACCGACACTCTACATGAGACCTCCACCACTGCTTAGCATCACCCTGCAACTGAAATGTGACAAACTCAACCCCATCCTGACGTACAATACCCAACTTGTGCAACCTCTCATAGCAATCCAAGATGATCTCATAGGCATCCTCCTTATCGGTACCTTGAAATGTCGGAGGTTTCAGCTTGAGAAACTTGGTCAGCATCTCATACTCATTCCTTGTCATCACTGGGCCTAGCATTGGCCTGAAGAAGTTATTCATGCCTGAAGTGGCGTCCATCCTAGGTGTTGTAGTCACCGCTGGCTGAGTATTCAAAGCCTGATTTGCAAATGTCGTGGGTATGGCTCCAGCACCCAACAACCCACTCAAAATATTCCAAGCCTGTTGAAAAGCTTCTGGTATCATATCAGGAAGACCTGCACCCCCAACCGATGCTGCCTCCGCCTGTGCCTCGCCATCTTCAGCCACAACTTCTACATCTTCAGCAATATGTTCCTGAGGTGGGGGAGGGGTTGCTTCATGCTCTCCAGTAGCTGCTTGAGCTCCACCCCTGGCCGGTGCGGCTCAACCTCATCCTCTGCCCCTTCCCTTGCCTCTACCACGGACAGCCGAGCCCATTGCTGGGAACGTTGCTCTAGCTCTGTTGTTCCTTGTATTAAACATTTGTGGACAGTATAATGGATGAGGTTAGATACTGATTTGTATCACCATATACCAATTGGAATCAAGTTATAGCACGAAGGAAAGAAGGAAGAGATAATATTTCCTAAAGCCCCATAGCCTCTTGAAGAAAAGTACAGACGTCTTCGCACCGTTCCACAAGACTTTACTAGACCTGTTTGGTACGATGAGATCAACGAACCTAGGGCTCTTATACCATCTTTTGTCACAACCCAGACCGTTGTGAGTGGCACTCACCCACCCCCACCCCCCCGGGTGAGCGAACTATCACTTTCCCAAACTTAACCATTCTAACATCTCAAAACCAAAGTATGGAAATTAAACTAGCAAAAAAATAATAACAAAACCACTTCATTAATATAAACCTATGGAAATTACCCCCTAGAATCTGAAAGTCGCAGTAGCAAATAATCAATCAATGTCTAGAATACGGGGATGCAACCCCAAATCAAGGAAATAGTTTAAGCCCGAAATAAGTGGGCTACAACTCTAATGATAGATTCAAGGCAGCTCGATCGAAGCAGCTCATCCTTGAAGTCTGGAAATGCCGATACTACAGATGAGGTCGCGTCTCAACCGCCGGAAGATTGCATGTACTCACAAAAATAAAAGCAAGTGCAGTATCAGTACACCACCACTGTGTACTGGTAGGATCATCAACCAGTTCCAAATAAAAATAGTGTATAATTAGTACAACAAATCAAGTATAAGTACGGAAGACATGCAATAAGTCAACATGCATCCCTAGACTACAAGTCTCTACCTAGCTTGTTCCCGCGTGAAATCCACCATTTCTAGCTATAAGCAACAATCATATAACCAATAAACCATCCCTTTTCGTCTAACCCGAACCCACCCTGGGATCCCCTCTAAACAATACCTAAGTGTTAAACAGACTACCCGGCCTAATCCAAGGCAAACTCAATAGATATAACAGGATTCTCGGTCACTCAAGGACCACCAACAAATATCACATTCCAATAAAATAGCCCGGTCCACTCACGAAACCAATAACAGTCAATGCAATACAAGAATTTCAATGCAATGATGCAGTAAAACAAACCCGTACCAGGCATGGTACCCGAGCCAACCATTAGTATCTCGTACCAGGCGTGATACCTGAGCTAACCATTTTTTATACCCGTACCAGGCGTGGTACCCGAGCCAACTGAATATCAATTAATCCACAGTCAAATAATGAACAAACAACTTGTAAAACCAACAAGCAGCACACCGTTCAATCCACAGACTGTAAAACAGGACCCTTAGACATTCTAAACAACTCCTCTAAGCAATGTAATTCATAGAAACACTTAGATAAGAGTACAAAAATATACAACATTTACAGGAATCATAAGCCATCACCTACCTAGAAATGATCCAAGCTCTACTCAACTCGAGTTTTCCCGTGTTCCGGATTCCTCTCTCGTTCTTGGTCTAAAAAAACATACAAGTACTTGAATTAACAAACAAGGCCTGCGTATTACCCGGATTACACCAAATCCCAAATCGCAGACCAACCATGATCATTCTACCTTTTTTCCTGAGTTTCCCGCCATTAATTCCCTAGTTCTATCATTTTCACGGATAAAAATAGAGAATTTAACAACATGCGATCAATAAACCTTGTTTTTAACAATACCCAAGAACTTTCATGCCTAGAATCCCTCTTCTTCCTCGGATTCTAGTATCCCTAGGTTATTCCAACCTTTCCCCAAGTTCCCTCCTAGCAATTCTACCGCGTAGGAAAAGTAGTACAAAGCTTGGAGAGTAGAATCCTTACCTTAGGGAAGAAAAACAATGGAAAATGGAGGAAAATTTCCTGGAATCGCCTTGCCCTTCTCCTAAAATGAAATTGTGAAAATTGTACTTTTTGGGGAATGTTTCTGCATTAATTCCCATCGAGCATGCTATAGTGGTCCCTGCTCTACAATAGCGGTCCCGCTATAGCAGAAGCATTCCGCTATAACAGTTCTGACTGGCGTTGACCGCCTTGACTTCTGCTATAGCGGTCTTTTCCACCGCTATAGCGGAGGTCGCTACGGCGGAGCCGTTCTCCAAAATTTTCCAATTTTATAACACACTTGCTTCCCCTGACGATCCAAAACAACCCCTTCACGTCAATAGCGATTCTGAGAGTTCTACTTACCCGAATTCAATTTCGAAAAGTCCCCTGGACTCTTTTATGTCTTGGATATATGGAAAACTAGCTCAAAATAAGACACCTAACCCAATACTTACCCGGATTTCCCTAGACGCCATCTCGCTCCAAAATCAGTCGAGGCTAGCCTAGCCCAGAACTTTAAACTCCCAAACTCGGAGTTTTCTAACTCTAAAACTTGGCACGATTGGACTACCCGTAATGATGGACCTAGTCGTTACAAGATCGATACATACTTACTTAGTGTATCTATGCACTGTGCATAGATACATATTTGTGCACTATATTGTCCCTCTATTATGCACTATGCATAGATATATATTTAGAAGAAGAAGAAGATGGAGAAGATACACTTATCAAAAGACATGTATCTATGCATAGATACATGTATCTGAAAGTATGTATCTGACTATACATGCATAAGCTTGTATCAGATTCATATGATATATGTCTATTTGTATTTGGAGCAAACTTTAACAGTGTATCTAGTGTATCCATGCATAAATATATGTATCTGGTATCAAATATGTACTGATACGTTCATCAATTGCAGGTTCCATCACCGTTGAGAAAATTCAAAAGTTCTTAGATGAGACTTCTAAAATATATTAGTGGAAATTATATGCAGAAATTGATTTCAAATCAGTAGATCAATAATTGATTTCAATTTTGCAGTAACCATTCCAACCTCAAATACCAAATTTTCACCACTAGATCTGATATTGTAATACCTCACCGAATAAATCAATTTGGCCACAATGGCCCAAATACTATAACAATATCTGTTCACACTATAAACCAGTTTCTTTGTGACATTTTTACCCCTCCCTCTTAAAATTGAAGATATTTTCATTTGTTGTAAAATATATGGATGACCATGTGTCCTCTCACGTGGAAGAATGGTGACTAAGTTGGCATGAGTAATGGTCAAGATTTTTGAACCATAAACTTCCGCAAGAGATAGGCTTATTGCCTTTTCCGCTCCTGAACCAGTACTTAGATAAAAGGAATAAAAGGAGGAGGGCAAAAGCATAAGGTAAGCTCCTCGGTGGCATGTATATATTACTCTTTCTTGTAATATGGCGGGAATATGGATGAATAAGTAGAGAAAATACTTCAATTCTCTCTCTTTCTTCTTTAGTTTTTATTTTTCTTAAATATTTGTTAATATTTTACAAAACGTTATCAGTACGAGAATCCACCATCTCGAGTTACTCTAGACAGGTAAAATGGTAAGGACTTTATTTTTCTAAAATATTCAATATTTCTAAACTTGAATTTGTTTCCCTGGATATATCGGCCAAAGGCTACTCGTCATGGGCACTTGATGCTGAAATCCACCTGGATGCAATGGGTCTGGTAGACACCATAAAAAATAATAAATAGGCGTCTAGCCAAGACTGTGTCAAAGCTATGATATTTCTCCGCCACCATCTTGATGAGGGGTTGAAAATGCAATACCTCACCATTAAAGACCCTCTTATACTCTGGAATAATTTGAACGAGAAGTTGGTCATTCTTCCATAGACACATAATGATTGATTTAATATGAGGTTACAAGATTTTAAAAGTATAATTGAATATAATTCTTCCATGTAAAGAATTATATCACAGTTAAACTTATGCGGAAAAGAGGTCACTAAACATGCTAAGCTTGAAAAAACATACTCAACATTCCCTGCCTCAAATATGCTCCTGCAGCACTATCGAAAAATGTGCTTTAAAACATATTCTGAATTACTTTCACATCTTCTTATTGCTGAACAACATAACGACCTATTTATGAAAAATCATGAAAGTCAGCCCGCTGGTTCTATGCCACTCCCTGAAGTGAATCAGACAAACTATCATCAGCGAGAAAGAGGTTGTGGTCCCAGTCATAATCGTGGTCGTGGTCTAAAAAGAAATTACAACCATGATGATCGTCTTGCACCAAAAAATGACCAGCAGTATAAAAAGAAGGGTGAAAAATAGGAAGTTATGCAAAGGAAAAATTCAGAAAGTATATGTCATAGATGTGGAGGAATGGGGCACTAGTCACGTATGTGTTGATCATCAACATGTCTGGTTCAGATGTATCAGGCATCCTTGAAAGGGGGTGATAATAATCCAGAAGCAAACTTTATCTCTGAAGATAATTTTGAGCCCATACATAGGGTGGGTAATAATGCACAATAAAGTTTTATCTCTGAAGATAATATTGAGCCCATGCATCTGGATGTAGCTAATTTCTTTGAATTTCCTGAAGGAAAAATGATCTGCGATGAGCCTGCAGTAATCTAGATAATTTTCTGTTTGCTTATGTTAGTCGGTATGTTTATGTTTTTCCAATTTCTGTAAATAAATAAAGTTTGTGTAATAGTCATGTTTAATAGTAATGTTTACTTTGTTTATATCTTCTTTTTAAAGAAAATATGGATATGCCTCAAATTTTATTTGGATCTCCAATCAATCATGAGGATATTTGCGTAATTGACAGTGAAACAATGCATGCCATATTTAAAGATGAGAAATACTTTTCTTCCTTTCTTAGAAAGAAAGCAAATGTTACTACAATTTCTGGTAATTCAAAATTGATTGAAGGCTCCGGAAGAGCTACTATATTTCTTCCTAAGGTGATAAAACTTGTTATAGAAGATTCATTGTTCTCTTCTAAGTTTCCAAGAAACTTGTTAAGTTTCAAAGATATCAGCCGAAATGGATATCATGTTGAGACACTAAATAAAATGAATGTTGAATACCTTGGTATAACAAAGGGTGTCTCAGATCAGAAATATGTTTTGGTGAAATTGCCAACCTTATCTTCTGGCCTATATTATGCCAAAATTAGTACAATTGAAGCACATTCAATCGTAAACCAAAAGTTTACTGATTTAAATACTTTTGTGCTATGGCATGACCGAATAAGTCATTCTGGATCAATAATGATGAGACAAATTCTTGAAAATTCAACTGGACATCCATTAAAGAACCTGAAGATTCTTTCAAATGATAAATTTTCATGTGCTGCTTGTTATCGAGGCAAGTTAATTGCCAGGTAATGTGAGGCCAAAAATACATATATTTAACCATTATTTGTCTCACATTTTAATACTTTTAATTGTATTTGAGTATTGATTATATCACTTTGTGCTTAATATTATGTTTTTGATATGTAGAATTAAAATAGTGTGAAGATGAGAAGATTTGGAGCAAAAACGAATTAAATACGAAAAATCATATAAAGAAATCAAGAAGGCAGCTTAATGGATTGAAGTTAATATAATAATATTATTTATATATATGTTATGCCTGCAATTGGAATGAAAAGAGTTGAAGAGCTTACCTATACGTGGCAAACTTTGAAGACAACAGTTGCTATTTTGGGCAAAGCGGCAGTGGCACAAAAATTCGCTGCTCTGTGATTCTCGTTTACTACTTCGCGCCACTGTCTTGCTTTGCAAGTGTGGCGTGAGTAGGACAGGATTTTCTCCCAGTTTAATGGGAATTGGTTTTTAAAAGTCCAGATCTTCTTCATACTCTATAAATACATCTTAAACACAAATTTTACATAACTTTTCACCTAGGGTGTCACGCCCCGAAGCTACCCCTGGACGCAATACGGTGCTTAGTGTCACAAGTGACCCCAAGCTAACCTATGGCATGGCATATCTATGTAAAACCAGTTTAGAGATATGTACTGTGCGGAAACTAAAGCAATTTAATATCTTAAAGAAAGGAAAGAGCCCAACAAATCTGAAATGAATATAATATAAAAATATGGTTTAGTGCTGACTGAAAACAACACTAAGGACTGTTGAGTCTAGTCTATGTCTGAAAGCCATCTAACTGAATAAGAGTTGTTGGGACATGCCCCCAGCTAACTCTACAAATCTAAAACTAAAGGTAAATACTGAAATGAGGCATGTCTATTGCCCTCGAACTAATGAGGACTCACCACTAGACAGCTGAGTATGAACTGGGAACCGAACTAGGCGCCGTCTGGATGTTGAGTGCCTGAACCTATATAATAAAATGATGTAGCACAAAAGTATGTGTCAGTACTTTGAATATACTGAGCATGCAGGATATATATACAAAGTTGGGCAATATAGAACTGAACATGAAGATAGATATACTGCAACAAAACTGAACTTAATGCATTGACCAAGTATAAATCATGAAATAGCATGTTGTACTGAATACTGAACATAAATATTGGATGCAAGGTCAATGCACATGAATCTGACTGTGGGAGATACTACTAATCGACATACCCCAAGTTGAGCTAACTATGGGGCCAACCTGTGACCCTGGATGGGAGGTATTCATACCTTCCCAAGGGTACGAACAAGTCTGATGTGGATCCACTACTGATGTCCACAAGGGACAAGGAGGTATAGCCTAGTCTGACAACTGACTCCTTTAAACCTATGGTGGCGCCGTAGTTCTGGGACTTGGGGACTGCTACTAAATGTCATAGCCTAAACTGATAGCTATGCCCTCATCTCCTAGTCCGCTTGGTACTAAATCTACCCCCACTGAATGTAAGGACAATATACTAAAACAAGGAATAGCTCAAAATGTTGATAATTGACCGAGAATGCAACATAAATATACTGAAGGTTATAACATTCAATTTCTGAAGCATGGGCATAAAATTGTTCTGCCTAACAAGTCAAATTCATGAAATACTGGATTATCTACAAGTTAGGATTTCTGAGCATTGTTCATGAAACTATACTGATTCTCCAAGAAACATGTAATAAATACCATAAAAGCTGTAAGAACTGAATTACAATAATTTCCTAAGATTTAGGAACCCTAGGTCATAAACATGGCTGGAGAAAACTAAAGATTTACTAGAATCTAGGGACCTAATGGGTGAAAGTAACCCGCTAGTGAAATTCCACATACCTGGTGAAGAAATCCACGGAGAAATCCTTGGATTTTTGGGGCGGAACTTGGTGAAGGCCTTTTCCTGTTCTTGAGAGAAAACTGTCGCCCTTTGTGTTTCTATTCTTTCTAAGTTTGATAGATTTTGGAGAATAGATATTTAAGGTAGGTTTTGACTGCTTAAATTAGGCTTAGACGACATAAAACAACATAGCTTAGGCCTTAAAAGAGAAAGGAAAAGTCCAGAATACCCCTGGGAAAGTTTAAAAGAATCTGCAGAAAATCGTGCTTCAGGGATCACGGCTTGGTTGATAGACCGTCCTTCTGAACTACGGACCGTCAACCTGAGCCGTGGTTTTGCCTAAGAGTTTAGGGGTATCTGGTCCTAGGAACTACGACTCAACAGGATGGACCGTTCTTCTGAATGACGGCCCATCATGTGACACGTGGTTCTTGGGTCTGGAACTGGGGGTCCTCTGATTCATGAAAACCACATGTGACAGGTCGAGCCATGGTTCCAAACCATGGTCCGTGGTTTAAACTGTGGTCCTTAGGGTAGAACACCTAGGCTACTGGAGTCGGGGATTACAGTTATAGATGACGGTCCGTCGTCCATAAGGATGGACCATCGTTCGACCCGTCTTCTCTGGGACCTTTTTGGGGTCCTTTGGAACTTTGTACTACGAGTGTATAGGATGGACCATGGTTTCAAACTATGGTCTATAGTCCTAACCATGATTCCTGGAAACTTGAACTTTTCTTGAAATTTTTAATTTCTACTGGTTTTCTGAGCTTAGTTTGGGCTTGGAGGTTCTGGGGTGTTACAATATCTCCCCCTTGGGATCGTTCGTCCTCAAATGAACACTAAACAAACTGACTTTGGAGGGAAAGAGCTGCAATCCCTACCAATTGAGTACTAGAAACTGATATCTTACTGAACTGAGTTCCATAAATATGCAGGTATACTGAAATGCAAGGAAAACTAATAGAACAAGGTACTGAGACTGAATTTCACAAGAGTAAACTGAGAGACTGAAGAGGAGCCATTTACCTCAAGCTGAAACTGACTCGGAGGTAAAGAGGTGAGGATACTTGGACATCATGGCTGCTTCTGCTTCCCAAGTAGCTCCCTCTATGGACTGATTCCTCCACAAAACTTTAACCAAATCGACTTCTTTATTCCTCAACGTACGAACCTGACAGTCAAGAATCTCAACTGGAACCTCCTCATAGGTGAGGCTATCCTTCACATCCACACTCTCTAAGGGTATTATCGTTGTCGGATCACCCACACACTTCTTCAGCAAGAAAATGTGAAAGACTGGATGAACCACTGCTAGTTTTGCTAGCAACTCTAACTCATAAGCCACACTACCGACCCTTTTCAGGATTTTTTAAGGACCTACATACCTGGGTCTGAGCTTCCCTTTTTTTCCAAATCTTATCACCCTTCATGGGTGACACTTTCAGGAAAACCCACTCAACAATTTCAAACTCTAAGTCTCTTCTCATAACATCTGCATAGGATTTCTGATGGCTCTGAGCTATCTTTAGCCTATCTCTGATAAGCTGAACTTTCTCCATAGCCTCATGTACTGAATATGGTCCAATCAAAGTTGCTTCACCTACTTCGAACCAACCAACAGGTGACCTACATCTACGCAAATAGAGGTTCTCATATGGGGCCATCTGAATGCTGGAATGGAAGCTATTATTGTAGGCAAACTCTATGAGAGGTAGGTGATCATCCCAACTACCCTTGAAATCGATCAAATAAGCTCTCAACATATCCTCCAAGGTCTGAATGGTACGCTTATCCTGCGGATAAAATGTTGTACTGAGATTCACCTGAGTACCAAGACCTTTCTAGAAAGATTTCTAGAAATGAGATATAAACTGAGGACCTCTATCTGAAATGATAGACAAAGGGACTCCATGCAATCTGACTATCTCGCTGATGTAGAGCCTGGCATAATCCTCTTCTGAATCAGTAGTCTTAATAGCCAAGAAGTGAGTTGACTTAGTGACCCTATCCACTATCACCCAAATGGAGTCATGCTATCTGCGAGTACGGGGAAAGCCCGTAATGAAATTCATGTTAACCACTTCCCATTTCCAAGTAGGAATGCTAATCTCCCGAGTCACACCTCTTAGTTTCTGGTGTTCTACCTTTACCTGCTGACAGTTGGGGCACTTAGCCACAAAATTTGCGATGTCTCTCTTCATGCCGTTCCACCAATAGACTTCCCATAGATCACCTAGGTGGAACCTGGGTGAATGGAATATCTGGAATTATGGGCTTCTGAAAGGATTTGTTGTCTCAACTCACCCACCTTAGGAACACATAAGCGACCCTGATAACGGAGTACACCATCTCCCCCTTAGGAGAAAACCTCTACTCTCTGCTGATGAACTGCACCCTTCAGCTGAAGCAGTATGGGATCACTATCATGTTTCTCCTTAACTTCAGCTACCAATGAAGATTCTGACCCATTCTGAACTATCACACCACCGTCTGTCGTATCCATAAGGCAAACTCCTAGGCGAGCAAGCCGATGAACATCTCTGACCAATTCTCTCTTTTCCTTCTCAATATGAGATACGCTACCCATAGATAATCTACTGAGAGCATCATCCACTATATTGGCCTTACCCGGATGGTAGAGCACGTTCATGTCATAATCTTTGAGGAACTCAAGCCATCTCTTCTGACGAAGATTCAACTCTTTCTGGGTGAACACATACTGGAGGCTCTTGTGATCTTTGAACATATCAACATGAACACCATACAGATAGTGTCTCCAAATCTTTAGGGCAAACACAACCGCTGTAAGCTTGAGGTCATGAGTCGGGTAGTTCTTCTCATGGGCCTTAAGCTGTCTGAAAGCATAAGCTATGACCTTACCCTGCTGTATCAAAATGCAACCCAAGCCGACTCTGGATGCATCACAATAAACCACATAACTATTTGAACCATCTGGTAGAGTCAAAACAGGAGTTGTAGTCAACCTGGTCTTCAGCTCTACGAAATTCTTCTCACATTCCTCTGACCACTGAAACTTGACCTTTTTCTGAGTCAACTTGGTCAATGAGGCAGCTATGGATGAGAATCCTTCTACGAACCTCCTATAATAACCAGACAAACCTAAGAAACTTCTGGTGTCTATTGGAGAGGTGAGTCTGGGCCTGTCCTTTACTGCCTCAATTTTCTAGGAATCAACACAGATTCCTTCTCTGGATACCACATGATCAAGTAAAGAGACAGACAATAACCATAATTCACAATTGTTGAACTTAGCGAATAGCAAGCGATCCTTGAGGGTCTGGAGAACAACCCTCAAATGAGTCGTATGCTCCTCCTCATTTCGAGAATAAACAAGGATATCATCATTGAAGACAATGACAAACAAGTCCAAATACTGCTTGAGCACCCTGTTCATTAAGTCCATGAAAGCTACAGGAGCATTGGTTAGTCCAAAAAACATAACAACCAATTCGTAGTTACCATACCGAGTCCTGAAGGTTGTCTTCGGGATGTCACTATCTCTGACTTTGAGCTGATGATAGCCGGATCTGAGGTCTATCTTGGAAAAGCAACCAGCACCTTGAAGTTGGTCGAACAAGTCATCAATCTTGGGGATGGGATATTTATTCTTGATTGTGACCTTGTTCAACTGACGATAATCAATGCACATTCTAAGGGAACCGTCCTTTTTATGCACGAACAACACTGGAGTACCCCATGGAGAGATGAAGGGTCTGATGAAGCCCTTATCTAGTAGGTCTTTCAGCTATTCTTTCAATTCCTTGAGCTTAGCTGGAGCCATTCTATAGGGAGGAATCGAAATAGGCTGGGTATCTGGAAGGAGATCTATTTCGAAGTTGATTTCCCTTTCGAGAGGAACTCTGGGAAGATCTTCTGGGAACACTTCTGGAAACTCATTCACCACTGGGACTGACTCTAGAGTTGGGGTCTCAAAATTTGAATCCTTAACCCAAACAAGATGATAGATATACCCTTTGGAGATCATTTTTCTAGCCTTAAGATAGGAGATGAAGCGACCCATAGGAACTGAGTTACTACCCTTCCACTCTAGGACTGGCTCATTAGGAAACTGAAACCGAACGATCCTAGTTCTACAATCGACTGAGGCATAACAGGAATGTAACCAATCCATGCCTAGAATGATATCAAAGTCTACCATTTCTAACTCTACAAAATCTGCTAAGTTGACTTTCTGGGAAACTGTGAGTTGGGCAATTTATGTAACCCGTCTAGCTATAACTGGGTCACCAACTGGAGTAGAGACTGAGACGGGTTCTAGGAGAGTTTCTGGATAGACATCAAAGTTTACTGCTATATATGGAGTTATAAAGGAAAGTATAGCCCTTGGGTCTAACAATGCATAAACATTAGTATTAAAGACTCGTAACATACCCGTGACCACATCAGGAGAATCTTCCTGATCCTATCTAGCCTGGAGAGCATACAACCTAGTCTGGCATGGACCACCACCTGTACCAGATGCAGCACCCTACTGAGTGGGGCGACCTGCTGGGGCTGCTGTAGAACCAGTCTGAGTCTGTGGGCGAACGTCATTACCCTTCTGAGAAGTTGTGGTACAATCCCTCATCATGTGACCTGGCTTACCACATCCAAAGCAATTCCCACTACCTACTAATCACTCGCCCTGGTGGTTCCTACCACACTTCTTGCACACTAGGTTAGTGCGCCCACTAGTAACTGTACCTTTGGACTTAGAGCCTGACGCTCTATCCCGACGATCCTTCTTGAACTTGGGAACTGGGGCACTAGCAGAAGATGGAGCTGGAGCTGAATTTTTTTGGCGATATTGAGAGTGATTGCCACCCTCTGACCTCTACTAAAAATGGCTATACTCACCTATCCTAGCCCTCTTAGCATCACCTCCCCTTTCCTTAATCTTTTCCTCCTCAATCTGCTGAACATAAGTAACCATCCTGGAGAAGTCCATTTCTTTCATGAGCATTGCAGTCTTGCATTCCTTGACCACATCATCAGACACACCGGAGATGAACTTGCTTAAATGAGCTCTAGAATTAGCTACTATTATCGAGGCATACTTGAATAATTGAGTGAACTTCAATGCATAGTACTTTACGCTCATGTAATCCAGCCTCAAATTAATGAACTCCTGAACCTTGGCTTCCTTAAGCTCTAGGGGGAAGAACCGGTCCAGAAATATGGTTTTGAAAAGATCCCAAGTCACTGGTCCTGCATTAGCACAACAAGATTCCTTCCATTGTTGGTACCAAGTATAAGCCACCCCTTTCAACTGATAGGCAGCTAAGTCTGCACTCTCCACTGGAGTGACACCCATAATGTCAGTCACTTTCTGGATATCTTCTAAGAACTCTTGGGGATCCTTCTCTGACTTGGACCTATGAAACTCTGTAGGGTTCATCCGAGTGAAATCCCAGATCCTGGCTACAACAGTATTGACCTGAGGAAAAGCTAGAGCCGCAGCCTGCTGATTAACCTAGGTGGTCATGGCCTGAGCAAGTACTTGGAAAGCAACCCTGAATTCGTCATGCGTAACCTATTCATTCAATGGGTCTGCTGGAGCTGCTGGTGTGGGCTGATTCCTAGCTTTAGCTCTTTTGGGAAGCATTTTTCTGAAATGCAAAGAACACGAGTTAGAATAGAGGAGAATTTAAATAGAGTTTATACTCTATAGCACGAACTAGAAAAGAAAGAAGGGAAGTTATTCCTAATGATGTATCATAGCTTTTCCCCCATAAGTGTGGCGCGTTTCACACCCATGAAGAAGACTCTACTTGACGCAGCTTTCAGACATCCTAGAACACTTGAACCTTATGCACTAATACCAAGTTTGTCACGCCCCGAAGCTACCCCCTGGATGCAACATGGTGCTTAGTGTCATAAGTGACCCCAAGCTAACCTATGGCATGGCATATCTATGTAAAACCAGTTTAGAGATATGTATTGTGCGGAAACTAAAGCAATTTAATATCTTAAAGCAAGGAAAGAGCCCAACAAATCTGAAATGGATATAATATAAAAATATGGTTTAGTGCTAACTGGAAATAACACTAACGACTGCTGAGTCTAGTCTATGTCTAAATTCCATCTAACTGAATAGGAGTTGTTGGGACATGCCCCCAGCTAACTCTACAAATCTAAAACTGAAGGTAAATACTGAAATGAGGCATGTCTATTGCCCTCGAAGTAATGAGGACTCACCACGGGACTGCTGAGTATGAACTGGGGAACCGAACTAGGTGCGGTCTTGATGTTGAGTGCCAGAACCTACATCATAAAATGATGTAGCACAAAAGTATGCGTCAGTACTTTGAATGTACTGAGCATGCAGGATATATATACAAAGCTGGGCAATATAGAATTGAACATGAAGATAGATATACTGTAACAAAACTAAACTGAATGCAATGACTGAGTATAAATCATGAAATAGCATGTTGTACTGAATACTGAACATAAATACTGGATACAAGGTCAATGCACATGAATCTGACTATGGGAGACACTACTAATCGACATACCCCAAGTTGAGCTAACTATGGGGCCAACCTGTGACCCTGGATGGGAGGGTGTTCATACCTTGCCAAGGGTACGAACAAGTCTGATGTGGATCCACTACTGATGTCCACAAGTGACAAGGAGGTACAGCCTAGTCTAACAGCTGACTCCTTTAAACCTACGGTGGCGCCATAGTTCTGGGACTTGGGGACTGCTACTAAATGTCATAGCCTAAACTGATAGCTATGCCCTCTTCCCCTAGTCCGCTCGGTACTAAGTCTACCCCTGTAAATGTAAGTACAATATAATGAAATAAGGAATAGCTCAAAATGTTGGTAACTGACTGAGAATGCAACATAAATATACTAAAGGTTATAGCATTCAATTTCTGAAGCATGGGCATAAAACTGTTCTGCCTAACAAGTCAAATTCATGAAATATTGGATTATCTACAAGTTAGGGTTTCTGAGCATTGTTCATGAAACTATACTAATTCTCCAAGAAACATGTGATCAATACCATAAAAGTTGTAAGAACTGAATTACAATAATTTCCTAAGATTTAGGAACCCTAGGTCTGAAACATGCCTGGAGAAAACTGAAGATTTACTAGAATCTAGGTACCTAATGGGTGAAAGGAACCCACTAGTGAAATCCCACATACCTGGTGAAGAAATCCACGGAGAAATCCTTGGATTTTTGGGGCTAAACTTGGTGAAGGCCTTTTCCTGTTCTTGAGAGAAAACTGTCGCCCTTTGTGTTTCTATTCTTTCTAAGTTTGATAGATTTTGGAGAATATATGTTTAAGGTAGGTTTTGACTACTTAAATTAGGCTTAGACGACATAATACAACATAGCTTAGGCCTTAAAAGAGAAAGGAAAAGTCTGAAATACCCCTAGGAAAGTTTAAAAGAATTTACAGAAAATCTTGCTTTAGGATCACAACTTGGCTGATGGACCATCCTTCTGAACAATGGATTGTCAACCTAAGTCGTGGTTCTGCCTAAGAGTTTAGGGGTCTCTGGTCCTAGGAACTACAACTCAACAGGACGAACCGTTCTTCTAACGATGGCCCGTCATGTGACCCGTGGTTCCTAGGTCTGGAACTGGGGGTCCTCTGATTCATGGAAACCATGTGTGACAGGTCGAGCCGTGGTTCCAAACCACGGTCCATGATTTGAACCGTGGTCCTTAGGGAAGAACACCTAGGCTACTGGAGTCGGGGATTACAGTTGTGGATGATGGTCCGTCGTCCATAAGGACGGACCGTCGTTCGACCCGTCTTCTCTGGGACCTTTTTGGGGTCCTCTGGAACTTAGGACTATGAGTGTACAGTATGGACCATGGTTTCAAACTATGGTCCGTAGTCCTAACTGTGATTCTTGGACTCTTGAACTTTTCTTAAAAATTTTATTTTCTACTGGTTTTCTGAGCTTAGTCTGGGCTTGGAAGTTCTGGGGTGTTACATATGGAGAGCTAGGAGCTGCCGTGGAGGTCGGAGAAAATTAGTTCTATCTTTTCTTCTCTATTATTCATTTATTTTTATATTTTTCTTTGGATGATTTGTTATAATTTCTCCATGTCTATGTGGAGTTAAACTTCTCGTTCTAGGATTATGGTGGCTTCAAGATTGTTGTGGTATGAATTTGAATTGATTTGTTAAGATATTTATCGTCGTGCTACGATTTGTGTGGTTACTTATTTTTTCTTGAGATTAATTATTTATTTGCTTGATCACCATTCAAATACTATTTGTGGCACATAAATTAAATTAGGAATAGAGAATTTATGTGCGTAATACGAAAAAATAGGGCTTGGTTGTGAACCTTATAAGGAAAGGGGAACGATTTGCTAACGTGGATAGAAATATACCCGTTAGCCTTGCTTAGTTGATACGGAAGAGAAATCACATTCCCTTCACTATCAACCGACGACCATAGGAATATAGGTGTTAGGAATAGTCGAGGAGACCTAGAGTAGTTGGCAGAACGCTCAATATGGTTAAAATCAACCCGCAACTAGTAACCCGATAGAAAATCAGAATCAGTTCAAGTGATTACTCAACATGACTGCTAGCGAATATATAACCCTAGATCGAGTTCATCTCATTGATTACGTAAAGATCTGCTCTTCGTTTGGTTAATTATTCATTAGATAGCTTATTTTTCCTTTTAGTTTAGTTAATTCATAATATAATTTGAGTTTTTACGCTTGAATAAATAATTAGAATTTATTTAATATAGTAAATAGTTAATTGATAAGTCTCTGTGGGTACGATATCTAGACTTAAAATTCTATATTACTTGTACCACCGCGTACACTTGCGTGTGCAAAAGGACGCAACAAGTTTTTGGCGCCGTTGCCGGGGACTTAGAAATTAACTGTTTATCTAGATTAAATTTTTTCTTTTTATCTATTTTAAGTTTTATTTTTAATTTTATTTTTTTATCTTTTTTTTTACTTCTTTTTAAAAGAAAAAAAAATATTTTACTATTTTTTTGACATGGAATATTGGAATGAGAACGAGTTGAATGTTGGTTACTCAAATTTTATTGATCCTTGTCTTCTTTGTGGAGGACCTCACCTATGGAAAAATTGTTCAAATCTTTCGATCTTATGGAATGGGTTGTTGACCGTTCTAAATTCTATGATTGGGACTTTTGTAAATGGTGTGGTGGTCAATGAAAAAATTATTCTAAGTATTATAACCCTTCCTTGAGCCCTCATTATGATGATTTTAATAATGCTTGTGCTTCTGGTAGTATTGATCCTTGCAAAAAATTATTGGAGGAATATAGGGGTCACCTTAAGAAAATTACAAATGGGATGACACACTTCTTAGAAGGACGAGTGAAGCACATTCAAGAGGTTGACATGTTTGTCTTGGATATTCACAATTTAAAAGATGAGTTGAGTGCAAAGGTTGATGCGTTTAACGCACAAAAATTTAGTAATGAGTTGTGTGAAGCTGAAAAGGTACTTATAAGCAAAATTGAGGAGCTAAAATTGGAGGGCCAACTACTCGATCGTACTTTTACTGATGTTGCCGATGTTGAGGAGGTGTACAAAAGTGAGAATGACGCACAAAATGAAGTTTTAGAGTTGAGGCATGTTGTACCTCATTCAAAGCACTTTTCGATATTGTGTTTGATTGGTGACATGAAAATTGAGCCTTCCAAACCAATAGAGAAGTGTGCGGATGAAGAACAAGGCCCTTATATTCTAAAATTTGTCATGCTAAAAAGACAAAATGACATTCCTCACTTAAGGGCCAAGAAGTGCAAGATGCAATATTTATTTCTTGATTTTTTTTATTTTTATACCACCGCCTCTTGAGCGGAGCAGAAAATTTGACGCAAAATTAAGGGTACAATATATAAGTTCAAAGTGGAAGAAAAAGTGGTGAAATGATAGCGTCGTGCCGCGACGTTAAATCAGGGGCTTATTGGGAGGCAACCCAATTTGTAATAGTGTAGCTTCTTATTTTTATTTTTATAATTTTATGTTTTATTTTATTTTATTTTGCAGGTTTGGAGAAGTCTGAGTATCCAAATCTGAAAGCTAAGGATCATGGTTTAGGCTTAAGTGTGGGGTCGTTCGCTCTTGGATTCATTGTGAAGAAACATGCTGCTAGCTAGGCCCTAGAGGGCCTCAGGGAGTATCTTTAACCCAATTTTTATCTTAATTATTGCTTTGGGGACAAAGCATGACTTTAAGTGTGGGGTGGGATATCTTCTGATATTTGTTAAGGGTGATGTATGCCATAGGTTGTTGAGTTTTTATTAGTTAGATTAAAAAAATGAAGAAAAAAAAAGAAAAAAGAGAAAAAACACAAAAAGATTTTCTTTATTCGTTTGTTAGGATAATTTTTATATTTTTAATTCTTTAGTAGAGACATATTTCGCCCACCCCTTGGTTTTTCTTTTCAGTTCTTTTCCAAGGGGGAGCTCTTTGAATCGAGTAATTTTTTTTTTCTAGGAGTAATTTTTTTGGAGAGGAAAGAAAAGACCTTTGACTTGTTTGATACTAGCAATTTAGGGCTGAGCTTCAGTAGTACTTTTTGTGAGTGCTTGAGTATAAATTAAATAGCAAATTTTTTGACACCTAGGCTCAGGGTAGTGACTCCGTATATAGCTTATTCTTATTTTGTAGTTCACTATGATCCTGTCTGTCTTAGAAGTAAAATTGATCCATCTTGATTGATACTTGTGCCATGAGTGGTGAGAATTTATTGAGTATTCTATGTTTTACATCTTATTCTAGAACTTGCCCTGCATGTTATTGAAGCAAAATAAAAAGTGTTGCCTTATTTAGAAGATGATAATAGGCTTTCTTTGGTAGTTTTTGTGAATTTTAGCCTTTTCAGATGTTGTTACTACTAGTTACCCTTTTGAGCCTGTAGCCTTTCGTTTGGTAGCCGTATTTTTGCCTTGATCTATTTTGCTGAATCTCTAATTTTTGCACCCTGCTTCCTTGAGCACTGTAGCATAGACTGTGATAAAAGTTGTTAGATCTGAAGAAAAGGGAAGGCCAAGTGTAAAAGGTGACCATTGAAAGTTACTTGTGATGAAAAAGCCCTCTTTGAAAGAATGTGACATGAAAAAAAAAGTGATTGCGAAAAAAGATGATTGAAATGTTCTTGATATGATGAGAATTACTAGTGAAAATAATTGTAGATAGGGCTGAAAAAAAGAAGAAAATAATGGGTGATGAAGTTAAAAAAAAGTGCAAAGGGCTTAGGGAAGTGTAAGTCACTATTATATAGTTTTCCTACCTGTCCCCTAGCCAACATTACAACCCGTTAAAGTCCTATTTGATTCTATTCGAGTATGCTTAATTAGTGGAGATGTACATAATGGGAAAGCCTGTGATTCTTTGTGCATACATGTGAATTCGTTTGTGAGTGCGAGAGTTGTGCTTTGATTCTAAGTCCTTAATTTATATTCAATTCTTTAAATTGGACTATTTATTCTTGTGAGGGCACTTGTTTCATGATAGATAGGTGATGTTATTAGCTTTCTTTGATGGAGTAGGTGAGCGAGCTTAAATTTGATGAGTTAGAGTCTGTCGTCTTTGAGGTTAGGAGGTTAGAAGTTTGTTATTTCTTTGTATGTCTTGCATAATGATCTGGAAGTGTACTTGATGTATTGAGTTGTCATATAGCCTAGTTGTTTGTATCAACCAAAGTGGTGGTGTTCCTAGCTTGAATTACTGAGATGAGCTTTAATGTTTGCTCGAGGACGAGCAAGAGTCTAAGTGTGGGGTGTTGATGTGAGGTCAAATATACGTATATTTAGCCATTATTCGCCTCATATTTAATACTTTTAATAGTCTTTTAAGTATTGATTGTATTACTTTGTGCTTAATATTTTATTTTTTATGTGTAGGATTAAAATGATAGAAAAATAAGAAGATTTGGAGCAAAAACGAATTAAATATGAGAAATCATATAAGGAAATTAAGCAGGCAGCTTAATGGAAGGATTGTAATATAATAATATTATTTACATATATGTTACTTTGAATTGAAATTGAAAGAGTTGAAGGATACTTACCTGGAGACGTGGCGTGAACTGAAGGCAGCAGTTGCTATGAGTTAATGGCGCAACAAGTGGCGCAAATAATAGATGCTCTCTAATTCTGAAGAAGTTGCTCGCGTCACTGCCTTGCTTTGCAAATATGGCGTGAGCTCGACGGATTTTCTCCCAATTTGACTAGGATTTGGTTCTTAAAATTTCAGATTTTCCCATACTCTATAAATACATCCTAAGCATGATTTTTTACATAACGTTTGACCTAGGAAGAGCTAGGAGCCATCGCGGAAGCCGGAGAAAATTGGTTCTATCTTTTCTTCTCTATTATTTATTTATTTTTACCTTTTTCTTTGGATGATTTATTGTAATTGCTCCATGTCTATGTGGAGCTAAACTTCTCATCTAAGATTATGGTAGCTTCATGATTGTTGTGGTATGCACTTTAATTGATTTGTTAAGATATTTATCGTCGTGCTACGGCTCGTGTGGTTATTTACTTTTTCTTGAGCTTAATTATTTGTTTGTTTTGTGGCATAAAAATTAGACTAGGAATAGAGAATTTGTGTGCGTAATAAGAAAAAGTAGAGCTTGATTGTGAACCTTATAAGGAAAGGGGAACTATTCGCTAACGTAGATAGAAATATACTAGTTAGCCTTGCTTAGTTGTTACAGAAGAGAAATCACATACCCTTCACTATCGATCGACGATCATAGGAATATAGGCGGAAGAAATAGTCGAGGAGATCTAGAGTTGTTGGAAAAACGCTCAATATGATTAAAATCAACTCTCAACTAGTAACCCGATAAAAATCAGAGTCAGTTCAAGTGATTACTCAACATGATTGCTAGCGGATCCATAACCCTAGATCGATTTCATCTCATTGATTATGTGAAAATACACTCTTCGTTTGGTAAATTGTTCATTAGTTAACTTCTTTTTCTTTTTTTAGCTTATTTAAATCATAATATAATTCAGATTTTTCTGCTTGAATAAATAATTAGAATTAATTTAATTTAGTAAATAGTTAATCGACAATCTCTGTGGGTATGATATCTAAACTTAAAATCCTATATTACTTGTATGACCGCGTACACTTGTGTGTGCGATCACCAATAAAGGTTGGCATCGAATCCCCTGAATTTTTAGAACGTATACATGGGGACATATGTGGACCTATTCATCCACTTAGTGGATCATTTAGATATTTTATGGTCCTAATAGATGCATCTTCAAGATGATCACATGTGTGCCTCTTGTCATCTCGCAACCTGGCATTTGCAAAGTTATTGGCACAAATAATATGATTAAGGGCACAATTCCCAGATTATCCTATTAAGGCTACTCGCCTCGATAGTGATGGAGAATTTATATCTCAAGCTTTTGATGATTATCATTTATCATTTGGGATAAGAATTGAACATCCTGTTGCTCATGTTCATACTCAAAATTGCCTTGCAGAGTCATTTATTAAGCGCTTATAATTGATAGCAAGACCACTGCTTATGAAAATGAAATTGCTCACTAATGTTTGGGGTCATGCTATCTTACATGCAGCAGCACTAGTTCGTCTCAGATCGACTCATTATAATGAATATTCTTTGTCACAATTAGTATTTGGTCATGAGGCAAATATAGCTCATCTACAAATCTTTGGTTGTGCGGTATACGTGCCTATAGCACCACCATAACATACTAAGATGGGACTTCAAATGCCAGATGCATTTATTGATTTGAAACAGATAAATAAGTCACATATCCCTACAATGAATGTGTCTATCCAAATTGACATCCCAAAAGGACCATCTACTAGTGTCATAGCTTCTGAATTCCAAACACGTCTGAAGCGTGGTAGACCATTGGGCTCAAAGGATAAAAATTCTAGAAAAAGAAGTGCAAGAAATGGTAAAGATGACACTATAAAAGAATATCATGAAGAGGTTCAAGATCTGATTAATCCTTATATTCCTGAAGAAATCAGTAAACTCGAGACTCAAGTGAATGAAGAACTTTTGATAAGTTCTACCGGTGATGAAATAAATTTAGATCGATAAAAAATTATGGTGGATAATATTTTTGCACATAATATTACACTTAATCTTATGCAAGACTGTGAGGATCTTGAGCCTCAATCTATCAAACAATGTCAACGAAGACGTGATTTCCCAAAATGACAAGAGACAATTCAATCGTGTCACGATCCGATTTCTCGGTCATGATGGCATCTACAACCCCCCAGTAGGCAAACCAATCCCCGTAACCCAGAACGGTTAGTAATGGCTATCTTCTAACAGTTTAAATGAAAGATTCGATACATAAGCAGAAGCAAGGGAATAATGAGAATAAAATAGATACAAGAGATATATAAACAAGCGAAATCTAAACCAACCCAAAATCTGGTATCAAAGCGTATAAGAGTTGAACTACACAGGAGTACAAAGGTCCAAAAGTCATATATACACAATGTCTCCGAAACTATAAGAGTACAAAATATACCAAGGATAACTGAAGTCAAGATCTGAACGCCAAGATCTCACCCTCAGCCTGGATGATCCAAAAACTGCACCCCGCAGAGTCTCGGATGTGCTAATGGCGATGGCCCACACTAGGATCTACACCAGAAGATACAGAGGGTAGGGTGAGAACCAAATGCGAAGCATTAGGTACCCAGTAGGTATCATAGGCCGACTGGGCACATATAAAGTAGAAGAGCAATAGCAGGCAGAGTAGGAACAAACAGTCACAAAATTCAACAATAAGCACACAAGAGCTAGCCCAAAGGAAAGACAGCAGAAAAAACATATGAGGCTAGCATATATAATATATACAAACAACGGGCACAGGTGAAAGTAAGGACGACGCACTTGGGATTCTCGCAAAAACAGTATATATATAAGTGTAGGTTCTAGAAATAGGCGGTATATCGGTAACCTCAAGTATAGAGAGGGCGAGGGAAGGATAAAGTAGACATGCTCGGTAAACAGAATAGATAATAAAAAAAACCACATCACACTCAATCCAGCAGTAACAGCCTAACAAGTCTAGCTCCACACCTATAACCGTAGTAGAGAACAAATTAGTAATAAAGTAAAGAGAGTTTACCTACAGTCCCTCGGCCGCCCATACAACCGAGGAACGCAATCAAGTGAAAACAAACCCTCCGGCATCCCATACTACCAAAGCATACAATCAACAAAACGCGAATAAGGGTGAAATCACGAACAATGAATGATATGATGCATGAAAACCACAGGGTGAAATAGAACCTCTGTATGTACCTCCCCCGGTGCCGATCGAGCCCAGCAGGCAGGTTCCATGGAAGGACGCAGCCTGTATACCTCTACTCTACCGTATACCCTTCCACCCGGCATATGCAGCCCAAAGCATCAGGCCCGGAGCGACAAGGTCCATGGGAGTCTCGGACCCCATACTAAAACTAAGAATCAAAACATGTCCTACGGAATCGAGTCCGGGTTCAAGCCAGTGGCTAAGTCTCAAATATGCATTCCTAGACCCTGTCTAGGACTAAAACAGTGAAAAAGATGTCTCAAAAACCCTTCCAAGGGTTACCGGGCACAACCGGGTCTAAAACAGTAGTAAAAACATCTCAGATGCTCGACCCGGCCGAGCCTGATATAATTTCAAATCAGTAAGAAAACTCAGCTAGCACTCTGACCCGGTCGAGTCTAGCAATAGTGGTAAATCATGATAAAACCATACTTTTAACCTTCTTTTACCTCAAGAAGCTCCACATATCAAGTCAAATCATTTCTAAATCCAATTTCATCGAAAACGAGTCCCCCTGGGCCATGCAAGGTTTAGAAAATTAATTTTCGTAGGCCCGAAGCCAAAAACCGTAATAAAACATGGAAAAATGTCTTTATATGCATGGAAATGATGTGATCAACCCAAATAGCTGCCCGGCAGCTCACAATCAACCTAACGGCCCTGCACAGGCTCCGAAGCTACTCAGTAAGCATACCTAGCCTAGAAGGATATTTCTATGTCCGGGACTCGCGGACATTCCCAATAATCCCACCTTCTATGTTCCAGAGTCAACAAGACCTCACGGGGTCACAAGGGTAATAAATATATCAATTAATAGGAATACTACACATAACGGAGGAAAGAAATAGGATGAATCATGGAAAAGCGGTCAATGTTTGTGGTACCAACCTAATAACCCAACCCAAGGATGCCAATTAGTACAGTTTTACTCGATATAGGCGAAGTCTAGGGACTTAAGTCGTAACTTACCTGTCATCAGATGACAAGCTACGGGAACGACGATATCGGAGGCCGAGCTGCTCTGAGAAGCTCCAAACGAGAATCAAACTATCAAATTCATGAATAAAATGTTAAGACGAGTCTAACAATACCCATATTGCTACAATTATAGCTGGGTCAATATCCGGGTCAAAAGCGGGCCTACGGAGCCCGTAATCCAAAACTAAAAATGAAAAGAACTACGATGACCCCAACGATGCCAAAAAGGCATGCTCCAAATTTGAGCACAATTGGACAAGGGAAGGGCACCAAAATAGCCCGCCCAAGTTGGGGATTAAAGAATGAAAATTTTGAAAATAAAAACAGAAATTGGGCAAAAATTACTTACCAAAACGATGGAAAATCAGCCCAAGATGGATAAAACCTCACACCCACGAACATGCACAAGCTTAGGGGGCAGAATCTATCACAAAATCCAAGCTTTGGATGAGCATCAATGGAGTAATTAAGAGAAAAATCGAAGAAGGGAAGTTGGGGAAGATGACTAACCAAGAGGCAAAGAAATACGGATAATCGACGAACAAATAATTCCCCAAGGTTTAGAACTGAATAAGAGCAAAATAGTGGAGAGAATTTTGAGTTTTAGAGTGAGAAAAGTGAGGAGAAGGGCTGAAAAAGTGAGAAAAGTGTCCGCAGCTGATTTTCGACACTATTTAGAAAACTCGATGGGGCATTCCGGGCACAATTGGAAACTGATATTCAAACACCAATAGTACCAATAGAGTGAAAATGACGTTCTGGACTCAATGGAATTGACAAAACTTCCATACGAGGTCGTTTCGAAGAAATGTTGACCCAAGTCAACACTAACGAAAAGGAACTCAAAGGCTCGAAATGAGTCTGACTCACCTGGAACCCGAACCAACCATCTTTCTAGCCCAAACTCAACATTCCGGAGCTGATGGAATCGTCGGATTTCGAATTCGATACTCCAATCATTGAATGTCACCCAAAGTTACACTTTCAACTCCAAATAGCCTAAAAATTGAGAAAACCACACAAAACCCAGATCGGAAGTTCTCAAGCCTCAACTAAAGGTCCAACTAGACCAAACTCATTATTCCAGAGCTAACGAAACTGTTAGAATTCAATTCCGAGAACGTTAGCTAAGAATGTTGACTAAAGTTAATGATATTCTAAGTTTAAAGTTCTAAAACAGGCGAACGGCTAAAAAGACCAAACGAACGACCAGGGCACCAAACTACCAGTCTCAGCAAGCCATAAATGACTTGAGGCCACTGCAAGAAGGCTCTAACAGTACAATAAATGCGAAAAATGCAAAGATGACTAGAAGGGTCATCACAACATCCACTACTAAAAAGACTTCCGTCCTCGAAAGTCAAGAAGAAGGGAGTACCTGAAGGCTCGAACAACTGTGGATACTAAGCACGCAACTCACTCTCGGTCTCCCAGGTAGCCTCCTCTACGGACGATGCCTCCACTGTACTTTCACAACCGGAATCTCCCTAGATCTCAACCTCCTGATATCTCTGTCCAGAATAGTTATTGGCTCCTCAACAAATGATAAACTCTCATCCAACTGAACCGAATCCCAATGCAACACATGAGACTCATCAGGCATATACCGGCACAACATCGAAACATGGAAAACTGGGTAAACAGTTGAAAACATTAGAGGCAAGGCTAACATGTAGGCAACACTACCAACCCTATGTAGAATCTCAAACGGCCCAATAAACCTGGGGCTAAGCTTGCCCCGCTGACCAAATCTCATCACTCCCTTCACGGGAGATACTCGGAGGAAAACCATATCACCAACACTGAACTCCAAGGCACGAAGTCTACGATCAGCGTAGTTCTTCTGCCTACTCTGGGATGCTCTAAGTCTGTCCTGGATCAAACGTACTTGGTTCAAGGAATCTCTAAGTAAATCTGTACCCTGCGGTTTGGACTCTAACCCACCAAACCAACCAATAGGCGATCTAAAATGCCTACCATACAAAGCCTCGAAAGGTGCCATGCCAAAGCTCAAATGAAAGCTATTATTATACGCAAACTCAGCCAATGGCACAATCTGATCCCATGAACCTCCAAACTTAAGAACACAAGCCCGAAGCATGTCCTCCAGGACCTGAATAGTCCTCTTGGACTAGCCATTTGTCTGAGTGTGGAAAGCAGTACTAAGCTGAACCTCCGTACCCAAATCCTTCTATATAGATCTCCAGAAGTAAGATGTGAACTGAGTGTCGCGATCTAAAATGATAGAAGCTGGGACCCCGTACAACCGTACAATCTCACGAATGTAGATCTAAGTTAACCTCTTTGCCCCGTAGGAAGTCTAAACCATCAAGAAATGTGCTGACTTAGCAGCTTATCAACGATCACCCAAATGGAATCAAAGCCCTGAGTAGTACGAGGCAAACCAACAACAAAGTCCATAGTAATACCTTCCCCCTTCCACTCAAGAATGGGAAGTCACTGCATCAAATCACCCGGTCTCATGTGCTCGAACTTAACATGTTGACAGTTCAAGCATCGAGATACGAACTCTGCCACATCTCATTTCATACCACCCCACCAGTAAAGCTGCCTCAGATCTCTATACATCTTCGCTGCGCCAGGATGAATGGAGTATCTGGAACAATGTGCCTCACAGAGTATCAATTGTATCAAATCACCAACTCTCATAATACAAAGTCGACCCTCAAACCTCAAAATCCCATCAGAACCCAAGGTAGCCTGGCTGGCCTCACCCCGAACCACCTGATCACGAAGGTCACATAATTTCTGATCCTCAAACTGTCGGTTCTGAATCTGATCAACTAGAGTAGAGCGAACCTCAACACTAGCAAAAACTCTGCTGGGATCTGATAAGTCAAGCCTAACCAAATGGTTAACCAAGGACTGGATATCCAAGGCTAACAGTTGCTCAAAAATTGAAAGTGAAGCTAGGCTGCCCATACTCACCGCCTTCCGACTCAAGGCATCCGCTACCACGTTTGCCTTGCCCGGATGGTATAAAATAGTGAAATCATAGTCCTTCAGCAACTCAATCCATCTCCTCTATCTCGAGTTCAGCTCGCGTTAACTCATAATGTACTGAAGACTATGATGGTCGGTGAATATCTCACAATGAACTCCATATAGATAGTGCCTCCAGATCTTGAGCGCGAAGACTACCGCCGCCAACTCTAAGTCGTGAGTGGGATAGTTGCGCTCGTGAACCTTTAGCTGCGCTGCCTCAATGCATATCCCTTCTGCATCAACACACAACCAAGACCGACCCCTGAAGCATCACAATACACGAAAAAACTCTGACCCTCAATCGGCAAAGTCAAAATTGGAGCTGAAGTCAATAAGGCCTTAAGCCTCTGGAAGCTATCCTCGCACTGATCGGACCACTGAAATGGAACATCCTTTCTAGTCAGCATAGTCAAGGGTGTTGCTATGGAAGAAAATCCCTCAATGAATCGTCTGTAATACCAGGCTAACCCAACAAAGCAGCGAACCTCGATAGAAGTAGTAGGTCTAGGACAATCATGAACCGCAGAAATCTTACCTGGATCAACCCTAATCCCATCCTTAGACACCACGTGTCCTAGGAATGCAACTGACTCTAGCCAAAACTCACACTTTGAGAACTTGGCATAAAGCCGATGATCTCTCAATGTCTGAAGTACAATCCTCAAGTGCTGCTCATGCTCGTCTCTACTCCGAGAGTATACCAGGATGTCATCAATGAAGATTATCACGAATATATCCAAGTATGGGCTAAACACCCTGTGCATCAAGTCCATGAAGGCTGCGGGGGCATTAGTCAACCCAAAAGACATAACCAGGAACTCATAGTGGCCGTAACGTGTCCTGAATGTTATCTTAGGGATGTCCTCCACCCTAATCCTCAACTGATGGTAGCCAGACCTCAAATAAATCTTAGAAAACATGGCAAAACCCTGAAGCTGATCAAATAAGTCATCAATCCTGGGCATCGGATACTTATTCTTCACAGTCACCTTATTCAGCTGTCGATAATGAATATGCATCTGCATCGACCCATCCTTCTTCTTCATGAAGAGAACAGGAGCACCCCAAGGAGATACACTCGGTCTAATAAACCTCTTAGCTATCAAATCTTGGAACTGCTCCATAAGCTCTCTCAACTCAGCAAGAGCTATACGGTAGGGAGAAATAGAAATGGGTCTGGTGCCTGGCTCTGACTCAATGGCGAGATCAATATCCCTCTCAGGTGGAAGGTTGGAAGGTCAGTAGGAAACACATATAGGAAGTCTCTAACAACAGGAACAGACTCAGGAGACGTAGGGTCAGCACTAGCATCTGGGACATATGATAGATAAGCTAAAAACCTACAGGATATCATCTTGCTAGCTCGAAGACAAAAAATGATCCAGACGGTGCATGGCTAACAGAACCCTACCACACAACCGGGGATACACCGGGCACGGCTATGGTAACGGTCTTGGCATAGCAATCCAAAACTGCACGGTGAGGGGATAACCAGTCCATGCCCAGTATCACATCAAAATCTAACATATCAAGTATCATCAAGTCAGCCCAAGTGTCCAAATCACCAACAGATATCATACAGGATCTCACAATTTGATCCACTAATAAAGAATCTCCTACTGAGGTCGAAACAGAAACAAGAACAGACAATGGCTCACTAGCCAATCCCAAACAAGGCAGAAAGTAGGCAGATATATATGAAATAAGTGCATCCAGGATCAAACAAAGCATAAGCTGGCTGACGGCATACAGAAATCGTACATGTGATCACAGCATCCGAGGCCTCTACCTCCGGTCTCCAAGGGACCGCATAGAACTGACGATGACCTCCACCTGCCCGACCGCCATCCCTACCACCTGCTCTGCCATATGGGGCACCACCTCTAGCCTGACCACCACTCCCTCTAGCCAGAGTCTGAACTGCTCGCAGCGGCTCGGCTGGCTGAATTGTACCCTGATAGGGGCAATCTCTAGCAAAGTGACCAACCACACCACAAGTATAGCAAGCCCCTGATGATCTACTCAGTCGGGATGAACCAGCAGAACTCGAATGGCCACCACGGCCTGATGCCCCAGAATCTGTACCTCTCGATGGCTGACCACTGTGACCTCGTTGTCTGCCCTGACCCTGCTCAAACTGAGAACCAGAAGCCTAAAGTGACACCTGTATCGGTCGGCTAGACTAAACCTGATGTTGTTGCGGTTGATAACCTCAGCCCCACTAGCCTGAACCTCTACCACTATGCCTAAAACCACTGTAACCACCCTGATGTCGAGGCCTCTTATCTCTGGCCCCGGTGTTATGATGACGTGAATCCTCAACTATGTGGGCATAGTCTGCAATGTCCTGAAATGACCGACCGCTAGCAACCAGTATCTCTGCAGACTCTCTGAAATCTCTCTGTAGCCCCCAAATAAATCTACAGACTCTGTCGACCTCAGTAGGCATAATCATGGCTCCAAACGGAGCAAGCTGATGGAATCGGGTCTTATACTCTGAGATGGTCATGGTATCCTGAGAAAGTCTAGTGAAATCCTCCCTCCAACGCTCTCGATCGCTCTGTGGCAAGAACTTTGCCATAAAGGCCTCACAAAACTCAGACCAGGTCAAGGGAGGTGATGTAGAAGGCTTGCAAGCAACATATGCCCTCCACCATAACTTCGCTGGACCCTCTAGCTGAAATGAAGTATAGCCAACCCCGTGAGTCTCCAATAAGCCCAAATGGTACAACATTTCCTCGCAAGTAGTGATAAAGTCATGTGGGTCCTGACCTGGTGTACTACCAAATCTCGACGATGCCAATCTCAGAAACCTACCAAAGGCCTTCAGCTCCATCTCTGTCATAGTAAGGCCAGGAGCAAGAGGCTGGGCAAACGATGGAACTGGAACAACCTCAGCACGGGGATCCACAGTAGTAGGCTGCGCTTCTGAACTCTGAACACCCAGGGCTGCCCCCGGAGCGGATGTCTGGGCTGTCTCACAAGGACGCTCCCCAATCATACCCAATAGTTGAAGTAACACACCCTGAATATCTGAAGGCTGACCTGGGGCTGAAGCTGGCACAGGAATTGATGCTGGAACTGGTACTGAAGCTGGTGGTGCCTGGGCTGTCCTGGGGCCCACATATTGCTGCTCTGGAGCTAACTCTGGCTCGTAGTCATACTCAGGCTCTATATCCACTCTAGCAGCTCTGGCAGGTGTCATTTCTCTGGGGTGCCCTCGACCCCTACCTCTACCCCGGCGACCACCCCGGCCCCTAGCTGGAGTCGAAGGTGCAGGGGCAAAAGGCTCTCCTCCGCCAGAAGCTGAAGATCTCGTACGAACCATCTGTGGAAGAGTGAACAAGAATAAGTGAGATTTCTAGAAACTTTCAAGGATACTACGCACGAGAGAGAGACAAGAAAAGTCCAGTTTCCTAAGATGTCACTATAGCCTCCCAAAGATTGAGTACGAACGTCTCTGCCTCGATCTGCAGGACTCTACTATACATTGGCTCCTATACCGATGACACCGGTGAACCTAGAACTCTGATACCAAGCTATCACGATCCCATTTCTCGGTCATGATGGCACTTACAACCCCCATTAGGTGAACCAATCCATGTAGCTCAGAACGGTTAGTAATGGGCTACCTTCTAACAGTTTAAGCGGAAGATTCGATACATAAGCGGAAGCAAGGGCATAATGAGAAGAAAATAGATACAAGAGATATATAAACAAGCAGAATCTAAACTATAACACCCCGTACCTTTCAAAACCTATGTGACTAAGTAAATATCGACGAAGGTATTTGAGCTCGAGATTGTGAAGGGGTACTTTGGCCTAGAATTTGAAATGGTCAAATGTATATAAGTGTTAAGTTAAATTATAAGGAGGAGGGTTTTGAAAATGAGATAAAACAAGTGAGGTACTTGCTCGACTTATCTAAGCTCTTAGGTGACAAGTAGGTGCATCACCTACCTACGCTAACGAACTAAGTTCCGAGGGCCGATTACGGGCAGCAACACCATGGATTATTATACCTAATGGTAGCCCAAATGAAGCTTAAAGTTGGACCATCAAAGCCCAACCAAATCTGGCCCAAACAACTACAAAAAGTAGCCACCAATATTGACCACATTTTTGACCCAAGAGAAGCCCAAAATCAGCCCCAAAACTTAACCCTTTTGAGGCCCAAGCAAAGGGTAATTTTGGCCCAAGTTTCTTGACCCATTTTGGCCCAAATATACTCAAAAAAAGTCGGCCAAAAAGGTCCCTTTATATAGGCCATTTGCTGATCAATGTTGATCACAAAAAAGCTGGAAAATTCTCTCTTATTTCATTTCCTTTTTGGCAGCCCTTCTCTCCCTTTAGGGTTCTAAGAAGACCAAGATTAATTGAAGATTAAGGTGAGTTAAACAACTTGTTATCTTGGTATTAATCTACTACATATAGCTAGGATATCCTATGGTAAGAAAGACATGAACTATGGCAGCCCTTTCTTATGATTTAACACATGGAAATTGTGTAACAATTAAGAGATTTCTTCTTCTCTTGTTGGTGTATGTGTAGGGGGTACTTAAGCCTTTAAAGCATCAATAAAAAGAGGATAAAAACACACCTTCAAGTGTGGTAAGTACTCTGCCCATAATAATATTTTTGGATTGAAGTTCGGATAGACAATTGTTGTTGAATTGTTGTTAAGAACTCACGGGACGGCGATCGGAAGCCGTGAGTTCAATGTGTTGCTATTGTATTTCGGTATGGTGGGTTGTGTAGGGGATGTTTGATGTGTTTTGTATTATGGGAGGCAGTAGGTTGGTGTGTGTGTGATGTATATTGGATAAGGGGAGGAAGGTGTGACGATACACCTTTAATTAATGCAAAATACGTAAATCTGCCCGGGAAATGTTTAGCTACTGTTTTGGGAATGTTGCAGCAGGTTTAAGAGCTAATATTAGCTTCATTATACCCTTGTGTTGTAGATTAACTTAATAAGGGAAAGTCCAAGTTGTGGTAAGCGCAATCTTCGGAAGGAACGAGGTATGTTAAGGCTTCTTTATTCCTTATCGGCATGAATCTAGAAATAGAACTCTAAATCTCCGAAAGAAGGAATTTGAGTATTTTGTTGTAAGAGAGCTGATTTGGTAACTCAACAAGTCTTAAGGAACTAATTTATACATTATGGTGATTCAAGTCGCCTTCTTATAAAAATCTGATTCTTTTTGCACGAAATGTAAGTTATCCTTTTGTCAAGTTTCTTCTTTGTATTGTGATCTCTAATCAAGCTTTAGAAAGTATACAAGGAAAGTTAGAAAGTCAAATCCCCATTTATATGTGTTTGGTATGTTGATTCCAACACCTAGTAAGCCAAGGCTAAAGAAGTTATCTAAATGAACCTTCATAAATAACAAGAATAGCTTTGAAGGTCAATCTAGTAATACACTTATTATGTGTGGTTTGCGTGTTAGTGTGCACCGAGGTGCTACTGCCATATTGAGGCTATTATATACATAGTGTGCACCGAGGTGCTACTGCCATATTGAGGCCATTATACACATAGTGTGCACCGAGGTGCTACTGCCATATTGAGGCCATTATATACATAGTGTGCGCCGAGGCGCTACTGCCATATTGAGGCTATTAAATATAGGGTGCGCCGAGGCGCTGTTGTGGTTCAGTGTGGGTTATAAAGAGTGAGTTGCAGCGTGAGTTAATGCATGTGTTGTGTTCTAAAAAGAATAAAGGAGAAATAGCTTAACGAGTCTTACCAATTATAGTTTACAAGTTTCATATTTTATCTTGTTCAGATTTACTACTTGCGACTTGCTTTTATGCTTCTACCTTACATGCCAGTACATTATTGTCGTACTGACGCCCCATTGCCTGGGGGCGCTGCATTCATGCCTGCAGGTCCAGACAGAAACCCAGATAGACCTCTTCAGTAGGAGTTGCGGAGTTCAGCCATTTTGGTAAGCTCCATTCTTCCTGGAGCTGACGAGTCAGAGGTCTAGCTTATATTTTGACCAGGTTATGTATATGTACAGCTTATGGGTAGTCCAGGGCCCTGTCCTGGATATGAGATATTTTACTTACTCCTAGAGGCTTGTAGACGTGTATATGTACATCAGTGTTGGGTATGGCCTTGTCGGCCTTGTTATTAGTTATCTACTATGATAATAGCCTTGTCGGCCTTGAGTTGCTTAACTACTATTGAGCTTTCAGTGTTTCCAATTGTAATTCTTAGAGACCTTGTCGGTCTCAGACCCCCAGCAGGTTCAACAGAGATACACTCTATTTTGGCACCCTCGGCCTTTTGGGGCTCCGGGTGTCGGTCATGCCTCCCATGGTTTGGGGCGTGACATAAACCAACCTAAAATCTGGTATCAAAGCGTATAAGAGTTGAACTACATCAAGAGTACAAAGGTCCAAAAGTCATATATACACAATGTCTCTGAAACTATAAGAGTACAAAATACACCAAGGATAACTGAAGTCAAGATCTGAATACCAAGAGCTCACCCTCAGCCTGGATGATCCAAAAATTGCACCCCGCATGAGTCTCTGATGTGCTAACAATGATGGCCCATGCTAGGATCTACACCAGAAGATGCATAGGTTAGGGTGAGAACCAAATGCGAAGCATAAGGTACCCAGTAGGTATCATAAGCCGACTGGGCACATATAAAGTAAAAGAGCAATAGCAGGCAGAGTAGGAACAAACAGTCACAGAATTCAATGATAAGCACACATGAGCTAGCCTAGAGGGAAGACAGCAGAAACAACATATGAGGCTAGTATATAGAATATATACATAGAACAGGCACAGGTGAAAGTAAGGATGACGCACTTGGGATCCTCGCAAAAATAGTATATATATAAGTGTAGGTTCTAGAAATGGACGGTATATCGGTAACCTCAAGTATAGAGAAGGGGAGGGAAGGATAAAGTAGACATGCTCGATAAATAGAATAGATAACCAGACAAACCATATCACACTCAATCCAGTAGTAACAGCCTAGCAAGTCCAGTTCCACACCTATAACCGTAGTAGAGAACAAATCCGTAATAAAGTAAAGAGAGTCTACTTACAGTCCCCCGGCCGCCCATACAACTGAGGAACACAATCAAGTGAAAACAAACCCTCCGGCATCCCATACTACCGGAGCGTATAATCAACAAACAGCAAACAAGGGTGGAATCTTGAACAATGAATGATATGATGCATGAAAATCTCAGGGTGAAATAGAACCTATGTATGTACCTCCTCCGGTGCCGATCGGGCCCAGCAGGCAGGTTCCATGAAAGGACACAGCTCGTATACCTCTACTCCACCGTATACCTTTCCCCCCGGCACACGCAGCCCAAAGCCTCAGGCCCAGAGTGGCAAGGTCCATGGAGGTCCTGGACCCCATATTATAACTCAGAATCAAAATGTGTCCTCCGGAATCGAGTCCGGGTTCAAGCCAGTGGCTAAGTCTCAAATATGCATGCCTAGATTCTGTCTAGGACTAAAACAGTGAAAAAAATGTCTTAAAACCCTTCCAAGGGTGCCCGGGCACAACCGGGTCTAAAACAGTAGTAAAAACATCTCAGATGCTCGACCCGACCGAGCCTGATATCATTTCAAATCAGTAAGAAAACTCAGCTAGAACTCCGACCCGGTCGAGTCTAGCAATAGTGGTAAATCATGATAAAACCATATTTTTAACCTTCTTTTACCCCAAAAAGATCCACGTATCAAGTCAAATCATTTCCAAATCCAATTTCATCGAAAATGGGCCCCCAGGGCCATGCAAGGTTTAGAAAATCAGTTTTTGTAGGCCCAAAGTCAAAAACCGTAATAAAACGTGAAAAAACCTCTTTATATGCATGGAAATAATGTGATCAACCCAAATAGTTGCCCGGCAGCTCACAATCAACCTAACGGCCCTGCACAGGCTCCAAAGCTACTCAGTAAGCATACCCAGCCTAGAAGGATATTTCTATGTCCGGGACTCGCGGACATTCTCAATAATCCCACCTTCTATGTTCCAGAGTCAACAAGACCTCATGGGGTCACAAGGGTAATAAATATATCAACTAATAGGAATACCACACACAATGGAGTAAAGAAATAGGATGAATCATGGAAAAGCGGTCAAGGTCTGTGGTACCAACCTAATAACCCAACCCAAGGATGCCAACTAGTATAATTTTACCCGATATATGGAAAGTCTAGGGAATTAAGTTATAACTTACCTGTTGTCCGACGACAAGCTGCGGGAACGATGATATCCGAGGCCGAGCTGCTCCGAGAAGCTCCGAATGAGAATCAAACTATCAAATTCATGAATAAAATATTAAGACGAACCTAACGATACTCATATTGCTACAATTATAGCCGGGTTGATATATAGATCAAAAGTGAGCCCGCGGGACTCGCAACCCAAAACCAAAAACGAAAATAACTATGATGACCCCAATGATGCCAAAAAGGCATGCTCCAAATTTGAGCACAATTGGAAAAGGGAAGGGCACCAAAATAGATCGCCCAAGTTGGGGATTAAAGAATGGAAATTTTGAAAATAAAAACGGAAATTGGGCAAGAATTACTTATCAAAATGATGGAAAATCAGCCCAAGATGGAGAAAACTTCACACCCATGAACATGCACAAGCTTAGGGGGCAAAATCTATCACAAAATCCAAGCTTTGGATGAGCACCAATGGAGGAATTAGTAGAAAAACTGATGAAGGCAAGTTGGAGAAGATGACTTACCAAGAGGCGAAGAAATACGGATAATCGACGAACAAATAATTCCCCAAGGTTTAGAACTAAATTGGAGCAAAATGGTGGAGAGAATTTTGAGTTTTAGAGTGAGAAAAGTGAGGAGAAGGGCTGGAAAAAATGAAATGACAGCAATAAAAGCTACTGTCCGCAGCTGATTTTCTGCACTTTTTAGAAAACTTGACGGGGCATTTCGTTCACAATTGAAAACTGATATTCAAACACCAATAGTGCTAATAGAGTGGAAACGACGTTACGGACTCAACGGAATTAATGAAACCTCCATACAAGGTTGTTTCGGAGAAATATTGACCCAAGTCAACACTAACGAAAAGAAACTCAAAGGCTTGAAATGATTCTGACTCACCCGAAACCCGAACCAATCATCTTTCTAACCCAAACTAAATATTTCGGAGCTGCTGGAATCGTAGGATTTCGAATCCGACACTCCGATCATCGAAAGTCACCCAAAGTTATACTTTCAACTCCAAATGACCTGAAAACTGAGAAAACCACACAAAACCCACACCGGAAGTTCTCAGGCCTTAACTAAAGGTCCAACTAGACCAAACTCATCGCTCCCAAGCTAAGGGAACTGTCAGAATTCAATTCCGAGCATATAAGCTAAGAATGTTGACTAAAGTCAACGATATTCTATGTTTCAAGCTCTAAAACAGGTGAACGGCTAAAACGACCAAACGAACGACCAGAGCACCAAACTATCGGTCCCAGCAAGTCATAAATGACTTTAGGCCGCTGCAAGAAGGTTCTAACAGTGCAATAAATATGAAAATGCAAAGATGACCGTAAGGGTCATCACAAATCAGAATTGGACTCACTTGCTAAACGTGAGGTTTTTGGACTTGTAGTCCAAACTCCTGATGGTATAAAACAGTTGGCTATAAATGGGTCTTTATGCGAAAGCGAGATAAGAGAAATAAAATTGTAAGATACAAGGCACGCCTTGTTGCACAAGGATTCTCTTAAAAATCTGGCTTTAACTATGAAGAAACATATTCACCAGTTATGGATGCAATAACTTTTCGATACCTTATCGGTTTAGCTGTACATAAAAATCTTGAAATACATCTAATGGTCGTGGTTACATATTATCTTTATGGTTCACTTGATAATGAAATTTATATGAAAATTCTAGAAGTATTTAAACTGCCTGAAGCACGTAAAAGAAAAGACGTGATTCTTTGAAGGAAAATCAGTCTCACTTCTGTCAAATTTTTAAAACCACTCATGAAATATTTTGGGCTTAATCATGTAAATTATTTTCGGGACCATAGTTAAAACGAAAGCTGCACATTTTTTTTTCTTTCAAAAGTCCAAAATTTTACAAACCAAGTTGTACTCTTTTATCCATAATTGTTTTGAATCCGCTGGTAATCGCATTTGCGAATTTTTTGAAATGCCTAACACCTTCGAAAAATCACTTGAACTCTTACCCCAAACTCTGGTTATAAAATAAAAGTTTTTTTTAAACGACATTAAAAATGGTTTTCTTAATTTTTCTAAAAAATTAAGTGGCGACTCTTCTCTTTCTTTTTATTATTTTTCAAAATAAATTGCCAAGTTATGATGTTTTGATTAAGTTCAAAATGCGTCATAACACGCATTGTACTCTTTTTTCCTTAACCAAAATTTTATCTCACTGAATTTTTCTTAATAAGGTTTTTAATAAGGTAGCAAGCAATGCGTATTGCAAATAACTATGAACATTTTTGTTTTACATGGACATCCAAGGAGGAGTGTTGTAAAACATATTGATGACCATGTAGCCTCCCACGTGAAAGAATGGTGACTAACTTGGCATGAGTAATGACCAAGCTTTTTGGCCTATATATTACTCTTTCTTGTAATATGGATGAATAATATGGATGAATAAGTAGAGAAAATACTTCAATTCTCTCTCTTTCCACGTTGATTTTCATTTTTCTTAAATATTTATTAGTATTTTACAAAATTATTTATTTTATTTCCAATACATGGGAAAATGAATAAATTTTGGTTCCAATGTTCCCATAATTACATACATGGGGAAAGAAATAATTTGAGATTCTTATAATTTGCAAATTCTCATCAATACATCCGTACTCCCTTAGATACATGCCAAATACGTTAAGAAGACAATAATAATAATAATAATTTTTGTTCCTTTTTTTTTAAAATTCTCCACATACAATATGTATAAAATTATAATTTTTCATAACTAATTTTTTATTTTTATTTTTTTATTGATGTAACGACCTATTCCGTCTTTTTACTGAAAATATTTGCAGTCAAGGCAGGTGCCTCTCATTCGTAATAAGAGTTGGGATTAATTCTTTAGTATGAGAGTACATTTGGTATGTACTAATGTCATACAATACTCCTAGCACAAAGTTAAGTTTAAAGTATCCTTAGCGATTTAGTTTCGGGCTAAGTTCAAATTAGGGTCAACTTCAAACGAGCATTCCTCCTAGAATATAAGAGGTTAGGGGTCCCAATACCCAACAAATTAAAGATATTTGAGTCCTCTTTCCAAAGCCACTGATCGTTCATTAATCCGCTTCCCAAGTAAAAAGTTATGATTGTTTTACTGAAAACTATCATTGCCGAAAAGTTGAGTCTGCTGTAGCGGAATTTAGGTCGCTATAGCGGTACCACGGTAGCGATTGGCAGTTTTCTATAGCGGAATGATGGAACCAGAAAGCCCAAAAAATGGATTTTATAATTCCATTCTCTCTTCTTCATTTAAAAATAGACGAGGATTGCTCCAAAAACCCTTCTAGGCTGCAACAAAGCTTGGGAGCCATGGGGAAGGGAGATTTTGGCTGAAGGAGTGCAAAACCAGGGATTTCAGACTCATCATCCACCAGAGAACGCTTTCATAGAGCCAAAATATGCATTGTGCAGCTGCGTGGCTTTTAGGTAGGCTAGGTTTTTCATTGAGTAGATTTTGACCTGCTTTTATTTCATACTATTATGTATATTGGCAAGAGGATTCATGTTTTAGGCGTTAGGGCTTGGAGTCTGGAGAATTATTGTATTGGTTTAGCTGTTTGATTGAATAGAGAATGATAGGGTCGGGGAAACGTGTTCATTCGGGTATATTTTATACTTGTTATATTATGTGTGATGCTAGACTCTAGAGAACTAGACAGTTGGGTAGGTTCGGGGAACCGGTAATGGTTCGGGATGAGGAAATTTCTAAGTTATAGCGGGTTCCCAAGAATATTTGAAATAAGGTAAATGGAATGAATAGGCAGGGTCCAGAGTCCATACTGTCAGGGGATGAAATCCCTAGAATGCGCTTACTTTTCAGGAATGGGGGTCCGAATTAGATAAATACTACATGTGTCTAAATGATAAGCTGGGGATTAGTCTTCGGGAGGGTCTAACTATACAATATTGTTTATAATTGTTGATAGTCCTATAAGTGGACCGGGTTTAATTGTTGAACTGTGATTATTTCATACCAGCCCATGAGAGGTCGAGTAGTTAAACTTAAGTGTGGGGTTGGTCTTAGTATAGACTGGGATGACATGTTGAACACTTAGGTGATGGTTATTGATTTCTCATTATGCAATGTGTGTGAGTTGCATGCTTAGGGAATGATTTTATGAATGTCTACTTATCTGGTTATCACTCTTTGTGAAACGAACTTGTTTTGTTGCTTGTTGGTTTACAAGTATGCTTTGTTCATCTTTTTCATTGATTGGATTGATGTGACATTCGGTTGGCTCGGGTATTACGCCTGGTACATGATACTTATTGGTTGGCTCGGGTACCATGCCTGGTACGGGATTAAAATGGTTGGCTCGGGTACCACGCTTGGTATGGGATACGTGTTGGTTGGATCAGGTACCACGTCTAGTACAGGTTCTATTATGGTTGGCTCGGGTACCATGCCTGGTACAAGTTCTATTATGGTTGGCTCCGGTACCACACCTGGTACAGGTTCTATTATGGTTGGCTCCGGTACCACACCTGGTACAGGTTCTATTATGGTTGGCTCGTGTACCACACCTGGTACAAGTTCTATTATGGTTGGCTCGGGTACCACGCCTGGTACGTGATTGAGTGTTACATGTGTGTTGGTTCATAGATTGAATTGGGTCTATCTGTTACTTGTTGTTTCTTCATGTTAGTTCCTTGAGTGAATCGGGTTATCTATTATGGATGTTCTCTATATGTTGGTTCCTTGAGTAAATCGGGTTATCTGCTATTGACGTTCTTCATATGTAGGTTTCCTGAGAGGGCCGGGATTTATCATTATTTGGCGTATAATTGGTCCTTGAAGGGCTGGGTTGGGTGCTTAAGTGATAAGGTGGTTCTTCTGTGAATCGGGGTCGCATATTATATGGCATAGATGATGTCCTAGGGATCCTTGGGAGGTATGGGTAGCTTGCAAGTGGTGACACAATTTTATGTGGTCTGGGCACTTGAGTAGTTGGCCATGACTTATATGGTTGTTGAGTCCGGGTGTTGACTGGGGGTCTTATTAAGGGTCATATGGACTTCGTTATTTCATGATTTCTGGGCTAGTTGGGTACAAGACTAGAGGTGTTGTGGTGTATTGCTTGACGGGTCCAAAATGGGTGAGCTTGGGGGGGCTAAGATTCCTAGGGAGTCAGGTTTGACTGGTTTGGTGAAGTAAGACTAGTATTTGGTGAGTGCCTGAACCGACGGGATGTCAAGGGTAAGGAACCTTGGGGGTTGCGTACACCAAACCCATGGGTAGTTCATTGTATGGCTAAGGGCTAAGGGCTAAGGGTCAAGTGGTTGACTTAGAATCTTAATTCGAGTTAGGGTGACAAGTCAAGGTTTTGTAGGTTGCTTCTCAACTGGATAGTAGGGGTGGATATTAGACCTGATTACTGAGACTGGAACCACTGAGATGCTTATAGTGGTTGGTAAGATGGGTGACTTGGGAAGTCTAGTGTAGATGGTGACTTGGGAAGTCCTAGGATTACGTGTGACTAGTTAACCATGACCTGGATAGAATGATTGAAGGACCGTAGACTGGTGGAGTTGGCAGCAGAAGCGGGATAGAAAAGCTTGGGATAGAACTAGTGGGTCCATAGGGGTCACAGGGTAGTATTGAAGATCGATGACGAGGGACTGGACTTCTGTAAATTTATGTTGCATATTTCTTATATGATGGTAGGGAATGGATTCGGGTCGACTGATGATGCCTACCAGTACGTGTTGCTTGTACTGATACTACTCTTGCTATATCATTTTGGGTATAGTTTGGTTGCAGGATTAGTGATGTTTCATAGGTACAAGACGATGGCGATCTCCAGCAGCTTCTACTCTTTGTTTCCATGGTGGGAGTTGTCTCTTCTTTTCATTATTGTATTTCTCTTGTAGAAGCTCTTATACCGGCTTAGACTAGATCCTAAGGAGGGTTGTTTTCCAGTTATAAAACGTTATTGTGTTTCTTTTGTAAAGGGATTTCCTGAAATAAAAGGTGTATTTATTTTCATGTATAAAAAGGAAGTTATCTATAGTTATACTTGTTTTTCCGCATTTACCTATTGGATCGGGTGGTAAGAGTTTGCCTATCTAGGTGCTTAGAGTAGGTGACCGCATAACCCGATAGTTGAGACGTGACAAATGGTATCAGAGCCTAGGTTATCGATCTCCCAGTACAAGATCAAAATATCGAATAGAGTCCTGTGGATTGGTGTGTTGACATCCACATCTAATTCTTAGGAAGCTATGAAGCATTCTAGGAAACGTTTCTCTTTTTTCATTCCTTTTCGTGCAGTTCATTTACTTACTTGTATGAGTTGAGTTCAATTGGTATCTCTCAATTCCAATTGGTATCTCGACAAGTAAAAGGATGTCATTTGACTCCGACTATTGTGAAACAAGCAAGAGAAGTTGGAACCAGAAAGGTTCCAATTGGTATCTGGCCTTAGAGATTGTAGTAAGGGATGGATGATCGACTAATAGTCATCCATAGGGCGAATAAAGAGTATATATGTGACTTCAATTGTGATTGAAACTTGAAGCTGGAATTTATGTGTATAGCAATACTCGTATGACTGCAATTGTTGGTGTGTAAATGCTTGCCTTATTGTGGATATGTTGGTCTGGGAAGAGTCATAACTTGATTTTATGTACTTTGGTTAGTGAATTGCCATGTGTGTTGAATTGAAATTTCGTGTTACATTTCCAAATGGGACTTATCATTGGTTAAGATGGTAAGAGGGACAAGACTTATGACTGTAGAGAAGCTCCGGTTCAGAACAGTCGGGCTTGGTTGGTAACCATGGGAACAAGGGGGTTATTCTTACATGATAGCGGGTATGTATTGTTGTGAACAGTTTTCTCATATATTTTGAAATTGATTTTGTGATATCATGATGCTAAGTTTCGAACTATGCATTACGGGGATGGTCTCGGGGTTATGTTGAAGACCATGGTGAGATTTATGGGGTTAGCATTGATAATCGAGAAAAGGAAATGGGTAAACCTTGCTAAAAAATTCCATTTTTCTGGGCTACTGCTCTTGGGGTTTCCATAGTAGTGTGCAAGCCGTTATAGTAGGAGGGGAAGGGCAAAATCTCTGTCCTATTTTCCCTGGTTATGTTTTCTTTTTCATTCCCAGGTTGTTTTAAATCGTTAGTTGAGTTGTGAGCTAGTGCATGAATTATAAGGATTAAAATCCACGTGCGATAAAAGGAAATGGGTAGATATGATATTACTTGGTTGTTATTTTCCTTGAGCGATTGAGACATGTTGAGTCAGTAATTTGACTAGTTATAAGCTAGTTGCTAGGCTTAATAAGTATAGCTTGACCTCGGATGATAACTAAAAAGTTGGTTAGTTATAAATGACTGATTAATGAGGGTTAAATAGACTAATGTAAGTGATGGTGGAAAATCTATGCGTTAATGAAACCCATAGTGGTGTATTGGTTAGTGGTTATACTCTAGATGGTCTATTCTTATGTGTTGATCATAGAATGGTTAAAAGGGTCATAAGGTAGATGTCCCAAATGGAAAACACGGTGTAGTGTTTGGTGATGTTATGTTCAGTATTGTCACGCCCCGAGGTTACCCCCTAGAAGTAACACGGGACTTAGGATCACAAGTGCCCCAAGCTAACCCTTGATCATAGCATTCTCAAGCATAACAAAAGATAAGCGGAAGCATAATAGATAAATTCGGAATCACATAAATGGATAATTAAGTCAAATAGGAATACAAAATACGAAAATGGACTCAAAAGTTATCTATGTCTGAAAAGCCTCTATTCATGAAATAAAGAGTTTCTAGGACAAGACCCTAGCTAACTCGAAGTACGGAAATAAGTAACCAACACAGACTAAGAACATAACTAGTCCTCGATCTAAGAGGACTCACCAACAGCTGACAGAAAGTGGCCTGGAAGCTCTAGCCATGAGTCTTAGAAGGAACACCTGAATCTGCATCATCAAAGGATGCAGCGCAAGATATGCGTCAGTACTATAGAATGTACTGAGTATATGGGATATGCATAGGTCATGATAAAAATATACTTGAAAGCGTGTTTAAAATTGAGATCATGCATAATTTGTGATAAAACATGCTTAAGATATCCTTGAAGCTGAAATCATATGGTAATAGTAAAATCTGTAATGTAATGACTCAATGCAATATCATAAGCTAAAACTATAATCATGAGTAGTAAGTCTGAAATCTGAAAGCAAATAGTCAATACATTTTTAAACTTGAAACTGTTTCTGTGGGAGGTTCTCTAACTGACATAGACCATGTGAGCTACATGGAATCCGATGTATACGCCCCATCGAAAGGACCCAATATATCTTGCCAGGGTATAGAGGCATGACTGTGGCGTGATCATTAAATTTGATGCCCAACAGGGAGGACTTAGAACCTATGGGGGCACGTAGTTCTGAGACTATGGGTACTCTCACCCTGTCCAACTCGGTGCTAATATTACTCCCAAAACATATATATATATATATATATATATATATATATATATATAGCTCATATAATACTGGAGCATATTTGATGCCAAAACTGATCATAACTGGTGATATATCTAATGTCAAATCTGTTCATAAAGCATGGAGACATATCTAATGTAAAAATTGTTCATAACTTAGGTAGACATATTTGTATGCCAAACCTTTCATAAAACATGGGGCCTATCTGATGCCATACCAATTTCGTATCATAAGTCTTAAAGCTTTGCTAAACCATAATTCAAGATATAGTTTCCTTTCTAAAATCATAACTTTAAGAATTAGGCATGAAATTTCATAAAAATAGAGGTCATGTTATCTAAACATACCAATTTTACTTGAAGACATGCAATCCAAAGGAATCGTGCTAAAATTCATCGTTAACATATGGGCTTTTGAAAACACTTACATAACTACAATTAAAGCATGGGTAATAGATGAGAAATCATGAATTGGAGCTTTAAAACAAAAACTCATAACTTTTTTCCAATTTGGGTAAGAACCCAAGTTTCATAAATTGAACAAGGATTAGCCTTAAAATCACAAATAAGAAACCACTCATAAAAATCCATGCAAAATCATGTAATTTAGAGTTAGAATCCATAGAAGAATCATGAGGAAACAATTTTAGAAGGACCCATAAGAATTGGGTAAGAACCCTAGTTTAGAAACCCATAAGTTCAATTTAGAAGATTGGAGTTCTGGGCATAAGGGTGAAGGAATTTTTTATTGAATACCCACATACCTTGATTGAATCTAGCCCATTAAGAATTGAGAAGAATGGAGACTTAGAGTGAATCCCTTGCTATGGATCTTGAAATCCTAACTTGAAGCTTGAGAGAATGGAACTCCTTATTCTTCTTTTCGAACTTGATTAAAACAATGGGAGAGAACTTAGGCCAAGTGATAATAAAAACCCTTCTAAATAGGCTTAAAATGACTTAGTATAGGATTTAAAAGAGTGGGAAATTATAAAAATACTCCTGGACTTAAACATGGAAAAAGCTAGAAAAAAGTCGACTTCAGAGACCACGAGTCAGTCCACGGTCCGTCATCCTAAAGGACGAGCTGTCAACTGATTCGTGGTTTCAAATCCCACTTCTAGGGGTCTACTAGAACTCAACATCATGAGTCACTCTACGGTCCGTGGTTCAAGACGACGGACTGTCCTGTTGACTCATGGTTCCGACTTTAGGATATGACAATCCTCTGATCCTCGGGGATTACGAGTGGAAGCACAGGTCGTGGAATAGGTTGATGAGTCATCAACCCACTCGTGGAATTTAGAGGACTTGGTACCTCTGTGAAGGTGATTCCATGGTTACAGGATGGACCGTTATTCAAAACGAGGACCCATCAAGTCATTCATGAAAACTGGGTAGAAAAGTTGAATTTTGACAAACCACGGGTCACTCTACTGACCTTGGTTTTGGTCTACGGGTCGTGAACAAACTAGTGGTTTTGAAGATGGAAATTTTAAGGTTCAGTTCAGAAATCACGAGTCACAGTACGGACCGTGGTTCAGAATCACGCTTCGTCATCCCGATCCGTAATCACTAACAGTGCTGCAGTAAACTGCCCATAACGTTTTACTCCAAACTCAGATTAATGCGTGGTCAGTGGCGTTGGAAAGAAGACTCAAAAATCTTTAATTTGGTAGGTACTAGGTTACCTAAATTTTTATATTTTAGGAGAAATGGTCGATTGAAATTGACCCTAGTTTAGTCTTACATGAAAACTTACTTGGGTGAGGTGCTTGCAACTAACTTGATGATAGGAGTTTCTTATGAACATGATTCGCATCCAAAGCACTCACCATACTAGAAAAATGATCATTACACTCATGAAAAAGGTTCGGGTATTAGGTTAAGATTTTTGGACTGTTACAATATCTCCCTCTTGGGATCATTCATCCTCGAATGAAGACTAAGCAAGGGAACTCTAGAGAGAAAACAGCCCAACCAAAAACAAAAAATGAAAAATGAAGAATAAACATGAAACTAAACTTTTCAACTTAAAACATGGCTGAATCAACTTTGAAAATATGAACACATGCTAGGATCGTGAGGAAAACTGATGGAATAGATTCAGAAGGACATACTAAGGATGGAAGTACTACCTCAAGCTAAAACCGGATCGGAAGGAGAAGGGTGAGGGTACTTGGCCTTCATGGATGATTCTTCTTCCCAAGTAGCTCCTTCAACTGAGTTGTAAAAACTGAAGTACTATCGTGGTAACCGACTTTCGATTGAAATAAAACTAAGTTGGTTTCATGAGACATGTATACATGCTGAGAGTATAGGAACGACCAATAGGATAGGAACCGGATATCCAATATGATAACTGGTCTGGATAAGAGTAGGAACTCAGCTAAAACTCATAAAGAGCAAATATACTCTAGAAATCGCAGTTAACCGAAAGGGACACCAAACTGAGAGAAGTAGATATACGGGAAAACTATTCTCTTTAAATACCACTCCTACCTTTTGCAACTAACAACCTTAACAGCATACATAAAGGTACTAAGGTCTGAGTCTAACTACCTTATTCTCCATGTTCAACCTAGCTCGACTATATCTCTTGCATCAAGAACATCTTCTAAGGATAGTATCCCCTCTTATACAACAACCAACTAACCTAGGGCTCCCAACCAAAGGGTCACTAGTTGCACAAAACAAATATATGCATGTATCCCATCACGTTATTCAAGCTTATAAGTATTGTCACCTTATGGTTTCATAGCTTACCCTATTTAAGACTTATCTCATCTTCCCTATCACAGCTAGGAGTCGCAAATTCAAGAACTTCTAAAGAGGGACATACTAAAATTCTTCATCTATCTATTTTTCATGAATAATCCTTATCTCATAATTCACCCACGTCTAGAAGTCAAGGTGGAACAAGTACACAAACAAAGAAAAGGAGTATGCTACCTCCCAGCTAGGCTACTACAAGGCCTTCTCGCCTAACGCTTATAACAACATAAACCAAAATCATTAAAATAAAAGAGCGGGAGAAGGAGCACCACAAATGAAGGATTATAGATTGATCTAGACTTACACTTAGCGTGATCAAGACACTCAAGGTGAGGCTTGGGGGACCGAGCGTAATAGGTATGAGTATTTCACATATTGGGAATGTAAGGCATGAGTGGTGGGGATCACCACCCCTCATTATCAAAGGCAAAGGTCAAGGGCTTTAGAGTAAGGAAATCATGAGCGCAAACCATTTCAAGAATCAGGTCGGAGTATATACATAAAGTAATATGATTTGATTAGTCATAGAGGAATGTCTAAAGAATGAACTGAGCAAATAGGACCAAGCATACTGAGAGACATTAGTTTACATAGATAACAAACCTCAGGGAATAAAGCTGGGATTTATAGAATCACAGGATAAGAGTAGAGTCGTTGTTTGAAGCAATCACTTGTCATTCTAGAATTTGAACATGAGCGTGAATCTGAAATAAGACCATGCCGTTGACACACAAGGCATGCAAAAGGTATCATAATGGAAGAAGTACACTTAGGACGCTAGGATGGAAATAAGCTCCTGCCTCCCCTCTTGACTTTGTTCTAACACCCACAAGCATTGCTACCTGAACCTTCAAAATCTGATCGATTCTACATTCTACCATCTCCCCCTTAGGTTCATGCTACCCTCCTAAGTCTATGGACCTCTCACCAACCTCTCAAAGGAACTATGATCGTTTTACCCTAATCGAACATACACTACTCTAGAATCTAGCATGAATACCACTTCCTTCTATAGTCTAATACCCTCATATCCCCACTTAGTTCTAGGTCAAGAAAACTCACAACCAAATAAGAATAGGGGTCTGGGGACTATGGACGCATACAGGAAGGAAATCTAGTAACGTACCTGATTCAACTTCAAGAGAAATATTGTGATCCGGTTGGCTAGGCAATAAAAGGAATTGGTTTTGGAGCTGAACACCACAGTTGCTCCGCTTAGATGGGGGGCAATTCCTGATCCTATGGCCTAACTGACCACACCTAAAACATCCCTCCTTACCCGCAAGACACTCACCTAGATGGAGCTTACCGCAACTACTACAATAAAAGTATCTCAAGGTCTTCGGAGCCCTATGGTGAGAAGATTGACAATCGAGGGCAGGTGTGCTAACCGAAGATGGGGTTGGTCCGGATGACCTCTGCTGAGAAGACGATTGGTTCCAAGTTCTGGTCTTTTTGTTCTTCCTCATACTCTTCTTTAGTTTCTCTTTCTCATTCAACTGAGCTGTCATGGCTTGAGCCAACATACATATGGCTTCACGAAATTTTGCATTCGTAACCTCATGATCTGGAGTGGTTGGATTAGCATTCCTCGTAGAGTTTCTTCGCGGAGACATTATCTGAAATGCGTACGGAACAGATTAGAAGGATAAGTAGAGTCGAACTCTATCGCACGATAGTGAACATGAAGAAGTGAAGTTTTTCCTAAAACACCTCGTAGCCTTCCTCTCATAAGTGTGGCATGCTTCACACCCATGAAAGAGACTCTACTTGATGCGTCTTTCAGACACCCTAGGACTCTTAACCCTGGTTCTGATACCAAGTTTGTCATGCCTCGAAGTTACCCCTTGGATGTAACACGAGACTTGGAACCACAAGTTCCCCAAGCTAACCCTTGGTCATAGAATTTTCAAGCATAACAAAAGATAAGCGAAAGCATAATAGATAAATTCGAAATTACATAAATAGATAATCAAGCCGAATAGGAATACAAAATCCAGAAAGGGACTCAAAAGTTATCTATGTCTGAAAAGCCTCTATTCATAAAATAAAGAGTTGCTAGGACAAGATCGTAGCTAACTCGAAGTACGGAAATAAGTAACCAACACAGACTAAGAACATAACTAGTCCTCGATCTAAGAGGACTCACCAACAGTTGACAGAAAGTGGCCTGGAAGCTCTAGCCACGAGTCTGAGAAGGAACACCTAAATCTGCATCATCAAAGGGTGCAGCGCAAGATATGCGTCAGTACTATAGAATGTACTGAGTATATGGGATATGCATAGGTCATGATAAAAATATGCTTGAAAGCGTGTCTAAAACTGAGATCATGCATAATTTGTGATAAAACATACTTAAGCTATCCTTAAAGATGAAATCATATGGTAATAGTAAAATCTATAATGTAATGACTCAATGCAATATCATAAGCTAAAAATTTAATCATGAGTAGTAAGTCTGAAATCTGAAAGAAAAGAGTCAATACATTTTAAACTTGAAATTATTTCTGTGGGAGGTTCTCTAACCGACATAGACCATGTGAGCTACATGGAATCTGATATATACGCCCCATCGAAAGGACCCAATATACCTTAGCAGGGTATAGAGGCATGACCATGGCGTGATCACTAAATCAGATGCCCAACAAGAGGGACTTAGAACCTATGGGGGGACATAGTTTTGGGACTATGGGTACTCTCACCCTGTCCAACTCGGTGCTAATACTACTCCCAAAACATATATATATATATATAGCTCATATAATACAGGGGCATATCTGATGCAAAAACTGATCATAACTGGTGACATTCTAATGTCAAATCTGTTCATAAAGCATGGAGACATATATAATGTCAAAATTGTTCATAACTTAGGTAGACATATCTGAATGCCAAACCTTTCATAAAACATGGGGCCTATATGATGCCATACCAATTTCATATCATAAGTCTTAAAGCTTTGCTAAACCATAATTCAAGATATACTTTCCTTTCTAAAATCATAACTTTAAGAATTAGGCATGTAATTTCATGAAAATAGAGGTCATGTTATCTAAACATACCAATTTTACTTGAAGACATGCAATCCAAAGGAATCGTGCTAAAATTCATGCTTAACATATGGAATTTTGAAAACACTTACAAAACATCAATTAAAGCATGGGTAATAGATGAGAAATCATGAATTGGAGCTTTAAAAAAAACCATAACTTTTTTCCAATTTAGGTAAGAACCCAAGTTTCATAAATTGGACAAGGATTAGCATTAAAATCATGAATAAGAAACCACTCATAAAAACCCATGCAAAATCATGCAATTTAGAGTTAGAATCCATAGAAGAATCATAAGGAAACAATTTTAGAAGGACCCATAAGAATTGGGTAACAACCCTAGTTTAGAAACCCATAAGTTCAATTTAGAAGATTGGGGTTTTGGGCATAAGGGTGAAGGAATTCCTTATTGAAAACCCACATATCTTGATTGAAGCTATCCCACTAAGAATTGAGAAGAATGGAGACTTGGAGTGAATCCCTTGCTATGGAGCTTGAAATCCTAACTTGAAGCTTGAGAGGATGGAACTTTTTTTTTCTTCTTTTTGAACTTGATTATAAGAATGGGAGAGAACTTAGACCAAGTGGGAATAAAAACCCTTCTGAATAGGCTTAAAATGACTTAGTATAGGAGATAAATGAGTGGAAAATTACAAAAATACCCCTGGACTTAAACTTGGAAAAAGCTGAAAAAAAGTCAGCTTCAGAGACCACGAGTTAGTCCACGGTCCATCATCCTAAAGGACGAGCCGTCAACTGATTTGTGGTTTCAAATCCCACTTCTAGAGGTCTATTAGAACTCAACATCATGAGTCACTCTACGGTCCGTGGTTCAGGACGACGGATCGTCCTGTTGACTCGTGGTTCTGACTTTAGGATATGAGAATCCTCTGATCCTCGGAGATTATGAGTGGAAGAATGGGTCGTGGAATAGGTTGACGAGTTGTCAAACCACTCGTGGAATTTAGAGTACTTGGTACCTCTCTGAAGGTGATTCAATGGTTACAGGACGGACCGTCATTCAAAATGACGATCCATCAAATCGTTCGTGAAAACTGGGTAGAAAAGCTGAATTTTGACAAACCACGGGTCACTCTACTGACCGTGGTTTTGGTCTACGGGTTGTGAACCAACCAGTAGTTTTGAAGATAGAAATTTTAAGGTTCAGTTCATAAATCACGAGTCACAGTACGGACCGTGGTTCAGAACCATGGTTTGTCATCCCGATCCGTAATCACTAACAGTGCTGCAGTAAACTGCCCATAACTTTTTACTCCGGACTCGGATTAATGCACAGTCAGTGGCATTGAAAATAAGACTTAAAAACCTTTAATTTGGTGGGTACTAGGCCACCTAACTCTTTATATTTTAGGAGCAATGGTCGATTGAAGATGACCCTAGTTTAGTCTTAAATGAAAACTTACTTGGGTGAGGTGCTTGCAACTTAACTTGATGATAGGAGTTTCTTATGAATATGATTCACATCCAAAGCACTCAACATACTAGGAAAATGATCATTACACCATGGAAAAGGTTTGGGTATTAGCTTAGGATTTTTGGAGTGTTACAGGTATATCATTGTTTAGGGTGTAATTGCCTAGGTTAGGAGTTAGAAGTTTAAGGCTAGGCTAGTCTCGGATAATTTTTGAGCAAGGTATGGTCTAGAGCAATCCATGTGAGGATTGGGTAATCTGTCTTTTGGTGAGCTAGTTTTCTTGTTAGCTAAGACATAAAGGAGTCCTGGGACTTTTCTGGAATGAATTTGGGTAAGTAGACTCCTCATATCAAGGTTGACGTGAAGGGTTTATTCTGGAACATCGGGAACTAAGGTGTGTTATAAAATGGGCACTTTTGAGGAATTTTATGAGTTTCTATCCCGTGTCAACTGCTATCGTGACCTCTACTATAGTGGAGAAATTATCGCTATAACAGAAGTCAACGACATTGGTCAGCACCGCCATAGTAGTCGCTTCTGCTATGGTGGTACCGCTGTAGTGGAGCGCGGACCGTTATAGCAGACTGGGTCACCACATCGAGTTTTGGTTCCTCGTAGCGTGAGAATTAAGTTTTAGTCCATTATGTTTGAAATTCTTTTGCTCTGGTATTTCAACGAGGCCTCAGATTTCTTGGGCACTCGGGGAGGAGAGGGAATTCCTTGGTAGAGCGAGATTAAATTTAATTTCAGTTGAGTTTGGGTACACTCGGGGGATTTGAGAGTTTTGCTGATTCGTGTAAGGCTTATTTTACACTGTCATGGTAGAGAATTAAGGTTCAAGAGGCTAGTTCATTCTTTTCCTTCTGCCTTAGAGATTATTCGGGGATGAACGGTGGGTAAATTGATATCTGTTGTAATGACTTATTCCGTTGTTATTGAAAATATCTGCAGTCAAGGAAGGTGCCTCTCATTCATAATAAGAGTTGGGATTAATTCTTTAGTATGAGAGTACATTTGGTATGTACTAATGTCATACAATACTCTAGCACAAAGTTAAGTTGAAAGTTTCCTTACCGATTTAGTTTCGAGCTAAGTTCAAACTAGGGTCAACTTCAAATAAGCATTTCATCGAAAATATAAGGGTTTAGGGGTCCCAATACCCATCAAATTAAAGATCTCTGAGTCCTCTTTCCAATTCCTATGACCGTTTATTAATCCGTTTCTTGAGTAAAAAGTTATGACTGTTTTATTGAAGACTGTCTGTGCTGAAAAGTTGAGTCCGCTGTAGCGGGATTTAGGTCACTATAGCGGTACCGCGGTAGCTGTTGGCAGTCCGCTATAGCAGAATGACGGAACCAGAAAGCCCATAAATGGGTTTTATAATCCCATTCTCTCTTCTTCAGTCAAAAATAGACGAGGGTTGCTCCAAAAACCCTTCTAGGCTGCTCTAAAGCTTGGGACCATAGGGAAGGGAGATTCCGACTGAAGGAGTGCGAAACTGCGGATTTCGGAATCATCATCCACCATAAAATGCATTCACAGAGCCAGAATATGTGTTGTGTAGCTGCTTGGCGTCTAGGTAGGCTAGGTTTTTCATTGAGTAGACTTTGACCTGCTTATACTATTATGTAGATTGATGGGAGGATTCATGTTTTAGGCCTTCGGGCATGGAGTCTGGATGATTATTGTACTGGTTTGGCTGTTTGATTGAATAGAGAATGATAGGGTCGGGGTGACATGTTCATTTGGGTGTATTTTATACTTGTTAAATTATATGTGATGCTAGACTCTGGAGAACTAGATGGTTGGGTTGTTTTGGGGAACCGGTAATGGTTGGGGATGAGGAAATTGCTAAGTTATAGTGGGTTCCAAGGAATATTTGAAATAAGATAAATGGAATGAACAAGCAGGTTCCAGATTTCGTATTGTCAGGGGATGAAATCCCTAGAATGCGCTTACTTTTCAGGAATGGGAGTCCGGATTAGATGAAAATGACTACATGTGTCTAAATGATAAGCCGGGGATTAGTCTTTGGGCAGGTCTAATTATACACTATTGTTTGTAATTATTTATGGTCCCATGAGTGGACTGGGTTTAATTGTTAAACTATGATTATTTCATATCGGCCCATGAGAGGCCGAAAAGTTAAACTTAAGTGTGGGGTTGGTCTTAGTGTAGACCAGGATGGTATGTTGAACACTTAGGTGATGGTTATTGATTTCCCATTATGCAATGTGTGTTCATGTACTTTTGCTTAGTATGGTGTGAGTTTCATGCTTAGGGAATGAGTTTATGAATGTCTACTTATCCGGTTATCAGTCTTTGTGAAATGAACTTGTTTTGTTGCTTGTTGGTTTACAAGTATGCTTTGTTCATGTTGTTGATTGGTTAGATTGATGTGACATTTGATTGGATTGGGTACTACGCCTGGTATGAGATACTTATTGGTTATCTCGGGTACCACGCCTGGTACTGGTTCTATTATGGTTGGCTCGGGTACCACACCTGGTACAGGTTCTATTATGGTTGGCTCGGGTGCCACACCGTGTATGGAATTGAGTGTTACATGTGTGTTGGTTCCTGAGTGAATCGGGTCTATCTGTTACTTGTTGTTTCTATGTGTTGGTTCTTTGAGTGAACCGGGTTATCTGTTATGGATGTTCTCTACATGTTGGTTCCTTGAGTCAATCGAGTTATCTTCTATTGACGTTCTTCATATGTTGGGTTCCTTGGAGGGCCGAGATTTATCATTATTTGGCGTATAATTGGTCCTTGAAGGGCCGGGTTGGGTGCTTAAGTGACAAGGTGGTTCTTCTGTGAACTGGGGTCGCATATTATATGGCATAGATGATGTCCTAGGGATCCTTGGGAGGTCCGGGTAGCTTGCAAGTGGTGACACAATTTTATGTGGTCTGGGTACTTGAGTAGTTAGCTATGACTTATATGGTTGTTGAGTCCGAGTGTTGACTGGGATCTTATTGAGGGTCATATGGACTTGGTTGTTTCATGATGTCTGGGCTAGTTGGGTACAAGACTAGAGGTGATGTGGTGTATTGCTTGACGGGTCCAAAATGGGTGAGCTTGGGGGGACTAAAGTTCCTAGAGAGTCAGGTTTGACTGGTTTGGTGAAGTAAGGCTAGTATTTGGTGAGTGACTGAACCGACGAGATGTCAAAGGTAAGGAACCTTGGGGGTTGCGTACACCGAACCCATGGATAGTTCATTGCGTGGCTAAGGGCTAAGGGTCAAGTGGTTGACTTAGAATCTTAATTCGAGTCAGGTTGGCAAGTCAAGGTTTTGTAGGTTGTTTCTCAACTGGCTAGCAGGGGTAGATAGTAGGCCTGATTACTGAGACTGGAACCACTGAGATGCTTATAGTGGTTGGTAAGATGGTGACTTAGGAAGTCTAGTGTAGATGGTGACTTGGGAAGTCCTAGGATTACGTGTGACTAGTTGACCATGACCAGGATAGAATGGTTGAAGAGCCGCCGACTGGTGGAATTGGCAGCAGAAGCGGGATAGGAAAGCTTGGGACAAAACTAGTGGGTCCATAGGGGTCACAGAGCGGTATTGAAAGTGGATGACGAGGGAATGGACTTCTATAAATTTATATTGCATATTTTCCTTGATTTCTTATATGATGGTAGGAAACGGATTCGGGTCGACCGATGATGCCTATCAGTACGTGTTGTTTGTACTGATACTACTCTTGCTATACCTTTTTGGGTATAGTCTGGTTGCAGGATCAGTGATCTTTCATAAGTACAGGATGATGACGATCTCCAGCAGCTTCTACTCTTTGTTTCTATGGTGGGAGTTGTGTCTTCTTTTCATTATTGTATTTCTCCTGTAGTAGCTCTTGTACTGGCTTAGACTAGATCCTAGGGAGGATTCTTTTCCAGTTATAAAATGTTATTGTATTTCTCTTGTAAAGGGATTTCTTGAAATAAAAAGGTGTATTTGTTTTTATGTATAAAAAGGAAGTTATCTATAGTTATACTTGTTTTTTCGCATTTACCTGTTGGATAGGGTGGTAAGGGTTCGCCTATGTAGGTGCTTAGAGTAGGTGCCTGCACGGTCCAATAGTTGGAATATCAGACTTTAACCACACAATTCCTATAAATACTACTCATTTCAATTTCTTTTTGGAACGCTCCTAAATAGTCAAGTACGTATAGAATTACATTTTTTTTTAAAAATTCATTGGTGAGACTTTAACTCCGTAATTCTCAAATTCCCATAAATACGTCATATTCTAATTTATTTTAAGAACACTGCTAAATGGCCAAAGATGTGTAATTCTTTTTTGTTATTCTCCAATACGTACATAAATACGTATATAATTACTTTTTTATATTATATTTATTTATAATTAATTTACTTTTTAATTTTTTCATATTTTTTTTATAGAATTACATTTTATTAAAAGAAAAAAACATAAGTACTCACTTGAACTATGATTGAAATTTCAAGGACACGCTTTATCTTTACAGGGATTACCCCCTAAACTTTTTTTTGTATTTCTCTAAACCTCATGTGATGAAGTGAAGTCATAATCAAATTAATTAGTTGTAATGATATATATATATATATATATATATATATATATATATATATATATATATATATAATTCTTCTTATTTTCTTTGTCTTGTATTTAAAATAAGTTAATGCACATAATTTTTAATTTTTCCTTTCTTTATATTTAATTTTTTCTCAAATTAACGTAAGTTTTTATTTTTCTTTCTCTTCTTATTTCTTTGCCTAGTATTTAAAAATTTTTCACACGCATTTTTTTTTTAAAAAAATTACCTTCTTTCATTGTTTTTTTTTCTTATTGCTTATTCATTCTTATTATTTTCTTTGTCTTTTCTTTGGATTTGATTTCAAATTTAACTTCAATGCTTTGTTTTTAAAATAAATTCATTTTGGACGGATACAGAAAGGTAAAGAAAACTAAAATATTAAAATAAAGAAAACATTTTTAAAAAAAATATTATTATTTTTTAAAAAGTACGCGCAATTTTTCAAATTAATTAAAAGTAAAAAGATAAGAAAATAATAAAGAGAATAAAAAAATTAAAAAGTTAAAAGTGGGGAGGAAAAGAAATATTTCACAAAGAAAGAAAGAAAAATAATTAAATATATATAAATTTTAATGTTAATAATTATGTGTATTCACTGATTATAATATGTCCAGTTAAAAAAGGACATATGTTCAATATTGATCAAGTTTAAACACTTTTCTAGCGGCACATTTGCTTCCAAAAGAATGAGCACACTCTCTGTGTCACCTCAACATATATCTAAGGGTGTTTTTGTTACTTTAAAATAGTTCAGGGGATAATAAGACTCCTGTAAAGGAAAGGTGTACCTATGCCTTTTTCTATTTTTAAATAATTTGTGAATCATTACTTATATTTGTTATTAATATGACTGCATCTAATTAAGTAATTTTATTAATTATTATATCAATATATATTTGAATTGCATATTTAAATTGTTTTTTAAATATAATGTAAAAGTATTTCAATAACAACAGTAAAAACTCAAAATACTTTAGACATGGTAGACATCGACATGTTATAGAAGTCATAAAAATCATATAGTTCATAAGTATCGACCCTAGTTAACAACAGTTCAATAGAGTCACACATTAGTGTTGTAGTCTTGCACCTCTATATTATGCTAATTTGAAAATTTATGAATCATTATTGTTATTAATATGACCTCTAATTAAGTAATTTTATTAATTATTATATTTAAATAAATTTAAACTACATACTTAAATGATTTTAAAACTATAATTTAAAAATATTTCAATAACGACAGTAATAAGTCAAAATACTTTAGACATGATAGACATCGATACATTATAAAAATCATAAAAATCGTATAGTTCATATGTACCGACACTAGTTTACAGCAACCCAAGAGAACCATGCATTAATGTTCTAGTCTTGCGTACCTAAATTATGCTGATTTGATAACTTGTGAATAATTATTTATATTTGTTATTAATATGACTTCTAATTAAGTGATTTTATTAATTATTATTATTATATTTAAGTAAATTTAGACTACATATCTAAATGATTTTTTAACTATAATTTTTAAAATTGATATAAAAGAGATTTATGATCGTATATTATTAATACCTCAACTCAATCTTATTGTTACATTCTGTTTATCGAGAGTTAAATTATATGAACTTTGATCAACAATTTTAAGTACATATTTTCAATAAATTGATATGAGAAAAATTGCAACTTGTATTACTTTTCGTATAGTTTTTTGAAATTCCAAATTTTAATCATAAATTATTGAGTGAATCTAATTATTTAGCTTAAAAAATAGTCAAATTAAATTTTGAGAAGCAAAACATGACAAATAATATTGGACGAAAAAAGTATAAAGTAAGAAAAAATAATTTAAAATAATTAATAGATATAAAATGACGAAGGAAGAAAAGTTTTATAAATGCATATTTAGGTTCCCTAAAATTGAAATCCATTAAATTTATGATGTTAATATGCTGGATAGTGAAATTAATGAATATTTAGATAAATTTTATCAGTGATCATCCAATTCTGAGTTTATCACACAAAAAATTATACTTTATTATTTTTTTGTTACATAAGTCATCTAGTTTTAAAATTTACTATATAAAAATTATTTTTCTATTTTTTATCACATAAAAGTATTCTATCTTTAAAGTTTATCACACAAAAAATATTTTATTTATTTTTTGAAAGATTTTTACGAAATTTACTATACAATGAATATATTAGTAATGATAAATAGTTATTTTCTTTCTAATATTAATGATAGTGTGTTAAAATTATTATAAAAAATCAAACTAAGAAAAATAAATGTAATATTGTATACCTCAACAAGTTTTGTGTTGAAACAAAACATTAAGGAATTTTTTTAAAATTATCTTGAATATAATTAACTTATATTGGAGCGTCATATTATATTTTTTGTATAAAATATTATAATCATGAAATTTACTTTTTAGTTAACTTGGTAAAAATTTATGACTCTTAAGTGAACGAAAAATAAAGGCTGACTTTTGTGTAATAAACTTTAAAGTTGAATGACTTTTAGGTTAATTTTTTTAAAAATAAAACTGTGTGATAATGTATTATCAAAGTAAATAAACTTTATGTGATAGGTTCAAAATTAGATAACCATTAATAAACTTTATCCAAAATTATTTTTAAAAAAAGAATTAATTTGATGAAAAAAAAAGAAGAAAAAAACGAGAGAAGAAGAACGAAAATGCTGTATGAGTTGAGCACCATATGGTGTGTGAGGGCAGTGGAAAAGGGTGATTCATAGCTTTAAAAAGAAAAAAAGAAATAAGAAAAAAAGGGACGAAGAAAGAATGGATTAGGGAGAATGAGAAGAAGTGTGGTGGTGTGGTGGGTCCAACATTATAAAGCTGATTAAACAATCTTTTTTCATAATTAATGATGGTGATAACTCACTCAACATAAAAATTTTAGTTGCACTTAATTTTAGAATTTAGAAAATAGTAAAAACTAGCTTTATTTTGAAGGAAAAAAGGTTATGATGGTCTTTCTACATTTGTGGTCATGGTGTGGCCAAATAATTGTGGCTATTTAGCACCACTCATACCCCACCACTTAAAAAAGGTCCTTACACTAGTCCCATCAAGCTTCGTAATATGATTCTCAATAATTTTGCTTCTAATTTTCTTCGAATATGTTGAAGTTAGTTGTCCGGAGGAAGGGTGATTATAAAATTGTCACGTAGAGAAACCAAAAACTTGCCATAGGAAGTTAATACTCTAAAATTTTAAGTAGAAGTTATAATCAATTTTAAATTCAAAAACCTCTATCAATTAAGATAATGTCAAATCTCTAAAATCACAGAAAAATTGCATTCAGTTTTAAATTTAAAAATTGCACGTCCATGATATTTGTTTGATTATTAATACAAATTTAAGGAAATAAAATAAAAAGATCCAAAAAAAGTAAATCATAGATTTCTAAAAGATCCAAGTTGAATTTAATTTTTTTAAATTTCAATTCAAATTTATAAATCTTATCAATAAGAGTTCCAACCAGCTAAGAATCTGCAATATAATTTTGAAGAATCAAATAATACATTTTTTGCAATTCAATTAAATTAACCATAAGTTTTTTTTGTTTTGCGTGCGTGTGTCAATGACGTGGGGAAAATGAGTTACGTGAATGAAGGTGTAGTTGGATTTGAATCGTCTTCATTCTTTCTCTTTATATTTTAAATATTTTTCTCTTCTTTTTTTGTCTTTTCTTTTTTAATGTAAAAATTAAGATGAAACTCTGTGCAGTATATTATACTAATATCACTTTAGAGGAATTTCAATTAACATTTTTATTTTATCTTTTTTTTTAAGAAAAGAATATTATCTGAATATATTATACTCCTACGCTGCTTGGATTTAGTTAAACCTAAATTACTCTAAGAAATTATTTTAAAAAAGTAGAAACTGTACAAGTTTTTAAAAGCTCCTATTTTTGGGACTTCTTGTTGGTTTTTGAATTTACAGTTTATTCTTAATAACTTAAAAGTGTTTTTAATAGTAAACACATTAAACAAAATAAAGTAATTGTAATAACTATCTTTTTCCTGTAGGTAAAAAGTGTGTAGAAGTTTTACTCTTTTAAGTGAATTTGAATTGAATTTAATATTTATTTTTTTAAAATAAATTTAAAAGGTTAGAAATTGTAGAAGTTTTTAAAGCTCCTATTTTTTGGGACATGTAAGAGTAAAGATAGAATTTACTATTTATGTTTAATAACTTAAAAGTGTTTTTAATAGCAAACAGATTCAACAAAATAAAGTAATTGTAATAATTATTTTTCAGTGTAGATAAAAAGTGTGTAAACACTTTACTCTTTTAAGTGTATTTGAATTTAATCTTTATTTCTTAAATAAAAATAAAAGGGTAGAAACTGTAGAAGTTTTTTAAGCTCATGTTGATTTATTTTTAATTTGGTTATTTTGTTGAAATTTTCAAAGTTCATTTTTTTGTGTATTTTAATTTTGATGTAGAATTTTAAAGTTAAAGAATTTTTTTTAAAATTTGAAATAACTACATTATTTTAATTATTTTAAAAGCTGTAAAAAAAATAAAGAAAATACTAACTAACTTAGTTAAATTGACCTAAAATTCTCTATAACAATGCAATTTAAAAATTAAAAAAAATTAACATTTAGAAAATACTAACTAATTAACTAATTTATCATAAAAAATAATACGTATTAATTTAATAGACTTTCACTTGACAACTTTCACTTGACAACTTTTTTGACAAGACTTTTCTCTTTTTAAGTATATATAGATAATCAACTTTGCAAGATCATGAAAGTGATTAATAGGTACTACTATGTTCAATGAAAAATGGAGTAAAAGATAAACACTTTATACTTTAGTTACTTACATATTTTTACTGAATGCAACTTATTATTTGATGATTTAGAAGGACTACCACATCTTTCGAGAAGTCAATAAAGTGGTCGATATTTTGTGTTGGTGTAATATATCACAAATTACAATAATTATAATTGAAAATAAAATAAATAAAAATAAATAAAATAATATTCAGGCTGAGGCGCGAATATCTCGCTCTCTTTAAGGAAATTCAAGCTCACTGCGATATAATCTACATCAATCCAGCAGTATCACACTTGACTAGTCCCCTCCAGGATACAATAGCCCAACAACGTCGTACAACTTAAACAACTCCGGATTAGTTGAAGAGTCCAAAGTTCCACCATAAGAACACATTCCTTCAACATATAATTACTCTTTTCTTTTTGAATATAGTTGAGGACTTAGAATATTTTCTTTGTCTCAACACTCTCTTTCACTACTACACTCTACAATATTTTTTTATACTTATCATATTTCATCTCATAATATACTACCTCTCCTACCATCAACACAAAGAAGAAAATACCCTTTATATAGGTGTAGTATTTCTTCCATTTAGTAACTAAAAAATAATGGATATTAAGTGAGGTAGAACATGGGGTGCTGATTACAATATTCAAGTCTTAGTGGGTAATTAGTGGTAATTCATGGCACTAGTGGTTACATAAGTCACACTAAGAAAAATGACCACATTCTTGCCGATTCATGCCCAGGGGCGGAGCTACCCTATAGCAAGGGTGGTCAGCCGAACACCCTTCACCGGAAAATTATATCGAATACGTAGGTAAAATATTCTGTTTATGAGTATATTTAACAATTTGAACACCCTTGTATCGAGCGTGTGTTGTAGCTCAGTGGAGAAGAGTGTGAATTTTAAGTCTCCCGTCGCGAGTTCGATTCCACTCTAAAGCATTTTGTGTACCTTTTTATATCAAAAATATGGGTTAACCACAAATTTGCGGGTTCAATTCCGCTGCGTTTATGTACCTTCTTATATGTAGTTCCATTTGAATTTTTCGTTGCATTCACTCATTGAAAAAAAAAAATTACTTTATAAATTTGAACACCCTTAATCAAATTTCTGGCTCCGCCACTGTTCATGCCCACAAATATAATAAGATAATGCACTTTAATATTATAATTTTAATACTAAAATGCATAAACACCAACATTCCTCCACTCATCTCAATATTAAAATAAGAGAGTATTTCACCAATTTAGTAAAAGGGAGACTATTATGCATAATGAAGGTGTGCTATGCATTGAACCTTCACTTAGTAAAATAGTAACCTTCACTCCAGAGTCAGTAGTGGTCTCAGACTTGAACTATGACTGCTTAAGGGAAATAAAGTTTACTGCTTCACTACTAAAACAACTCAAAAAGGGACGGATAGAAAAGCGACGGACAACGTCGCTCCTAAAAAGCGACGGACAACGTCGCTCCTGAAAAGCGACGTTGTCCGTCGCTTTTCAATTTTCTTTTAATTTATAATTATTTTTTTACAAAAGCGACGGACAGTATCTCTTTTTCCGTCGCCTTTTTTGGTAAATTTTTGCGCCAAAATTATTTACAAATAATTAATTTTTATTTTTTATTATTAGCTACGGACAACGTCACAATTATTAAAAAAAAACTTTTTTTTTTTAAAATAATGACATTGTCCGTCGCTTTCTTTAAATTTTAATTTATATTAAGAAAATAAAAAAGCGACGGACACCGTCGCTTTTGTCCATCGCTTTTCGGTCAATACACGGTCAACTCATTTAAAAAAGCGACGCTGTCCGTCGCTTCTTTAATTATACAGAGACTCTATGGGGTCTCTTTCTCTCATTTCTCTCTTTCTCTTTTCTCTCCTCCTCTCCTCCTCTCCTCTCCTCCGCCACTGCTCCACCGCCGCTCCCTCCACCGTCAGCCTCCTCCCTCCAACCTCCTCCGATTTTGAGGTTAGTTGTTTTGTTTATTTGAAAGTTAGGGTTTAATTTGAGCATTTTTTCTTTGAAAAATTGATAGTGAATTCTACACTAGGGTATGTTGTTGTTGTTGAATTCTATACTAGGGTGTATATGTTGTTGTTGTTGTTGAATTCTAGACTAAGATTTGAGAACTTTATAGTGAAAATTGACATGTGAAAGAATTGATAGTGAAAAAAATTCTTTTTAGATTATATTCTTAATTTATGAACTTTAATTAGTTTAGGCTTGCTATTAGTTTGTGAACTTTAGTTTAGGCTTGCTATTAGTTTGTGAACCTTAGTTTAGGCTTGCTATTAATTTGGGAACATTAGTTTAGGCTTGCTATTAGTTTTTGAACCTTAGTTTAGGCTTGCTATTAGTTTGTGAAACTAAGTTTAGGCTTGCTATTAGTTTGTGAACCTTAGTTTAGGCTTGCTATTCTTGAATCCTAGTTTTTTTAAGTTAAGCTTTTTAAAGTTAAGTTTGTTAGTTTAAATTGTTAGTTTTGAGTTAAGAATTAGTTTTCAACTTTAGGTTCTTTTTTGAACTTGAATTAGGTACTTGAATTTGGAATTAAGATTTGGAATTAGAATTTGGAATTAGGTTCTTGAATTAGGTTCTTGAATCTTAGTTTTTTTAAGTTAAGCTTTTTTAAGTTAAGTTTGTTAGTTTAAATTGTTAATTTTGAGTTAAGAATTAGTTTTCAACTTTAGGTTCTTTTTTAAACTTGAATTAGGTACTTGAATTTGGAACTTGAATTTGGAATTAGAATTTGAAATTAGGTTGTTGAATTAGGTTCTTGAATCTTAGTTTTTTTAAGTTAAGCCTTTTTAAGTTAAGTTTGTTAGTTTAAATTGTTAGTTTTGAGTTAAGAATTAGTTTTCAACTTTAAGTTCTTTTTTGAACTTGAATTAGGTACTTGAATTTGGAATTAAGATTTGGAACTAGGATTTGGAACTAGGTTCTTGAATTAGATTATTAACTTGAATTAGGTTCTTGAATCTTAGTTTTTTTAAGTTAAGTTTGTTAGTTTAAATTGTTAGTTTTGAGTTAAGAATTAGTTTTCAACTTTAGGTTCTTTTTTGAACTTGAATTAGGTACTTAAATTTGGAGCTTGAATTTGAAATTAGGTTCTTGAATTAGGTAGTTGAATTTGGAATTAGGTTCTTGAATTAGATTATAACTTGAATTTGGAAACTTTGAATTTGAAATAGATTTTTGAATTAGTTTTGTGTTTAGTTTTTATACTCTTGAATTAGTTTTTAACTTTAGGTTCTTTTTTGTGAACCTTGAATAATGCTTGTTAGTTTAGGATAGTCTTGTGAACCTTAATTAGTTTAGGTTAGTCTTGTGAGTTCTGTGAATCCTTGTATGCAAGTGTTATTGTTAAGAAAATGAGGAACTTTGAATTAGGTTCTTGAATTTGGAATTAGAATTTGGAACTTGAATTTGGAATTAGGTTCTTGAATTTGGAATTAGGTTCTTGAATTAGGTACTTGAATTTGGAATTAGGATTTGGAACTTGAATTTGAAATTAGGTTCTTGAATTAGATTATAACTTGAATTTGGGAACTTTGAATTTGAAATAGGTTTTTGAATTAGTTTTGGGTTTAATTTTATACTCTTGAATTAGTTTTCAACTTTAGGTTCTTTTTTGTGAACCTTGAATAATGCTTGTTAGTTTAGGATAGTCTTGTGAACCTCGAAGGGAAAAGATAAGGGGCGCACGTTAGACACGTCACTGTCTCTCGGTGCACGATAGCAAGGCGGCGATTGTGCCTGAGTTTCAGCAATGACTTGACGACGGAATAAGCGCCAGTTGGCTCCTAATCAGAATCTCATCACACCAGCTAATGGTATACCGCAAAAGAAACCATCGATTACTTTTGGACAATTTTTACCATCAGGGTTTCATACGATCTTGGAGGAGGATGACACTAGTAGTCTTGAGGAGTAGGTGATACTCAAACCTGCAAAGGAAGAGGGAAGGACTCCGCAGCTCAGCGATTGCAATTTTCGAAAGCTGGAACCTCAACACACCCCACTCTGTCTAACATTGTTATCCGGAGGAGAGAACGAATCATACTGAAGGGACACCTCTACAATATGTTCCGCCACTTGTCAAGGATGGTGTCCTCACAGTAACAATTGAGGCAGAGAATATTCAACATCAGTTGAAAATCTGGGACTCGGCGCTGATTGGGTATGTCCTTGGGGATACACCATTGGAAAAGCAACTGGAGAATTATGAGGCTAGAACTTGGCGGTTCGTCTCACAGCCTAGAATCCTGATGCATGAGGAAGGATACTACATAATCAAGTTTAATTCAGTCGAGGATAAGGATTTGGTGTCTCAGTCTGGTCCATATTATTATAACAACAAGCCGATCATTCTCTGGCCCTGGGAATTAGACTTTGAGTTCGATCAGGATTTGCTCAGTGTGCTTCCAATTTGGGTCCATTTTCCAGGATTGCCAGTTGGGTATTAGTCTGCTGAAGCATTGAGCAAGGTTGCTAGTGCTATTGGCAGACCTATTAGAACAGATGGATTTACGGAAAAATGTGAGAAGATATCTTATGCGAGAATTCTAATAGAGGTTGACGTTTTTCAGCCTCTACCTGAGAGTATCACAGTGGAGACTTCATCAGGTCCTTGGTTGCAGAATATCGAATATGACTGGAGACCGAAGTTTTGCAATACATGTTTTGTGTATGGACATGAAACAGAGGAATGCTGGTACAGAGATGAGATTGTACAGCCTGAGGTGATGCCAATGGGATCCTTGAGGAAGCGAAGGACTAAGAAGAAGAACCCACCTAGAATGGAATGGCAAGTGAAGGGCCCTGTGGTGGTACCTAGGACTGTGCAGCCTGACCTTAGTAGTGAAAAACATATGATCCTGCATACCACTGTGGAACCTGCTAAAACACCTGTGGAGGGGGATATATATATTCATAGACCGGGAAAGCAAGTATCAACAGAGGACTTGGTGCCTGAGTGTGCTGGGATGCAGGAGGCTAGAATGAGAACTGATAGTGCTGGCAGCTCTATGCCATTCCTGCCACTATGATTTTGGCAACTTGGAACATTAGGGGCCTGAATCAGGTCCACAAGCAGGAGGTAAAACTTTTTCTTGCTAAAAATAAAATTGAGGTGTTTGGCTGTTTGGAAACTAGGGTGAAGGAGGAAAGAGCTCAGAGTATTTTGAGGAAGGTAGCGTATGGGTGGAACAGTTGCTTTAATTATGGATATGCTCATAATGGTAGAATTTGGTTGGTATGGAGACCATATCTAAATGTTAGTATTCTTGAGGTAACAGAACAATTTATTCATTGTTTGATTGAGGATCCTGCCAATAGGGTAACTTGCTATGCTACTGTGGTTTATGCCAGGAATGAGAGTCCAATTAGAGAGGTGTTATGGTCTGATCTCACTAAGGTGCAACTGCAGCCGCAGTGGCCTTGGTTATTATGTAGAGACTTTAATAATGTGTTGAGTATTGGAGATAGAATAGGATCGGCTGTATCTCCAACTGAAACTCAAGGCTTTCAAGGTCTACTTGATAGTATGCAGTTGACTCTCTTAAGAAGTAAAGGATGGCACTACAATTGGTGCAATAAACAAGATGGTTCTAATAGGGTTCATAGCAAGATCGATTGGGCTCTAGGTGATTTCAATTGTATTCAACAATGGGGGCATGTAGAAGCTGAGTTCCTTAATCCTTCAATATCAGATCATTCTCCAATCCTTGTGAATTGCATCCAATAGGTTAATCTCCATCCCAGGCCATTTAGGTTGTTCACTCATGTTATGGATCATCCAGAGTTTGGGGCTATCTTGCAAAGTGTGTGGGGAAAAAGAGGTGTTGAGCACCCAATGGAGTATGTCTGGTTGCAACTGAAGAATGTCAAAGTGAAACTTAAGGCTCTAAATGCCTACATGGCTTCTTACCAACAGAACCTGTGTGTGGCAAGGGAAAAACTTGATATTATTCAGACTCAACTACAGAATCATGTCCTTGATGCAGCTATGATTGAGCAAGAAAAGATGTTGGTACAGGATATAGAGAAATGGAGTGGTATTGAGGAGAGGGTGCTTAGACAGAAGTATAGAGCTCTATGGATTGAGAGTGGTGATTACAACTCTAGATATTTCCATGAACAATGGAAGATCAGAACATGCCACGATAGTATCTGTTATACCTCATTTTAACCGAGGTCAAATTAGTGTACAATATATTGGTGATTCTCAAATTAATTAACTAATTTAAAGAGTCGCCACCTAACTATATTATAAAGGTGAGTTAGGACACCTAAAATTAATCGTTATTAACTCTGTAAGGTCTACTAACATTAGAGATTCTAAGGTAAGGGTTCAATTAATCTTAAAGGGAAGGGGTGAGGCATCCTTTAAGATCCGTATTAAAATGGTTAACCGGCCAAACGTAAATTAATAAATTAGACTTAAAAATCGTTGAAAAACTTTATATGTTAAAAAGGTAAATCTCATTGAGTTGTTAAACTACAAGGGCCACTACGTTATTGAAACTTTATAAAACAAAAGAAAGTGCAAATCACTTTGAAAAAAAATGCCACTTTTGGGGTTAAAGAATTAACTCTTTTTTTTCTTAAAAAAAGAAGAAGGAAATCACTTGAATTTAGAAAAAGGGCAAAGGTTCAAGACTTAATTTATTTTTTTTATAAACAATCGACTCAAAACTAATTTAAAAGCTTAATCAAAGTATTAGTAAATTAAAAATGCTAGCAGTGAGGTGTAAGACATATTTTAAGTATAATAGTCATGTAAATAGCTATATGCCTATATATATGAAAGAACGTATTTTTGAAAAGATAAGTAATAACTTTAAAGAAGGTTTTTAAAAAAAAATGATTTTACTCATAATTAGACCTCTTAGCTAACTAGAATAGACAAGTTATACGTCATTACCACATTAACAAAACGCCTAACCGTATTCCACTTCGTGCTATCCAATTTTATTAACCTAAAATACATCAAAGAGGTCCATGGATTACTTCCCATACTACTCAAAATTGAAGAAGAGTTGACCAAAACATCTATTTTTTAAAACTCTTAATTAGGACATAATTGTTGAAATAAGCTATTAGTCTTAGAAAAAAGGTTGTCTTTTATATGATAAAAAATATACTTATTTCGTAAAATAACTGACAAGACTCTAAATAAATAAAGAGAACTATATAACTAGTTTTATGTTAATCGTAAGTTTCAACAAATAATCCCCAAATTAAAAATAACTCAAAGCACATACATCAATAATCATCGTAAGGAGTTAGATAGAGTAAATGATAGAAGAAAATGAGTAAAAATGCCAAGCCATTTTCGCTTGTTTCCTCGAATGTGATTAACGGAGGTGAGATGTGATGACTCGATGCGGGTATGGAGGTGTCGAGTCTCATTTCGAGACTCCTATGATTTTTGCGAGAGTCATAAACTAAGACTCCATTCCATTTGCTCCAAAGTGTACAGGTAAACAAAGATAAGGGAATAGAAATTAGCACGAATAAATAATCTTAAAAGAAATAGACATACAATATCACATAGTCATTATACTAGAAATTTGGTAATAGCATACTAGATATTGCTCAAGATACTGATAAATAAAGTAGGTGAAATATACTAATAATCAAATCTGGACAAACACATGTGAACAATATTCCATCTTATTATTTAGGACTATGGCTATATGGATTATAAACCCCCAGACTAATACATAAAGCACCTCATCAATAACATCTTCAACACAGTATGACAAAAATACATTCCTAATAGGATGATATCTACAATTGAATGAGAGAAGGCTTATTATGTAATTTCTAAAGGGAAACTAATATACAGAGCACCATAATTGAGAGGCTTCAATATTCAGAAAAGAAAATCTTGACGAGGTGCTTTCTACCTCCTATTTTTAAAGAAAGTGAATCGTTTTTCCTCTTACAATATAAAAAAAATGCGAGACATAATTTCAGAGGTAGACTCTACACTTAGATTCACAACTTAAGCATATCATATATTTAACATCTGTTAAGAACTTATCAAACATGACTGCTACTCATACGAAGGAATCTCTATCGTTCTTTAATTAATTTTGAATATAGACTGCCGATCTTGAAAACATGATTTCCACGAACGTATCCCGAAACATGACCGCTAACCAAGTATCAAAGTAGGCTTTAATGCTTGCTATCATTTTCCTATACTTTTTGATATTTTGACACTTTTTTTAAGTTATTGAATACTTTATAGGTCCTTTTGGTGGACCTTTTATGTGTTTAGTGGTATTATTACTTCGTATTTAGTTTCTTGTTATGATTGAATCTTATTATGAATGTTGTGGCAATAATTAGTGTTGATTTGGACTGTTTTGAATTGGTTTTGTAAATGACAGGTGGTGCATATTGAAAATGAAGATTTTTGCAGCTGGAAAAAATGCTGAAAAGCGACGGACAAGGTTTTTTTTGTCCGTCGCTTTTCTGAATTTTTTTAAAAAAATTCCCAGAACACGTTGTCCATCGCTTTTCTGGAATTTAAAAAAAATACCCAGAAAAAGCGATGGACAACGTCGCTTTTCTGGAAAATATTTACCAGGAAAAGCGATGTTGTCCGTCGCTTTGTTCTTCAACTTCAAGAACAAAGCGACGGACAGCATCGCTTTTCTAGAAAAAAAAATCATCGCTTTTAAAGCGACTCTGTCCGTTGTTTTTTGAAAAGCGACAGGCCATTTTTCCAGGGGAGTGACGTCATTATTTTTTCGTCGCTTTTGGCTAAAAAAGCGACGGACAACGTCCTTTTTGGCCATCTCTTTTTAGTCTTTTTTTAGTAGTGCTTCCACACAATAATCAAAGTGTTGACATAAGCTTTAATAGCCAACATATTACGGTCTTGTGCTATCCCAATTTTTCATAAATATTTTTGAGAATAAGCTCAATTATCATAGGAAGCGGCGTACTTCCACACTTACATAGGTGAAATCTGTCAAGGGTATTCTTGTAATTCAAACACCTCACTCATAAGAGATACAAACTTTCATTAAGAGTTTTTTAAACTCAACCTTCACAAACTATTACAGAAAAATACACTCACACCATAGGGATGGTGATTATAGAATCTCTAGTCCCCAGGTTGGACTTTCTCATATATGACTCAGAAGTTTTTGAGCTTAATTTCCTTCACACTCGATGTGCTTCAGACCCTTTATCTTGTCAAGACTTTGGTCTAAATCTGCAAGATTATCATAAAATTTAACACAATTAATATTAATGGTATACCACTGATCAATATGATCTCACAATATTGTATTTTTCTCTTTATGGGTCTGAATTTACTATTATAATAATGGTTTTAAACTCCACCAATAGCTTTGGTGCTATCACAATAAATCAAAATTAGAGAAATTAATTTCTCAAAAAAAGTGATTGATTTATTAAATCTCTAGATCAATTCACTTTTTCACTAGTTGAATTTAAAACAACAAATTCAGCCTCCATGATAGAGTCAGCCATAACAATTTTTATTTTTGGCAAATAGCACCAAGTTTTTTCATCCGCATCAAAAAATCTTTTAAGTATAAAAGGATAAATCTTTTTTTATAACAAACCATAAATTTTTGTACCAAGTAATATACATGATTTGCTTGTACCTAATAAGTACTTCTACTGCACAGACAATATTAGTCCATATGCAAATAGTCACATATCTCATATTTTTTATAGGCTAGCAAACTTCTTTTTTTTATTTGTCACACTACTTTTATATATTTGAATCAAAAGAAGTTGCAAGGATCATACAATCAATAAATATAACGATCGGGTCCATCATTACGGGTAAACCATTCATGCTAATTTTTAGAGTTAGAAAACTCTAAGTTTGGGAGTTTGAAATTCTAGGCTAGGCTAGTCTCGGCCGGATTTGGAGTGAGGTATGGTCTAGGGAAATCCGGGTAAGAAATTGGTTTGATGTCTTGATTCGAGCTAATTTTTCTTGTAGCTAACATATAAAGGAGTCCGGGGGACTTTTTGAAATCGAATTCATGTAAGTAGAACTCCTGGAATCGAGGTTAACGTGAAGGAGTTGTTCTGGGACGTCAAAAAAATAAGTGTGTTGTAAAATGGACTAGTTTTGAAGATTTTATGACTTTCTGTCCCATGTAAACCGCTAAGACAGTTGACAATCTGCCGTAGCGACCTTCGTTGTAGCGGAGAAATTACCGCTACAACGGAAATCAATGATGGTCAGCCTCCGCCATAGCGGACGACTCCGCTATGACGATACCGCTATAGTGGAACGGACCACTATAGTGGAGCGTGACAGGGTTTAATGCAGAAATTTCCCCAAAATAGTTAAGTTTTTCTTGAAACGTTTTGGGAGAATAAGGGGGCGATTTTGGGCGATTTTCATCCATTTTCCACCATTTTTCATCCTAAAGGTAAGGATTCTACTCCCCAAACTCCGTGATATCTTTCCGATGCTATAGAATTTCTAGGGATGGGCTTAGGAAAAGGTTGGGATGACCTAGGAATAGTAGAATCTTGGGAAAAAGGGAATTCTAGGGTGCTAGAGTTCTTGGGTCTTGGTTCTTGGTAATAAGTAATGATCACTCAGCCATAATTCTCTAAGGGAATTTGTAAAAATGATGAATTTAGGTAAATTAATGGTGGGAGAGCCCAGAAATGGGTGAAATGATCATGGTTGGCCTGGGGTTTGAGATTTTCTCATAATTCGGGTAATTTGTAGGCCACGAGGATTGATTTTTGGTTACTGTGTATTGTTTCTAGACCAAGGACAAGCAAGGGATCCTGAAAGGGAAAAAGCTCCAGCATTGTAGAGCTTGCTTATTCGAGGTAGGTGATGGTTATTGATTCCTGTATGCATTGTATGTTTGTGTACTCCTGTCTAAGTTTTTGTATGGTTTGCATTGCTTAGGGAATGATTTAGGAATGTCCAAAAGTCTTGCTTTTCAGTCTTGTGAAATGAACTAAGTGTTATTGCTTATTGGCTTACAAATGTTGATTGTTCATTGTTTGTGACCATGGATTTATGTGACATTCGGTTGGCTTGGGTACCACACCTAATATGGGAATTACTAACGGTTGGCTCGGGTACCACACCTGGTATGGTATATACTAACAGTTGGCTCGGGTACCACGCTTGGTATGGGATAACACTAATGGTTGGCTCGGGTACCATGCCTGGTACGGGTTTACTTTATTGTATTATTGCATCTTTATTAATGGTTCCCTGAGAGGACCGGGTTGTGTTTATGAATTATGGTTGTATATTTTGGTCCTTGAGAGGCTGGGTTATTTCATTACTTTATGAGTTTGGTCTTGGTGTAGACCGGGTTGTTTATCTGATACTTAGGTGTTGTCTAGAGGGGATCCAGGGTGGGTCTGAGATATGTATCGAGGTATAATTGTTATTGTTATGGATTATTGATCATAACTGTGAAGTGGTTTACATGTAGGAACAGGTTAGGTAGAGACTTGTAGTCTAGAAATACCTGTTGACTTGTCTATGTGTTTCTGTAATCTTACTTTATTGTTTTACCACTCATACACTGTTTATTTGGAACTGGCTGATGATTTTACCAGTACACGGTGGTTGTATACTGATACTGCACTTACTTGTCTTTTTGTGAGTACAAGAAATCTTCCGGCGGTTGACGCACGACCCCACTTGTAGGCCTGACACTTTGAGATATCAAGGGTGAGTTGTTCGACCAAGATGCCTTGATTTCCATCTATTGAGTTGTATCCCAATTGTTTCAGACTTAGACTATTTCTATTTTGGGTTTGCATCTCCGTACTCTAGCTTTGGTAGATGTTTTTGGTATGATGACTTTCTGATTCTAGAGAGGGATTTTCCGCAGGCTATATTTTTATAGAGTTGATTTGATTATGTTGATTGCTAATTTACCTTTCTGCACACTGGTTTTAGGCTGTTAGGCTACGATGAGAGTTGTACTCTATTGGTTCGCTCATCTAGGGGTTGGGTGGGTGCCACTTACGACGGTATGTGTCGTGACAATGATGGTATCAGAGCCCTAGGTTCATTGATCTCGTCCTACCAAAACAGGTCTAATAGAGTCTTGGGAAACGGTGCAGAGATGTTCGTACTTTTCTTCGAGAGGCTATAGGACTTTAGGAAACTATCTCTTCTTTCTTCCATCGTGCTATAACTTGATTCCAATTGGTATCTGGTGATACAAATTGGTATCTGACTCTTTCACTCTTCTGTCCGCAGATGGTTAACACAAGGAACAATGGAGCTAGACCGATGGTCCCAGCAGTGGGCCTAGCTGTCCGTGGTAGGTAGGGGAAGGGGCAGAGGACGAGGTAGAGCCACACCCGCCAAGGGTGGGGCTCAAGCTACTGCAGGAGCTCGAGAGTCAACCCCTCCCCCACCTCAGGAACAAGTTGTCGAATATATAGAAGTTGTTGTGGAGGATGAAGGGGCTCGGGCGGAGGCAGAGGCGACACCGGATGGAGGTGCAGGCCTTCCCTTCATGACGCCCGAAGCATTTCAGCAGGCTTGGAACTTCTTGAGTGGTTTGGTTGGTGCTGGAGCCATACTCGCGTGCGTTGCGAATCAGGCTCTGGGCACTCAACCAGCAGATCTTACGGCTCCTAGGATGGATGCAGCTTCAGGCATAGGTGACTTCTTCAGGCCAATGCTAGGCCTAGTGATGACAGGAAATGAACATGAGATGCTGACCAAGTTTCTCAAGCTAAAACCTCCTAAGTTTTAGTGTATGGACAGGGAAGATGCTTATGATTTCATACTGGATTGTTATGAGAGGTTACACAAGCTGGGCATTGTGCAACAATATAGGGTTGAGTTCATCACATTTCAGCTACAGGGTGATGCCAAGCAGTGGTGGAGATCTCATGTGGAATGTCGGTCATCTATTTTACCTCCACTGACTTGGGAGCAGTTCTTCGCTCTTTTCTTAGATAAGTACGTGCCTCATACTTTGAGGGACCGGAAAAGGATGAATTCTTGAATTTGGAGCAGGGTAGCATGTCAGTCTCTGCTCACGAGGCAAAATTTCATGCCTTGTCTTGTTTTGCTATACAGTTGCTGGGTTCCGAGGAGGAGCGAGTTCGGTTGTTTGTCAAGGGTTTGAATACTGAACTTCAGGTATTATTTGTGCACATGAATTCTTCAGGGAATGGCTTTAATGAAGTGGCAGATTATGTGAAGAAACTTGAGGGGGTCAGGCAGGCGGGGCAGGCTAAAGTGTAGCCAAGAAGCTCCAAAATGAGGGAAATTACGATGGTTCATACTCCAGGTGTCAGAATCAACAGGTATACTCAGCCCGTCCTATTCAGTCAGCTCTGCCAGCTGCTACAGGTGGTTGTCCGGGAGCTAATCAGCATTTTTCAGCTCCTAAGGTCCAGAGAGCTTCCTATTCATCTGCTAGCAGGCCTGCACTTGATCGCGGTTGTTTCCATTGTGGTGATCTGGGCCACTTTAAGAGGGAGTACCCTCACAGGCAGACCGGTAATTAGGTTCAGCAGCAGCCCAAGGATGTGGTCCCGGCAGGTAGAGGTGGTCATGCTAGAGGTCATCCACAAGGTGGGCAAGGTAACTTTCAGGGAGGCCGGGGAGATAGAGGGAACGGCGGCGCGGGCAGGGGTGCGGCACAGCCGGCCAAAGAGGTTGCCTGGATTGATGATCGGGCTCACTGTTACGTATTTCCAGGGAGGACCGAGGACAAGGCATCTGATGCAGTGATCACAAGTACCATTCTTGTCTGTGATAAAATAACTTCGGTATTATTTGACCCAAGTTCTACATATTCTTATGTGTTTGTGAGTTTTGCATTGGGTCTGAACTTGATATGTGATATCCTTGATTCCGTTATCCATGTTTCTACCCCGGTTGGAGAGTCAGTGATTGTGACTCATGTTTATCATAATTGTTCGGTTGTATTTGTGGGGTTGCAAACTTGGGTAGATTTAGTAATTCAGGATATGGGCCACTTTGATACTATTTTGGGCATGACCTGGTTATCCCCGTATCATGCTGTGTTGAACTGTAACACCAAGACTGTGGCTATAGAGATTCCGGGTAAGAATAGGCTAGAGTGAGAAGGTATGTACAGGTCTAAGCCGGCCAAAATTATATCATTTGTTTGGGCTAGGAAGCTAGTGGGGAGAGGGTGTTTAGCCTTTCTGGCTCATCTCTGGGATGATAGTGTGGAGTCCCCATCTATTGAGTCAGTTTTAATTGTTTCAGAGTTTCGTGAGGTGTTTCCAGCGGATTTGCCTGGTATGCCTCCAGACAGGGATATTAACTTTTGTATAGACTTGAAGCCGGACACGCATCCCATTTTCATTCCTCCGTACCGTATTGCTCCGGCAGAGTTGAGGGAACTTAAGACTCAGCTTCAAGAACTCCTAGATAAGGGATTTATCCATTCTAGTGCTTCGCCTTGGGGTGCTCCAGTATTGTTTGTAAAGAAAGAGGATGGTAGTATGCGAATGTGCATAGATTACAGGCAGTTGAACAAGGTTACCATCCGGAATAAGTACCCTCTACCCCGTATTGATGATCTGTTTGACCAATTACAGGGTGCATCGGTGTTTTTGAAAATTGACTTGAGGTCAGGGTATAACCAGTTGAAAATTAGGCCCGAGGATGTTCCTAAGACTGCTTTTTGGACTCGGTATGGGCATTACGAGTTCTTAGTGATGTCGTTTGGGTTGACTAATGCACCGGTGGCCTTCATGAGTTTAATGAATGGAGTATTTAAGTCATACTTGGATTTGTTCATCATCGTTTTCATTGATGATATTTTGTTCTACTCCAAGAGTAGGGAGGAGGATGCTAAACATCTCCATATAGTGTTGGACATTTTAAGACGTCAAAAGCTTTATGCAAAGTTCTCCAAGTGCGAATTCTGGTTGACTTCAGTTGCGTTCTTGAGACATGTAGTGTCAGAATAGGGGGCGATGGTAGATCCCCAGAAGATAGAGGCAGTCAAGAGTTGGGCCCGGCCTAACTCTGTGACTGAGGTGAGGAGTTTTGTTGGGCTCGCAGGTTATTACCGGAGGTTTGTTAAGGATTTTGCATCCATTGTTATTCACCTGACAAGGCTAACACAGAAAGATGTATCATTTGTGTGGTCCAACAAGTGCGAGGCAAGCTTCCAAAAGCTCAAGACACTTCTGACCACGGCTCCTATTTTGTCCTTGCTGGTTGAAGGTAAAGACTTCATTGTTTACTGTGATGCTTCACATTCTAGTTTGGGTGTTGTGTTGATGCAGGATAGTAATGTGATAGCCTATGCTTCTAGGCAGTTGAAGGTCCATGAGATAAACTATCTGACTCATGATTTAGAGTTGGCAGCGGTGGTCTTTGCACTCAAGAGTTGGAGACACTACCTTTATGGTGTCAACTGTGAGGTGTTCACTGATCATCGCAGTCTGCAGCATATTTTCACTCAAAAGGACTTGAATCTGAGGCAGAGAAGGTGGATGGAGTTATTGAAGGATTATGATGTGACTATTCAGTACCATCCGGATAAGGCTAATGTGGTGGCAGACGCATTGAGCCAGAAGACAATTAGCATGGACAGTTTGGCTTGTTTGGGGGTGTCCAAACTACCACTAGCAAGGGAAATTCAAGCATTGGAGTCCAAGTTCATGCACTTGGGTATTTCAGAACAAGGTGGAATTTTGTCCAGTATTGAGGTCAAATCCACATTCATGGAGGAGATAAAGGCCAAACAGTTTCAGGATTCACAGTTGAGCAGGCTTCGGAGCAAGGCAATATCCGGAGAGTCTGGGGACACCACGTTGGAATCTGGCGGTGTGTTAAATTTTAGAGGAAGGATATGTGTTCCTCGGGTTGATGACATGATTCAGAAGGTGCTGGCAGAGGCTCATGGTTCGCGGTATTCAATTCATCCGGGTGTAACCAAGATGTACAGGAATTTGAGGCAACTTTATTGGTGGCCTGAGATAAAAAGGGACATAGCTAATTTTTTGTCCAAGTGTCAGAATTTCTAGCAGGTAAAGTATGAGCACCAGAGACCTGCAGGACTACTTCAGAGGATGCCCATTTCAGAGTGGAAGTGGGAGAGAATAGCTATGGATTTTGTGGTGGGTCTCCCCAAGACTTTGGGGAAGTATGACTCTATTTGATTCATTGTTTATAGGCTAACCAAGTCAGCTCACTTCATTCCGGTCAGGGTGGATTACAATTTGCAGCAATTGGCTAAGATCTACGTGAAGGAAATTGTGAGATTGCATGGGGTACCACTGTCCATTATTTTAGACAAGGTTACGCAGTTTACCTCCAAGTTTTGGGGTAAGTTGTATGATGAGTTGGGCACTCAACTCACCTTTAGTATAGCCTTCCACCCTCAGACTGATGGTCAGTCAGAGAGGACAATTCAGGTATTGGAGGACATGCTGAGAGCATGTGTGATTGACTTCGGGGGTCATTGGGACCAGTTTCTATCATTGCGTGAGTTTTCATACAATAATAACTACCACTCAAGTATCGACATGGCACCGTTTGAGAATCTGTATGGGAGGAGTTGTAGGTCACCGATTGGGTGGTTTGAGGAAGGCGATTTAAAGCCTTTGGGCGTAGACTTGGTAAGGGAAGCGCAGGAAAAGGTAAGAGGCATTCAGACCAAGTTACTAGCTGCCCAAAGCAGGCAGAAGGAATATGCGGATCGCAAGGCCCGGGACATGGAATTTCATGTTGGTGAACAAGTATTGTTGAAAGTGTCACCAATGAAGGGAGATATGCATTTCGGTAAGAGGGTCAAGCTCAGCCCCCAGTTCATCAGACCGTGCAAAGTTCTTGAGATCATAGGGCCCGTCGCTTACAGATTAGCGTTGCCGCCTAGTTTGCCAGGTGTCCATCCGGTGTTTCATGTATCCATGCCAAAGCGATACCATGGGGATGAGGACTACATCATCAAGTGGGATGAGGTGTTACTTGATAAGGATCTTCACTATGAAGAGGAATCGATTTTAATTCTTGATCGGGATATCCGAAAATTGAGGAAAAAGGTGATTCGTATGGTAAAGGTTTAATGGAAACATTGTCCTGTTGAGAAAGCCACTTGGAAAATCGAGAGAGACATGTGGGACAAGTACCCTCACTTGTTTGAGGATATAGGTACTACTCTTTTCGCTCTTTACTTTCCGTATTTTTGGGTTTGATCATTCAAGGATGAACGATGGGTAAATTGCTATATGTTGTAACGACTAGGTCCGTCGTTATGAAAAAACCATTCGTGCCAATTTTTAGAGTCAGAAAACTTCGAGTTTGGAAGTTTGAAATTTTGGGCTAGGCTAGTCTCGGCCAAATTTGGAGCGAGGTATGGTCTAGGGTAATCCGGGTAAGGATTGGGTTTGATATCTTAATTTGAGCTAGTTTTCCTTGTAACTAACACATAAAGGAGTCTGGGAGACTTTTTGGAATTGAATTCGAATAAGTAGAGCTCCCGAAATTGAGGTTGACGTGAAGGGGTTATTTCGGGACGTTGAAAAAATAAGTGTGTTGTAAAATAGACTAGTTTTGGAGATTTTATGACTTTTTATCCCGTGTCAACCGCTACGACGGTTGACACTCTGCCATGGCGACCTCCGTTGTAGCGGAGAAATTACCACTACAGCGAAAGTCAACGATGGTCAGCCTCCGCCATAGTGGACAACTCTGCTATGGAGGTACCGCTATAGCGAAGCATGAAAGGATTTAATGCAGAAATTTCCCCAAAATAGTTCAATTTTCTTGAAACATTTTTGGAGAAGAAGGGGGCAATTTTTGGACAATTTTCATCCATTTTTCAGCGTTTTTCGTCCTAAAGGTAAGGATTCTACTCCCTAAACTCCGAGATATCTTTCCTATGCTATAGAATTGCTAGGGGTGGGCTTGGAAAAAGGTTGGTATGACCAAGGAATGGTAGAATCCTGGGAAAAAGGGGATTCTAGGGTGCTAGTGTTCTTGGGTCTTGGTTCTTGGTCATGGGTAATGATCACTTAGCCATAATTCTCTAAGGGAATCCGTAAAAATGATGAATTTAGGTGAATTAATGGTGGGAGAGACCAGGAATGGGTGGAATGATCATGGTTGGCCTGGGGTTTGAGATTTTTCATAACTCGGGTAATTTGTAGGCCATGAGGATTGATTTTTGGTTACTGTGTATTGTTGCTAGACCAAGAACAAGCAAGGGATCCTGAAAGGGGAAAAGCTCCAGTATTGTAGAGCTTGCTTATTCGAGGTAGGTGATGGTTATTGATTCATGTATGCATTGTATGTTTGTGTACTCTTGTCTAAGTATTTGTCTGGTTTGCATTGCTTAGGGAATGATTTAGGAATGTCCAAAAATCCTGTTTTTCAGTCTTGTGAAATGAACTAAGTGTTATTGCTTGTTGGTTTACAAGTGTTGATTGTTCATTATTTGTGACCGTGGATTTATGTGACATTCGGTTGGCTCGGGTACCACGCCTGGCACGAGAATTACTAACAGTTGGCTCGGGTACCACGCCCGGTACGGGATATACTAACAATTGGCTCGGGTACCATGCCTGGTACGGGATAATACTAACGGTTAGCTCGGGTACCACGCCTGATACGAGTTTACTTTATTGTATTATTGCATCCTTATTAATGGTTCCCTGAGAGGACCGGGTTGTGTTTATAAATTGTGGTTGTGTATTTTGATCCTTGAGAGACCGGGTTGTTTCATTGCTTTATGAGTTTGGTCTTGGTGTACACCGGGTTATTTGTCTGACACTTAGGTGTTGTCTAGAGGGGATCCAGGGTGGGTCCGGGATATATATCAAGGTATAATTGTTATTGTTATGGATTATTGATCATAACTGTGAAGTGGTTTACATGTGGGAACAAGTTAGGTAGAGACATGTTGTCTAGGAATACCTGTTGACTTGCCTATGTGTTTCTGTACTCTTACTTGATTGTTGTACCACTCATACACTGTTTATTTACAACTGGCTGATGATCCTACCAGTACACGGTGGTTGTATATTGATACTGCACTTGCTTGTCTTTTTGTGAGTACAGAAAATCTTCTGGCGGTTGACGCACGACCTCTCTTGTAGGCCTGACACTTTGAGATATCAAGGGTGAGTTGTTCGACCAAGATGCCTTGATTTTCATCTATTGAGTTGTAGTCCAATTATTTCAGACTTAGACTATTTCTATTTTTGGGATTGCATCCCCGTACTCTAGCTTTGGTAGATATTTTTGGTACGATGACTTTCAGATTCTAGGGAGGATTTTTCGCAGGCTATATTTTTATAGAGTTAATTTGATTATATTGATTGCTAGTTTACATTTCTGCACACTGGTTTTAGGCTGTTAGGCTACGCTGAGAGTTGGACTCTATTGGTTCACTCATTCGGGGGTTGGGTGAGTGCCACTCACGGCGGTCTGAGTCGTGACAATAAAGTTGTATTTCACAATCTTTTTTGCCATAATGTGACTTGTCAAGGAATATTCTATCACATATTTTATGGTATTTTTCATTTCAAAATGAAATTTATCTTACCCAATATTTCATGTCAAAATGACTACTCAACATGTTTTTATAGTTTCTTTGATAACACTCATGTTAGAGCCAAAATCATATGCAAATAATAACATGCGATTTATTCCCATACTAATATATGCACTTGTAACAATTTTTTAACCCATTCTCAAAGATGCAAAAGTCATATTTTTTTTTCATGATGAATTTGTTTACTCATTTCATCAACCCCCAATATTTCAAAAAATTAATGAAAATAAATATTCAAGAAAAGTAGTATCACCTATTCATGAAAATATTAGCTAAAAAGTTTTTTACCTTTCTTCTATAGCAAGTAGAAAAGTTTTTTTTAACCTTTCTCCGCTTGAGTTGAGCAAGTAGAGAAATACTTCACTTATCTATTTCTTCTCTTTCATCTCTTGAAGAGATCTAGTGACATTGAAAATATGATGATGTTGTGATCTCCCATCTTGATATCTGTAATTTTTAAACTGTAACAAATTAAAATAATGAATCTCCTTAAAATTATTAGTGTAATATACCATAAATTATAATAATTATAGTTAAAAATAAAATAAACAAAAATAAATAAAATAATATTCAGGCTGAGGCGCGGATATCTCGCTATCTTTAAGAAGATTTAAGCTCAATGCGGCATAATCTACATCGATCCAGCAATATCACACTTGGCTTGTCCCCTTCAGGATATAACAGCCCAACAACGTCGTACAACTCAAATAACTCCGGATTAGTTGAAGAGTACAAAGCTCCACCATAAGAACACCTTTCTTCAACATATAATTACTTTCTCTTTTTTTTTGGATATAGTTGAATATTTAGAATATTTTCTTTGTATCAACTCTCTCTTTCACTACTACACACTATAATATTTTTTACACTTATCATATCTCATCTCACAATATACTACTTCTCCTACCATCAACACAAAGAAGAAAAAATCCTTTATATAGGTATAGTATTTCTTCCATTTAGTAATTAGAGAGTAGCGAATATTAAGTGAGGTAGAACATAGAGTGGTGGTTATGATATTCAAGTCTTAGTGGGTAATTAGTGGTAATTCATGACGCTAGTAGTTACATAAGTTATACCAAGAAAATGACCACATTCTTGTCAATTTATGCCCACTAACATAATAAGATAGTGCACTTTAATATTATAATTTTAATACTAAAATGAATAAACACCAACATTTTGTCCAAATATATGGTTATACTAATAATACTACTATTATCCTTTTACTTTTTGTCCAAAAGTGGTCTTGTCGGCCCTTGTTTATATTTATTGCATCTTCTGTTCCTTAGATATTATGGTGGTCTTGTCGATCCGCATAGAAATCTGTGATTACAGTCTTGCCGACCTTAGCTTTCTTGATTGAGATGTGTTGCTGGTATACGTCGAGTAGCGTATATGTCCAGTTAGATCCGTTCAAGTTCAAGAAAGGCATTGGGTATTAGTCGCGCCTCCTGAGGTTAGGGCGTGACACTGTAAGGTGCGGGATCCACCTTTAGCTTACAAGGGAGGTATCGAAGCATCCAAGTCCTCCTCGATTTAGGACACGTCTCCTTGTTCGATTAAAATTTCCTTTTCTGTGTATTTACAATTAACCTATTTCTGAATGTCTATATATGTATCCTAAAATTACCGTAGATTGAATAAAAACAACGTCTATATTTTTCAGTCTTCTCCTTCACGTTCCTTTGCGGTGAATTGATAGGTGGGTTTACAATTGAAGAAACCCTTATCTATTTATAGGGCAACAAATTAAACTTGGTTCTGAGTGAAAATACTTCTTTTGGCTACAGAATCACAACAGCGAGTGAGTGCTTTGTAGATGCGAGGATGTGGTTTCATACCAGAGCAATCGAAAGCTTGATCTTTTATCGAATGACAACACTATTTGTTTTTGTTGGACGACTGTGTTTGTTTTGTTTTATTATATATATATATATATATATATATATATATATATATATATATATAGCGATCTTCATTCTTATACTAGATACAAAGAGCTCGTGTAAGCACGGATCCAATATATGCTACTTATTTGTCCCAATTTATGTGACACAGATAGAATTTGAAAAGTCAATCACATTTTTTGTATGATTTTTAAAATATTTTAAGTTGCTAATTACTGTGATTTATAATACTTTTTACATAATTTTCAAATAATAATGTTATTCTCTTTGTGCAATTTATGTGGCATTGATGGAATTTGGAGAGTCAATTCAATTTTTTAATATAGTTTTTAGGTATTTGAAGTTGTTAAATTGTGATTTATAACACTTTTTACTTAATTTTTAAATAATATATGTTACTTTGTCTACTCCAATTTATGTGGCATTGATAGAATTTGGAGAGTCACTATAATTTTTTATGTCTTTTAAATATATTAAGCTGTTAATTATTGTGATTTATAGTACTTTTTATGTCATTTTCAAATAACATATGTTACTTTCTTTGTCTCAGTTTATGTGACACTAATAGAATTTCTATAGTCAATCAAATTTTTTATGTCTTTTAAATATTTTAAATTATTAATTATTATAATTTATATTTTTACGTAATTTTTAAATATATAATAAATAAAATAAAATAAATCAAACAAATTAAAACGAAGGAATTAATTAAAATAACCAAAATACCCTTGGATGCCAAAGCAGACACAAAGTCAATGTGCCTGCTTTGGCACCAACTCCCTCTTCTAATATAGTAATATAAGATATTCGAAAAGGTCATTTTCTTCTATTCAAATTGTAAGAGGGCAAAAAATTTCATTTCTGCGAGCAACAATTCTTAAGGTATTCAATTAAAGGAAAAACAGCTACTCCCTTCTTCCTAATTTATGTGTTACCTTTTGAATTTCGCGAGATGCAAACAAAATTTTTTTTACTATAATTTTTTCATATATATTTTAAATATTTTAAATTATTTTGACTTATAGTACTTTTTACGTAATTTTTAAATATGTAAATTTTATTTCAAAAAGATTAAAGATTTTATACTCTAATTCACTATCAATATTAAATTGGTTAACACTCGAAATTCAAATTATCCCAAATTAGGACAGAAAGTAAAATAATTATAATGTTTGTATATTAAGGTGTGTGGTTTAGGTGTTCATAATTTAAGATTAAAAAAGTATCATATAATTTAGTGTTGAATATGTAATGTTAAGAATAGAACACAAGGTTCGAGATGTAAAATTTAGAGAAGTGGGCTAAAATTGTCCCTTATCTATGGGAGTAGGTTTATTTTTGTCCCTTAAATATAACTCTGAACATATTTAATCCCTTAACTTTTCTAAAGTGGGGCACCTTTAATCAATCTAACCTAACAGTGTTAAAAGTAACGGTGCAGATTTCAACTGACTATTGATGCACATTTTATTTGTTTCTGCCTTCTCCATTTCTTAAGTTAAGACATTTTCTCAATTTATAAAGGAACCTAATCCTAGTAAAATCAACATATATCTAATAGTTACTCAAATACAATTATTTCTTTCATGTCCCAAAATAGTTTCCAGATGGTGCGTTACTTGTTAGAATCAACAGTCAAGCAAATCAAACACCAATCTAACAATATACCTAGTGAAGTCTCACAAAGTAAGGTTTGGGGAGAGTAGAGTGCACGCAAACCTAACCTTTACCTCAAAGATAAAACAATTATTTCCGATAGACGTCCGGCTCAAGATAAGTGAACCATACGTAAAAACATCATCACTGATGCTACCATTCATATGAACAAATAAAAGCACAAAAGATTAAGTAAAGGAGCTCAATTTTTAAAGAATGGTACGTTATTGTTTTCCTTGGTACACAGGTAAATGCTATAGGAAGCCTATTAGCATTTAACTAATACTACTCAAAATTTTAACTAGATAAAAAATGTAACCATCTTTCATCCAACAGAAAGCCCAAGAAATCCTCTGTTAGGATACATTAGAAACCTTACTACATAAGCAAAGACAAAAGGGAAACAAAAATCTTAGCAGGAAATCAAAATGAAGAGTAGCTCTTTACTATATTAGCTCTTTACAAAACAAACAACCATACTATAGTTGCTCTTTACAATAGCTAAATCAAAATGAAGAGTTACTAAATCAACTCTTTTACATCAATCTGTTCATATAGTTTTCAACAGCAACCCCAACTAATTTACACCAACCTTCAGCAACAAAAATTAACCTTTTAGAGCAGCAAAAATTATCCTTCAACAACAACAAAACTATTCGTAAGAGCAGCAAAAGTTGTCCTTCAACGGCAGCAAAACTACTTTTTTAGATCAACAAAAAGTTATCCTTCATCAGCAGCAAGAACTATCCTTCAACTACAGAAAAAACTCTCCTTCAACAACAGCAAAAACTATCCTTGACAGCAACAATTTACATACTAAAAAATGTGTCTCCAGACACTCCACTTTCTTGAGTTGCTTTCATATGATTCTGGCTAGCAGATCCTCTTCTCACCTATAGTTAAATAAAATCAGGATTAATTTATTAGTAACATAATTTATAGAGTGTTATATGTAATAAGCTATACCGGAAGCTTTGTAGGAGCAAAAGATACAGTAGGAAATAACGATCCTTCTTCCATTGTCTCATCATCATGAGAATCTGGATACACAGCCTTTAACTTGCAAGTTCTTATATTATGGCCTGGATTGTGACATACGCTACATTCCAATTTTGTTTGCTTCCTTCTCATTTTTTGTCTACTTGCTCCGACTTCATCTGGCTCTTTTTTTCGAAGCTTTTGTTTTTTTTCCTTTGGTATTTTGTCTTACCAATGGTGGAGACAAAGGAGGCCTGTTTCTCGACTTAGGCCACATTACTTGACCGTTCATAGGTAGAATAGAAAATGCATAGATTTTTCTATAAGTTTCTACCTTATAACAATCATGCACGTATGAGTTAATGTCATCATGTTTAGCCCAAATCGCGGCAATGGCATGTTTTCAAGGAATTCCTGTTAGATCCCATTTTCTACAACTGCATTTTCTATTTAGCAAATCAACAACCCAATTATTCATTATGCTTGCCCCTATTATCTCATAGTTCCATTAATTTGACTTTCTAGGAATAAATTCAGCTGCCTTAGCTTGATTTTTATGCAATATATCCTTAATCCTAGGGCAAATATCACCAACATTCCACTTGGCACCTTTATCCCTATTTGCTTGGATCCTCGACATAAGTAGGTATCTTAACTTCTCCAACAGAGTGATGATCGGCTTATCTCTAGCATCAAGGATCATGCTATTAAAACATTCACATATATTATTGAGCAAGGTATCACATTTCACAGTTTCGGAGAAGTGAGATCTAGACCATTCAGTAGGTGACTTATTTTTTAGCCAATCAGCAGCTTCTGAATCAAGATCAAAGATGTCAACCATGCAATCATCAAACCACTCTACTGTTGTATCCCTTGCAGCCTTCCAAAGAGCATTCTTGAGTGAGATACCACTGAATCCGGCCCTCTTGAAGTTGTTATGGAGGTGTCTCACACAAAATCGATGACTAACATATGGCAATACTTCATTGAATGCTTCAATCAAAGCTTTTTGCTTGTCTGACATGAAGGTCCAAGTACTAGTATCATCAATGTCTAAGTCAATCTTCAAATAATTCAAAAACCATTCCCATGATTCATTCCTTTCCTTCTCTACAACTGCATATGCTACTGGAAAAATATTGTTGTTCGGATCAATTCCAACAGCAGTTAACAGTTGTGACCCATACATTGGACCCTTAAGCCAACAACCATCGACGCCGATTATTCTTCGACAACCACTTTTGAACCCCTCTTTACAACCACCAAAACAAACATAAATTCTCTGGAACCTCTTAGGCTTGTGGGGCACCTCATTTTCAACCAATTTCATATAGACAGAGGTATTTGGATTTGTCCTACCAATTTCATTGCAATAGTTCCACAATACCTTGTATTGAGCATTAAGATCTCCATCAATAAGTGCAAGTGCTTTTCTCTTAGCTCTTCTACATTGTGATAATGTCACCTGAACTATTAGCTCCACACTCACGTGATCTCTGAATTCAGCAATTGCCCAAGACCTATTTGTGCTTATGGACTTAAGGTATCTTCGTGCAATATAAGAAGATGTAATTGCTTTGTTACGATGGTTCCAATTCTTACAACGATGAGTGGGATTATATGTTCTGATCTGAAATGTGTTGTCTCGATGCATTCTTGAAGCTAGAATCTCCCAGTTGCAATTTGGATGACCACACCTTGCTCTCACTCTGAACCTATCATTCTTGGACCACTTTATGTATTTCCCTTCATTAACTTCATGAGTTATTACAACATATTTGAATTCATTCTTGTTTTCAAATGTTAGTTCTAATGCCAACACTGGTTTATCCCCATCTGTTTTGGGATTGAACTTTGGAAAGTTAAAATTGTCATCATCAGAGTCACATTCTAAACTCTTTGTATCATCTGAGTCGACACAATCCAAATCACCTTCTTCAACAGCCATCTTTTCTTTAACTTCTTCACTGACTTCGTATCTATGATTCACATTCTTATTTCTTCCCAAGATAACATTATCATCTGAAAAATCATTTTCTGAGCCTTCAAATTCATCATCAGTACAAGATTGCTCACTGTGTATCTCTTTCTCTTGTTCTGCTCCACCAACTTCATTAATATGTATAGTTCTTTCAATATATGAATCAAGGTGTTCAAAGTACACGTCAACCACCTTGTTGTTTGGAATACTTTTGGATATGATGTGGCTTCAACATCAGTAGAAATAAGTCGCATTCGATTACCATACCTCCCGCACAAATGCCAGAAAGTAACTGAATCTCCCTCATAGCCACATAGTTCCGCCATATATTTGAATTGTGACAAATTCAACTCGGTATCATTAACATAGTCAATAAAATCTACACGCCCGCCAATATAATATTTGTTAGGTTGATGCTTCATCGTGCCACCATGTGTTACTTTTATACTGAAAAAAGAAGCCTCATACATAGGGTCTGCAAAAAAAAAAAAAAAACTTATGTTAGAATTGTTCTAGTGAAAAAATAACATAACCTTAAAAAAAGTATTGCAATAGAACTAAATAGCCTACAAAGATTAGCATTTCACAGAGTAATCAAACAAGAAGAAAAAGACATGTTAATGTCGGGCCTAATTCACCAACGACTAAACAATGACAAACACAAAAATTTCATGTTAGAGACACCTTTTTTTCTTATTGCTTGTCTTTATTCTAAATTTGTATTCAAAAAGCTTATGATATATCATGCATTGTACAAAAAAAGTGAACAAATTTAATATTTAGTAACCTTATGATGATATAATGAAGCTAAATATACAAAAGAATGAGAAACGAAATCAGCATATAATAAAGAATCACTTCTTTTTAGTTTAATGAAAACCCAGATGGTGTTTTTAACTAAAATCTTGCCATAATTGGGTATTTCACTATCATGGGATCTAATAATCATTGCTGGAAAAGAAAAAATCAGCTTCTTCACTTGAGTTCTCTTCTTGTTCCCGCTAAACAAAGCTTTTCATAAAGAGGCTAGGGCTTTTTTTTGGTAATGTGTTTCTTCGTAAGTGAAAGGGAATGAGTATCACATGAGGTTAGAACGCTACTTTTTAACGGGGGTCTGTTAGGGTGATTAAAAGTGCCCCACTTTAGAAAAGTTAAGCGATTAAATATGCTCAGGGTTATATTTAAGGGATGAAAATGAATACTATGAAGGAGGTCTATCTACATGTCTGTCAGGACCTGGCATGAGTGCAGCGCCCCCAGGCTCGGGGTGTCAGTACGAAATAATGTAGTGAGTATGCAAGCCGATAATAACTGAGAAGGTATCATAAAGTACTGAATGTAAATACAAAGAAAGGGCCAAGGATAATCTGAGTACACCTACCTGCTCCTGAATCTATGAATATCTTAACTGATATGTAAAGTATTGTAAATACTCGGATAGAGAGTTAGAGATTAGACAGAACATGCTTACCTGCTCATGGCTTAAACCTCAAACCCATAACTAAATGAGCAGTCCGCTTACACGAATCGAGCTAGCTAATATCATAAATTAATGATGTACTGAGGGGAGTAGATCAAGAATCGTCATAATACATCCTAATTGCTTCTAACACAAATCATATAATAATAATAATCAAACAGTAACCTAACCAAGCCCCCATAAGCTTGGAAGGTACAAATAGTAATTAATATAATCTAACTGAACCCCCATAAGCTCGGCAGGTTCCACAGAAATCTATAGAGTCCTATAAGCAATTTCATAGCCCCATAGGCAATCTGTATGTCCCTGAAGGCAATACAATAGCCTCAAAAGCAACTGTATATCTATATAGCCCCGAAGGAAACTGTATATCTATCCCCTAAGGCACTTCACATCTGTATCTGAGCACACAAGGCTCCTGTATCTATATCTGAGCATACAACGCTCTTGTATCTGTATCTATCCCCATAGGCAACGTATTTATCCCCTAAGGCACTTCATATTAAGCCATTAAGGCACATCATATATCCCCGGCGGCAACTCTTTGGCTCGTAAGCCTCAATCTAGCCCCTTTAAGAAAATATTATAACTCGTGAATGAACATGCTTTATTATAGTCCCTAATCAAAATAGCCCATATGCTTTAATAAACTTCAATATCCCCTTAGGCATCCTACATATAGCCCCGAAGGCACAAGTAAAATCTCTGCAGCTCACCATAATAGCCCCGAGGGCAAAAATAAATAATCAAATAGCCTACGGAATCACAATACTCAAGCAGTCCCAAAGGTGAGCAAGATAAGCTACAAACGACCTATACAAGTAATCTAAGTCGGGTGTGGCACGAGATCGCTATCTATAGAATAAGAATCCCAACAAGGAATAATTTTGTCTGCTCAGGAAGCCAACACAATCAATCAATATGACTATAAGTAGCTTGTCAATAATATACTAGTCATATCGCTCGTAGGCTCTAAAGAATTATGCCGAGAATAAAGGATAGTCTTAACATACCTTATGTTGATTCCTTGGCTTCAATCAAAACCTAGCTTATAAACTCATGTAGCTACTGCCACATAATATACCCTAACACCCACCAGGAGCTCTAATGAATATATGGCAAAAAAACACGACAAACATGTCGATAATAATAATTTTTTCCTCAGAATCAATTCTAAAGCTCAAATTAAGAATGAATTGAGGATTTAGAACATTTACCTTCAGATAAATGGATTCTAACAGTAGAGAAGGATAAAATCCATGAGCTTCCTCTTTATAGTAACAACAAATAAATCTAGAATTGATGGAAAAACTATACCACAATGACGGGCTCTCGACGTAGAGCAACTTCCGTTAAGCTTTTGAGCTAAGAACATTAACATCCATGGAGGATTGATGAGGTTGTGATATGATTGTTTCTAGGTTTAAGTTGAGTTCTATGGAAATAAAATGAAGATTGTAGTGTTTTATAAAGCACCACCAACTTAGGGGCTAGGGGGGATGCCTCCACGTGTCTGCTTGTGCAGTCTCATAAAACCATGAATATTTCTCTATTTTGAAGTTGTATGGTCAAACGGTTTAGCGCGTTTAAAACTAGACTAATAAAACTTAGATTTGGCAGGTCGAAGGACCTCCAACTCTTTATAGATTTGGAGAAAAGCTCTGGGATATTTTCCCCAAATTTTAGAGAATTATTTAAAGTAATTTATGATAACTTTTGTTAACTTTTATTTTGCAATTTGCTAGACTTTAAAACTTAACATATGATCATTGAGTGATTAGAATACCTCATAACATATTCTTCCTAATATATTAAGCACCCTTAGCCTTACCTAAAAAATATGGGTTAATTTAAATGTTCAAACGAGCTGGGTGTTACATCCTTCTCCACTTAGGAATATTCATCCTCAAATGGAATCAGACTCATATGGCTAAGTCCTCAAGAGTTGCTAAAGTTTTGATAGAGTCTCCTTTGTAAATGGGTGTAATACCTCGCAATTCTTTTAATGTTCATGTCACTTTATAGCCCATTTGAGTTTGAAAACTGAGTCATATGAGCCCTAAAACACTTAGAAATCATTTGGGATGAGTTCTGGAACTCAAATAGAAGTAATGGGCATGAGAAATGGATGGTGTGTCACACTAGAGGATCTTCGTGTTAGGGTCCATGCTGCACCTATCACCAAACATTTGCACGCTTGCAAAATCAGACAACATGCGCTATGGGAGGCTCGTCGCGCCTCTATATTGGCACTGTAGGCACCGTGGCTATGAGAGGCGCACCGAGCCAGGGCCTTTTCCAGAGGAGAATTTCCCAAAGTCCTCACTAAGTAAGGGAGTCATTTACCCCCAACCCCTCTAAACCCCTAAAATGACTAATAACCCCTCATAGATGTCTACACTTAACACTTTTCATCGATCAAATTCCCTCTTCTCCTCTCTCTCAAGTTCAAGGTTAGAAGTTACTCCAAGCAAGGTCTAGGGCTCCAAGCTAAGTTCTGACAATCTTCTTCCTCCTCCTCGGGTATGTAAGGCTACCCGTTCTCGAATACTTGCTAAGAAAAATTTGTTAGTCTTTATTAATTCAATTGCGAAAGTGTTAGGGTTAGAGGAAACCCTCATGTTTTGAGAAGTATTCATCTTTCAAGTATTACTTCATGAAATCCCCCTCACATGTACTCCTTATGACTTGATAAACCTGAGTATGCATCATAATGAGAATATCTCTATGTGAAATACTAAATGGTGAATCCCTATAATCTTAGTAAGACTTATAACTCATGCTATTGTTTCATCACTTCTGAATTGAACTTGTTATGCTATCATGAACTGCTTGAAATTGCCTTATTCTAATAGCATGAACTTTGATTATGAATGTATGCGTTATGACATGAATTTCACATGATTATCTTTCATAATATTCTTTATGTGAGAAGCTTACGTCATTCATACTATAGCATATGACCATTAATTTTCATGAATTCTTACTCTAAGAAATTGAGTCACAAATGAGTTGCATGAATCCAAAAGTGGTTAACTCATGATCATGAAGTCTAATTGGCTAAAACATTTCAAGTGTCAAGAAAGACTAGTCAAGAACTTATGAGCTTAAGAGAATTAGTTGGCTAATCGAGAGGGCATAAATATAAACAACAAGTGTATGAAACTACGTTTGCCGACGTAGGATAAAGATCATTCTGCAAGACGATTTACTCTTTACCTACATGCTCATCCCTGCTATTTTACATACAGTGTATTCAATGTACTGACGCCTTTGGCGCTGCATCCTTTAATGATGCAGCTTCAAGTTCACAGGTTAGATATCAGGCGCTTTATTAAGTTTGCTAGTATCAGCACTTGGTGAGCCTCTTTACTTCCTGGAGTCCCAACTCAACATCTTACATCATTAGTTCAGTATTAAGGTATGTCGAGGCCTTGTCCCGATAGACATTTCTATTTTGTTAGAGGCTTCATACACAATATTAGATGTCAATCAGTCATGTTGATTCCAGCTTACATTATTTCACGACTTTTGGATCACTTATAGCAGATGCTTATTTCTTTAATTAAATAAAGTCTTATCTTAAATGAAATATCTCATGCTTAGTTTTTGCTTTATCTCTTATGTTATAGTTGTATGTTCATGTGACATGTCAGATGGTTCACTCATTCCAATGATGGCATCGGGTGTCAGTCTCATCCAGAGTCCTGGTCTGAATCATGACAAACTCGGTATCAGAGCACTAGGTTCAAGTTTCCTAAATTGTCTATAAAGTTGTGTCTAGTAGAGTGCTTTTAATGAGTGTGAAGTGTGTCACACTTATAATAGGAAAGCTACATGATATTATAAAACACCTCCCTTTTTTCATACTCTAGTTCGTACGATAGAGTTGAACTCCATGAAATTGTTCTAATTTGTGCTTGTACGTATTTCAGATTATGCCTCCCAATAAAACCGCTAGTCAGAGAGCTTCTACTAATGCTTAGGTTCCTACTGGATTCAATACTAGCGATATGCATCCATCTTCCAGAATGTAAACCACTAATGGAGGTCGTTTATCTGATCATAACACAAGTGTTGGAGCTCCACTGATGTCAACTAGCTCAGTGAGAGTTCTTGTGGCATCTTCCCCCCAGCCTCCCCGCACTGCTACTTCTGATGTTGAGTTCACCGGATCTATCCAAATGCTCACACAGCTTGTAGAAGCCTAGACTCATCGTCAGGGCTCAGTTCCCGCTAGTTGTAGCTCACATGACTCTTCCAACACTTTAAGGATCCATAAGTTCCTCCAAATAAACCCACCAGTCTTCTTAGGGTACAAGGCTGAAGAGGACTCTCAGAACATCATTGATGAGATTCAAGATATCCTTAGAGTGATGCATACGACTGAGACAGTGGGAGTTGAACTTGCCTCCTGCCAGTTGAAGGATGTAGCTTATCTTTGGTATGACAAGTGGGAGTTGACTCGGGATGATGTTGTAACTCTTGCAATTTGGGATGACTTCATAGATGGCACAAGGCTCATGTATCTATATTTGAGCTCACAACGCTCCCGTATATATATCTATACTCGTAGGCAATATATCTATCCCCTAAGACACTTTATATAAAGCCCTTAAGGCACATCATATAGCCCAAAGGCAACTCTTTGGCCCGTTAGCCTTAATCTAGCCTTTTTAGGCAAATATTATAGCTCGTGAGTGAACAAACTTTATTATAGCCCCTTAGGTAATCAAAATAGCCCATATGCTTTAATAAACTTCAATAGCTCCTTAGACAACCTGCATATAGCCCTGAAGGCACAAGTAAAATATATGAAGCTCATCACAATAGCCTCGAGGGCAACAACAAATAATCAAATAGCCTAAAGCATCACAGTACTCAAGCAGACCCAAAGAGCAAGATAAGCTACAAGTGACCTATATAATTAATCTAAGTCGGGTCTGACACGAGGTCGTTATTTATAGAATAAGAGTCCCAATAATAGATAATTCAGAAAAGGGCCAAAAATACCCCTAAACTATCTGAAAAGGTTCAAATATACCGGTTCAAATATACCCTTCGTTAATCTATTGGGCTAAAAATACCCCTCAGTCTATCTTTTTGGCTCACTTTTACCCTTAAAACTAACAACCCTCTTCTTTTTTTCTTTTTTTTTAATTATTATATTTTACGTGGCGCTTTCTTATTGGACAAAACTAAAACCCAACCCATCAGAATTTTCCCTTCCGCCCCGACCCAATTTCACTACCCACGACCCAAACCCATTTAGAAAAACCCAACAAAGGACATAAAACATACGATCATCGTTCTGACTGTGAACACTATAAAAATAAATTCTTTCTGACTCTGAAAATCCAATTCATGCAAGCCATGAAAACCAAAAAACAAAAGAAAAAAGCTTGTTCAGCAGTGCAAACATCTTTTAGATTATTTTAAGGAGTGCACCATGCATGTCAAAGTTCAGCCGCAACAATTAGAAATCAAAGTTCTGTTTTGCTTAATTTTTTTTCTCTTTATACAGTGGTTAACCAAGGGAGGAACATAATAACGAAGCTCTTACTTTTTATTTCATACACATCCATTGTCATATCTTCAATACAACAAAATCAAAGCTCTAGAGAGGCAAACCCCAAAGACAAATAACAACAGAAAATAAAATAATGCAGAAAGTGCACCTGCTTTTAATAATACTACGAAATCAATTCCTTCTGTTGCTGAGAATCCTATTCAAGTAAGTCGTGAAGGCCAAACAGCATCTGAGAATCCCATGATCGATGTATGTTTTATGTCGATGAGTTTTTCTAAATGAGTTTGGGTCGTGGGTAGTGAAATTGGGTCGGGGCGGAAGAGAAAATTCTGATGGGTTGGGTTTTAGTTTTGTCCAATAAGAAAGAGCCACGTAAAATATAATAATTAAAAAAAAAAGAGGGTTGTTAGTTTTAAGGGTAAAAGTGAGCCAAAAAGATAGACTGAGGGGTATTTTTAGCCCAATAGATTAACGAAGGGTATATTTGAACCTTTTCAGATAGTTCAGGGGTATTTTTGGCCCTTTTCCATAGATAATTATGTCTACTCAGGCAGCCAAATCAATCAACCACTATGACTATAAATATCTTGTCTATAATATACTAGTCATATTTCTTGTAGGCTCTAAAAAATCATGTTGAGAAGAAAGGATAGCCTTAATATACCTTACATTGATTCCTTAGCGTCAGTCGAAACCTAGATCGTAACCTTCTATAGATACTACCATGTAATATTCCCTAACACCCACCAAGAGCTCTAATCAATATACGACAAGAAAATACGATAAACATGCCAATAATAATAATTTTTTCCTCAGAGTTGATTCTAAAGCTCAAATTAAGAACGGGTCAAAGATTTAGAACTTTTACCTTTTGATAAATGGATGTTAATAGTAAAGAAGGATATCACCCATGATTTTCCTTTTTACAGTAACAATAAATGAATCCAAAATTGATGAAAAAACTATACTACAACAACGGGCTCACGATATAAAGCAACTTCTGTTAATTAAGCTTCTGAGGTAAGAACGTTAACGTCCATGGAGGATTTATGGGATTGTGCTATGATTGTTTCTAGGTTTAAGTCGAGTTCTATGGAAATTAAATGAAGAATATGGTATTTTATAAAGCACCACCGACTTAGGAGCTAGGGGGCTTGCCTCCACGTGCTTGGTTGTGCAGTCTCGCAATAACACGAATATCTCTCTATTCTGAAGTCGTATGGATGAACGATTAAGTGAGTTGAAAACTATACTCATACATCTTCAGTTTGGTGGATCGGGGACCTCTAACTCTTTATAGATTGGGAGAAAAGTTCTGAGATATTTGACCCAAATTTCAGATAATTTATTTAAGTAATTTACGATAACTTTTGTCGACCTTTATTTCCCAACTTGCAAGACTTCAAAACTTAACATATGACCATTGAGTGATTAGAATACCTCATAACACATCTTTACTAACATATTAAGCACTCTTAGTCATACCTAAAAAATATGGATTAATTTAAACGTTTGAACTGGCGGAATGCTACATGGTCTTGATGATGATTGTTGTAAATGATGTTAGTAATTGTGACAATTAATTGTGGTTATTAGTAGCAACGGTGATAGTTGATAACGGCGGGTGGCGGAGGTTAGCAGTGAAAGTGGATTTAGTAGTGGTGAACTTAAAGGTGTCAACTGGGCCGGTTCAACCCGGATCGGACCGGTTAGACCGGTCCAAATAACAAATCGGACCGTTGCAGCTGCAGACCGGACAAGGGGACCGGGTTCGGGGGCCGGATCATGGGTTGGGCCGTCCAGACCTGGCAACTCGGTAGACCGGCCCAGGTCTAAGACCGGACCTGGACCACCGGTGCACCAGACTGATCCAGCCCGTTAAGATTTTTTTTTTTAATATATTGCATGTTAGCAGTTGGGCAGGAGTGAACGGTTGGTCAGCCTGACAAGGCACATGGGTCTGTCACCAGCAGGCCTAAATCAGCCTTTTCAAGCCTACTATTTGTCATGTTGATTGACATTTGACAATGCAATTTGCAAATGCATTGATTTAAAATTTAAATCATTAAAGATTATATTAATCAATGTATCAGAAGTAATAATAGTACGTACTATGCGTGTATTGGAGTAGGTGAACCAGTTATATTCATCGGATTAAATTTAACACAATTTTTTTTTTTGGACCGGACAGGCTAACCTGGTCCAAAAGAATTACACGAGCATGGGCTGAGCCGGCAGGCCTTTTTGCCAAAATGAGATCGGACCGGACTGGCCGAATAACACCAAACCCGGCCCGGCCCAATAACACCAAACTCGGACCGGCCCAGTACCGGAAACCAGTTTTTTTAAACTGGGTCGGGTTGACCCGGACCGGCCCAGTTGACAGCCTTAGGTGAACTGTCATTTTTGTAGAAATCTTTGAATAGCTATATCTTAATGATATTAAGATTTTGTTATAAATCTTAATGATATTAAGATTTTGTTATAAATCTTAATCATCCAGACCCATTAAGTAGTTTGTGAAAAAATTGCACTCAATGACTAAAATATGAATGATTTATAAGATTCGGACCTTTAAAATAGACAGATTTAATGATCGAAATCTGAATGATAAAGATTAAGACCTTCATTGAGTGCAAAAAAATGAGGTCTTCGTAATACTTCCTCCATTCTTTTTCATTTGATACTACTTCCTACTTAGTTTGTTCAAAAAACAATGACACATTTTTATATATATGTATTTAATGAGAAGCTCTTATATAGCTATATAAATATTATATTATATTTAACAACAAAAATTTCAAAAGTTAATAGTCATACAAATATTATATTATGTTTAAGAATACAAATTTCAAAAATCTTTTTATCTTTATAAAACTTACTGTCAGTCAAACCACGACGAATATAAAATGGAATGGATGGATTAATTGTTTGAAAATGTTACAATCAAATAAAATGGGTGTTGCAAAAATGTGAACATTAAAATTGATATGTGATCATACAAATTTAAATAAGATCAGAAATGATCATATCCGTTGGAAAGCATAAGTAGTGCGCACAGTGGATATAAAAAGAGCATGTGGGGTTCAACTGCACCGCTTGACCTTTGATCGATAGTTCAATTTTTCAGATCTGCTTTTTCTTCTCGTGATTTTCTCTTCGGACGGTTCAGTATTAAGATCCTAGCTTAGAATGGAAACCCAACATTTTTTTTGTTTGTTTTTGTTGGACGGTCATGTTTATTTTATTTTATTACAGAGTTAAAGGACTGAAAATACATTTAAATCATCTCAATTTTTTGAATTTCATATTTCAACTATTGAAACTTGAAAGTATGAATTTTCTTCCTAACTCAATGGCCAGCAATACATACCTCGACTAATATCTGATCATATGTGTACTACACTTTCTCTTTTGTTTAAAATTTTTGTAATGTGACACTCAACGTGGACAAACAATTCCACCATGGCCACGTAAATAAATTAATATTAGGTTAACGGTTAAAAATTATCACCACATAAATTAATTTATTCTCCATCAGTACATCCGACATCTTCTTCTCCACCTTCTCAGTCATAGTCTTGTCTCAGTCGTGACGTCAATATCTCCGTCTTGAAAGGGGAGAGTTTCGATTTTAAAGAAATCAATTGAAAATATATATAAAAAAAATAATGTGTCAACTAATTAATATAGTTGTTATATATGCCAGATGGACGAAAATTTTATGTCCACACGCCTAGAAGTGTTTGTAGACAAACATTTAGTTTAGACAATTTCTAGGTGTGTTTCGCTAACCATTAGGTTATAGTTCAAGTTAGAAACTCACACTCCCAATAATTCAGATATGAAACTCAAAAAATTGGGATAGTTTTAAATGTGTTTTTGGCCCTTAACTCTTTATTAAATAGTACTATATAAAACCTCCCACTAGGCACTAAGCATTTTTAGTAGTATTCAATTGAAAAAAAGTTCAAAAAAGAGAAAAATAAAGTAAGATTTATTAGCCATAAATTTGTTTCCTAAAGTCAAATAATTTTGTATATGCACATGCCTAATTGAGATGGTTCCCTCACTACCCGCCCTATATGGTTTCTGTGGCCTAACCCTTAACTCTTTATTAAATAGTACTATATAAAACCTCCCACTAGGCACTAAGCATTTTTAGTAGTATTCAATTGAAAAAAAGTTCAAAAAAGATAAAAATAAAGTAAGATTTATTAGCCATAAATTTGTTTCCTAAAGTCAAATAATTTTTTATATGCACATGCCTAATTGAGATGGTCCCCTCACTACCCGCCCTATATGGTTTCTGTGGCCTAATCGTTCTCCGTTGTTCATTCAACGTGTACTAAGTAGGCTCCTCGAGATATATTGGTCTACACTATAGTAATATCGACAAATTTGGACTTCAAGGGCATCAAATTCAACTATTCTAGATAGGCATTGTCAATCATCTTCTACAAGTAACAAAAGAATAGCTCAATTCATCCACTTAACTAATAATTTTCACGACCTCTAGATTTTTGGGGGGCAAAGCAAAAGCTTTACTTGGCCCATATTATATGATATTTTTAACCTTAAGCATACCTCTTGAGAAAGTCCTCCAATTAAATGGTATTTTCTTCATTTTAATTTATGTGATGTTGTTGGATTTGACACAAAGCTTAAGAAATAAAGTTTGATTTTTGAAATTTATGGCTTAAAACAAGTCATGAATGTTTATGTGACTATATATAAATCATCTTATTAAGAGTGAAATTGACATTTTAATATTCAATTGTGACTAAATATAAAAATGCATCATTCCTTTTGGGATAGACTAATAAGAAAAGTGTGTCACATAAATCGAGAAAATATCTATAGTATTTTATATGATTTCTTGGTTATAATAAAATTCACTTATCTAAATAAGGGTAAATTTATTTGGAAGAAAAATAATTAATATTTCTTGATTATACAAAAAATTGTTTATTTTAAACAAAATGTAAAAAAGCTAAAAACATCATATAATTTGGATAGGAGGGAATACTAGCTTTCTCTTTTAAGACTAGCACCGTCCTTGAGCCTCCCTTATTTATATCCAAGAAAATATTTTTCTTTCATACAAAAAAAACTTAATTAATATTACCATCATTTTCCTTTTCATCAATATTTCCTCCATGGCTTCTATCTGGCTAGCCCTTGCATTAGTTGGAATGCTATTCCTTCTGAAAGAATTCATGCAGAAGAAGAGACTTCCTCCAGGGCCAAGAGGGCTTCCACTTGTTGGAAATCTTCACATGATAGGAGAAAATCTTCACCAAGATCTTTATAAAATAGCCAAAAAATATGGTCCCATAATGACCATGCGTTTTGGTCTTGTTCCTACTATTGTTGCTTCCTCTCCTCATGCTGCACAACAATTCTTGAAGAAGCATGATCAAATTTTTGCTAGTAGACCATACCATGCAGCTTGTCATTACATTTTCTATAATCAAAGAAATTTGATCATGGGCAAGTATGGACCCTATTGGAGAAATATGCGTAAATTGTGCACTCTACAATTGCTTAGCAATGTCAAGATCAATTCATTTCAACCTATGAGGAAACAACAACTTCAAATTCTCGTGAATTTCCTCAAGAGAGCAGCTTTGAATCGCGATGTGGTTGATCTTAGTACTAAACTTGCATCTCTTAGCGCTAACATGGCTTGTCTTATGGTAATTGGGAAGAAGTATGACAATATGGAAGAGCGTTTCAGCAATGATAATAAGAGTTTCAAAGATATGGTCCATGAGATGTCGCGTATAGCAGCAACGCCAAATCTTGCTGAACTGTTTCCCTTTCTTAGTTTTATTGATCTCCAGGGATTGAGTCGTCGTATGAAACAAGTAGCTAAGAGTTGTGATGAGTTCTTGGAGAATGTTATTGACGAACATGATTCTAGTGACCAGCCGAAGCAAACTATTACGGATATGGTTGATACATTGATGGAAATTATGCAGTCTGGAGAAGCTGAATTTGAGTTCGATCGACGACATGTCAAAGCTATTTTGCTGGTAATGTCAAAGCAAACTTATAAATAATACTATTGTGTTATCCATTTTTCGTTCATCTTCAATTTAGGACGAAAAAAAGAAGAGTTAAGAGCCTGGATGGTTACTCAACTTTGAGTAATTAGCCGTCATAATCACTCAATTTTGTTTTGTGAAGTCATTCAACTTTGGGTAATTAGCTTCCAAAGTCACTCAACTTTATTTTGTCTTTCAAAAGTCACTCAATTTTGTCAAGTTAGCTTCTATGGTCATTATTCCCCAAAATATAATTTTTGGTACCTATTAATAATATGGCAGTTGTACATTTTAGAAAAAAAAAATTTAAAATTTTAAAATTAATATTTAATTATTAAGTTTTTAATCAAATTTTTTATTCTTATTTTCTTGTTTTTAATTTATTTTTGTTTTTCTTGTTATTGTCTTTCGGATTTCGAGATTCAAACAGGCTTATCTTTGATTGTAATATTTTTCATGTGCCTTGTAAATATTTTGAATTGTCAATTATTGTGACCTATTGTACTTTTTACGTAGTTTTCAAATATGTAAATTTAATTTCAAAAAAATTAAAGATTCTACGCCAAAATTCATGGTCAAACTTAAATTGTTCGACTCTTAAAATTCGAAATGCATGTGCCATATAAATTGGGACAGAGGGAGTAGTTGTTTTGGAGTAGTTGCTTTGGAGTAGTAGTAGTAGTAGTAGTAGAAGCTGTTTTTGTGCGGAATTTTAGTATAGCCAGTTGATTGGCTACCAGTTGATTGGCTACCTGAAATTTCACTTGTTGGTGAGCGTTCCATTCCCCACCTTGTAATCCCCTCTTTCGTTTTTCCTTTCCCTACCCCTAATTTATTTATTTAATTTTTTAAAAAAAGAAGTTTTTCAAAAGTCGAAAAAAGTAAAAAAAAATCCCTAAACACTCTGGAACCTTGCAAAACAAAACTGCTGCTCTAACATTTGTAAAAATGTTTTTCAAATTAATTAGTCAAACATCTACTACTCTTCAAAAGTACTTTTCTTAAAAACCATTTTTTACCGAAAATACCTTTTAAAATAAGTAGATTTTGAAAGTCTGGTCAAACAAGCTATGAATGTTGTTTGAGACGATTTGGCTACGTGTTAGCTAGGCTCCAGATACACTGGTTCTTACATGTGAAAATATGATGATTGAAGGTGTTATAAGAGAAAGAGAGAGATCATAAATTACTTGAGAAAACTATACTACTTAGGATTCGTTTGGCCATAAATTTTTCAAGTATTATTTGGAAAAGAATTTGGCAAATAATGTTTGGCCATACATTTTCACAACCACCAAGTACTATAGTGTTTCTCAAGTACTTGCCAACTCTATTTTTGTCTATTCTCTACAGTTATCTATATATCTTCTCTTAACTGAAGCATGATGGGATATATACAGGACTTGTTGGTAGCATCAATGGATACTTCATCAACAGCAATTGAATGGATTTTATCAGAACTTTTCAGACATCCTGATGTGATGAAGAAACTCCAAAAAGAGTTGGAACAAGTAGTTGGTCAAAAGAGGATGGTAGAAGAAACAGACTTAGAAAGACTAGAGTACTTAGACATGGTTATAAAAGAAGGCTTTAGGCTCCATCCAGTTGCACCCTTATTGCTTCCGCATGAGTCAATTGAAGATTGCAAGGTTGATGGCTTTCACATACCAAAAGGATCCCGAGTTTTGGTTAATGTTTGGGCAATCGGGAGAGATCCAGATGTCTGGCATGAGCCAGAGAATTTCATACCAGAAAGATTTACTGAAATTACTATTGATCTTCGAGGACGGGATTTTCAACTTTTACCATTTGGCTCTGGAAGAAGAAGTTGTCCTGGTTTGCAGTTAGGACTCACCATTGTTCGTTTAGTGGTAGCACAATTAGTTCACTGCTTTGATTGGGAGTTACCAAATGGTATGATGCCGAAAGATATTAACATGACCGAGAAATTTGGTTTGGTAACAACTAGAGCTCGGCCTCTAATGGCTATTCCCACTTATCGATTCCATATTAAGTAAATGCAAATGTCAAATTAAATCAAGAAGTCACACTGCTTGTGGTTTGAAAGTAGAAAAAGGGGATTCTCTTTTATTTTCATACAACTTGTAAGTAAAAAAGGGTAATGCCCTTTACGTTTTAATTTTAAAATTCAGTAATTTTATTAAATAATTCCTTGTTTAAAACAGAATGCTACTATTTGTATTCTTCTAAAGGAAATGATTGTTCTTTAATCATGATTTTCTTTAAATATATAAAAACACTTCTAACTTAAAATTCTGTGATTAATACTCTCTTTTTTAATTTAACATCAGGCACTAAATATGATTAATGTTCCACTAATAGGTGATGTCTAAGAAAGACACAGTTAAAACTCGTCGGGATAAACTTTGTATATGAACTGACAGTAAGTGAATGATTTTTGTGTTACCCATGTTTCCTCCGACATCTCTGGCAGTGAGCTAAAAGCTCAGTTATCAGATTGTTGTTTTGCTCGATTTATCACCTATCGAATACAAGAAAATAAGTATGAAACCTACTTATTTTCTAGAAAATATCTTTCAAGAAAACATTTTTCATGAAAAACATTTTCCTTCGTACAGAATACACCCAAGTGTACAACTTCCCACCCCTCAAAAAAAATAAATTAAGATCCTTCCCAGAACCATAGTTGCCACATGCCAATACCTTTACATAACTTGCCTACGTCCCCTGATATATGGTAAATCCTGGGTCTTATTATAGATTTAAGACTTGTTATGGCTTCCAAAGCCCTCCACCAAGCCAAAAAAACATAGAATACTCATAGACCCCCGCAGCCCAACCTGTTACTTTAATCCTGAGAAAACGCCAACTTAAAATATCATCAAGTTTTCTCCTACAATATTTCACTCCACTAAGTAAACATCATACTAATCATCAACCCGTTCCATATACAAGATGACCAAAATCTTTCCTCAAGAGTCAAGTCTCCAATTTTATTGCAGTCTCTTAGTCTTAATATTCTTTCTTCTTCCAAAGGAAAAAAATAATTTTTGTTGCAGTCTCTGGATTTTAGCATTTAATTGATAAGTAGGTAAGCTTTGTGCAAACATAGATATTGTTTCACACGAATAAGTGCATCATGAAAGAAGCAATTCGTAACACATCTTCTTTGTTTCAAGGATATTAGTTTTTTATCTTAAGTTTTTTATGTATAATTGGATATTTTTATTAATAATTTTTATAATTTTTTTTAAAAATAATTCGACTATGGTAGACAAATAATTATAATATAATTAAATAATCTTTTAAAAATTTACTGACTATAGATGTCAAAATATTTGGTCAAAATTATATTGATTATTTTGATATGAGTTCTCCGACTGTCGAAGATGAAATATTTCATTCCTGAAATTTTCTACAAAATATTACAATTGCAGCTGTCAGACAAATATTTTAGAAATAACAAAAATAAAAAGTTGTACACCCTGCTAAGCCCTGCCCTCTCTGAGTTTGTGATAATTTCTTGCGAAGTACTCCAACTCACCACAATCAAAACACCCTTGCTAGATATAGGCTGATGAGACGATCCACGTGAACCAAAGCATCCACCTTGGTCTGAGAACCCAGAATGAGAACCCCTAGACGTCTCCCAGTACTCTAAGCATGATCAATCACCTGCTGAAAAGTAGTCTCAATAATCACTAGATATTCGGTAGCCAAATGGAGAGGAGTAATCACCCTTCACGAACCTCTTAATCTTCTCCTTCTCTGTAGGCAAAATTATCAATACATGTTGAGCCAAGGCATGTAACCTGTTTCATACTCGGTAACAATCATAGTACCCTGCTCAAGATCATTAAGCTAGTCTCTCATACTCTCTCTCTCTCATGCTATGAGCCACATGCTTTCCCAGGAAGGCCTCATAAAACTGTCATTGGAGGTGATCCAGTTGTCTGCAATCATGATAAGACCTCCATCATTGCTTTGTTGGTCCTACCATGTGAAACTTAGTGTAGTCCATACTATGTGACTCAACCAAATCGAGGTTATGCAACCCCTCCTGATAGCTGACCAAAAAATCATACACATCCTACTCTGGTGCACCAGTGAAATAGGGAGGATTCGTCCTAACAAAGCGATCAAATATCTTTTACCCCTCTAATGTTATCACCGGCCTAGCCACAAATGGTGGAGCAACAAGTGGTACTTGAAAACCATCCATATGAGGAGACACCAGAGGCAGATCCAAGATTTTGAGGTTTCGGGTGCCACATTTTATGGACAGTAGCATGATTTTGATATTTACATAGGAGAGGACTAAGAGCATGTTTGGATTAACTTATTTTAAGTGCTTTTAAGCAATTTATAGTATTTGGATAAAACAAAAAAGTACTTTTAAACCCTTAATTTTAGGCCAAAAGTCGAGCCAAACAGGCTCTAATAACCTATTTGGCCCTAAAAGTGCTTATTTCTAAAAAAAGATGAGGTGCTTATTTCTCGCGGAGTAACAAAAACTAATTTTCAGAAGTTAAAAGAAATAACTTTTTCCTAAAAAAGTTTTTTTTAAAAAAAGAAAATTGAGAAAAATATGCTTAGATACATTTCAAAAAGCTTCATCAAACACTAACTGCTGCTCAAAAGTATTTTTTAAAATTTATTGGTCAAACACAAACTGATTTTCATCAAAAATATTTACTTTTAAAAGCATTTTTGGAAAAAAAATATTCAGAATAGTGGACTTTAAAAGTCTGGCTAAAGAACCTATAAATTGAAATTATCAACAAATTTGTCAATAATTATAGTGTTGGCTCGTTAGTTTGCTTGAATTTTTAGATAGAAGAGATCCAGGATTCAAGCCTCTGCTGAACCACAATGTTTTTATTTTAAAACAATTTTCCATGTTCAATTAGCAGAAAACGTCCAAGTGAGATTCAAAATCATGACTATGGAGAGCAAAACTTGACACTTTACCATTGGCACCATCCATTTACTTGTTGATGCGGGTGCCATCCCTAACATTTATACAAATCCTTATACATATATACCTATATATATAGAGTTTCAATCGAGATGATCGGGTGTCGTGACACCCCCACATAGTACATAGATCCGCCCCTGGGAGACACAACAATTGGTTGTGCCTCAGGTGTCTGAATACTCTAAACCGGTATTTACTCTGAAGGCTGAACCCCAACTCTAGTCTGAGAACCATCAGGAGTTATAGGTAGAACTCCCATCTGAAACATACCCTCCACAAGGCTCAAAATGTGAACCATTGTGTCTTATAGCACTAGAGTAGCTACGAAATCCCATGGCACCTGGGCTGGCCCCAAACCCTTCGATTGAAAGCCATATCCTTAATCTCAATCTGATCATAGGGAACGTCGCTCTAGCACGACCCCGTACATAGGCCCTAGTAGTGGGTGCAGGCGTATAATATCATGTCACAGCAGACCCCACTCTTACCATTTGTGAGAGAATGAAACACAAAGTTTAGAAAATTCAAGAGATAACTGATTTCACATGATAAGGAATTAAAGAATAGAATTTTTCTAAAATTGTCTCATAGCCTCCCAATATTTATGCAGATGTCATTGTAGCAATCCGCGAGACTCTACTAGCCACTTGCTCTTGTACTCGTGAGACTGGTGACCCTAGTGCTCTGGTACCAAATTATCACAACCCAAAAACTGAGGTTGTAATGACATCTACTCCAATCTCACATTGGTTGGTAAGCCAACTCTAAAAAATAATAAGAATTAAAGTAAAACAGATAAATAAGAGATTTAAACACACGTATCTCAAATGCGTATAAATATACAATAAAAGAAACATACATAATCCATCTCACGATTCAGAGTCACGTGTACAAGAGCGACCTTTATAAAACATTGCCCATAAATATAATATATAATTGTCTACAAAGTAAATAAGATAAAAATAGAAGATAGAGGAAACTGTGTCAGTCTCTGAATACAAAGAGCTCACCACAATTTCGAATCATCTAACTCCTTATGATCAAGAGCCACACTGACAACTGAAATCAGGATTTGCATTAAGAAGATGCAGAAGAGTAGGGTGAGTATAAACCACTAGTACTCAGTAGGCATCATAGGCCACCGAACATAAGTAGTCACTATATCGAATAATAAACGTTAAATAAATCATGCACGCAAAACGTCCCAACAGTTCAATAATAACAATTAGTGTAAAACACAACAAGGCATAACAATGATAAAGAGTGTGATTCAATGCAATGGTCAATGCCTATGGGTACACACACTCTCCACAGTGGCATGCAGTGAAGTAGGACCCATGGGAGACTCGCGAGGTTCATGTACCCATTCGAAATCTTATTTCAGACTCGTCTAGAATCTTATCTCGGACTCACATATCCGTCCAATATTTTATCTCGGACTCACATATCCGTCCAATATTTTATCTCGGACTAAATTAATAAAAGATGGTATATTTTTTCGTTCAACATCTTACCTTAGACTAAATTAATAAAAAATGATATAATTTTATTTAATATAATATTTTCAATGGTACAATCCCGTGATTCATGATATAAATAAATATGCATGATCACAATGAATAAGGAAATCCGAATGCAACAAATATATAAATGCAAAGCAAAATCTCAGTTCATAGCAGAAGCTACAAGCCTCAATATCAAGCCTGAAGGACACATTTCTTCGTCAACCTATTACTTTTCATATCGTTTCCATCATGAAAATCCAACCCCTCATATGTGTAATAATGGATGAAATAATTCAAACACAATATGCAAGACAATCCTTCCAAAACTCAAGCCATACTTTGGCAAAAATTCTAATTCAATATCACAATATTAAATTATCACAATAACTATTTCAACTCAATATTTCGTCCAACTCATAACATTTTTTACACGATTTGCTCCCACTCAAGCTAAGTCTGAAAAAAAGTAAGTTAGACTTATCTCGAAGTTGAACCGTCAAACCACCAACGGTCACACCATGGCCTTCCCTTTCTGAATAGCCTCGAAACGCTCTCAATCTATCAAAAAATATTCTACACATGAATACTAGTTCATTGATACGTGTATCTTAGCATAAAAGTTTAGGTCAAATTTGGATAAAAAATTCAACCCTCTGAATTCGGCAATGACACTGAAAAATTCTTTCGAAATTATTTTACCCGTAAGATAAGGAACTCAAATCCTCAAACACTGATTTAAGCCCAAAATTTTTAAAAAATATATATCAGGGAATCATGGGTGAATGAATTAAGGGTGACAAAAATGTTTCAAATTTAAGTTGTAGTGACTTAAGTTATTTTAATTGAGTAGAGGTGACAAAAATTAGATTAGGAATTAATGAGTTTTGACTCATTTTCTGAGTTGCCCTCACGTTTTTATTTTTACACTTTGACCCATGGGACCCATTCCCCTTTTGGGAGAATTAAATAAAACCCTAATTACCTAAAATGGGAGGGGGAAAAAAGGACCGCCTCCCCTTCTTTTTGCTTCTCTTCCTCTCGCCATTTTCAGAGCATTCTCCATTGTTGTTGTTGTTGTTGTTGTCTTCTTCTTCTTCATCATCATCTTCTTCTTCTTCATCATCATCATCTTCTTTTTCTTCTACTCCCCTGCCCTCCATTGTTGTTGTTGCTGCTGCCACAACTGTTGGTACTGGACCAAAATTTTGGACGAAATTTGTTCGTAATCACTGGGCATTGCTTCATAGGTAATTTTGGTAAGTAAAAATAATGATTTTTAGTTCAATTTCTCATCTGGGTATATCTGTTGTTTTTCTGCAATTTTCAGTAGCGTATCCAACAGATGACCCATCTGTTGCAACAGATGATCTATCTGTTGGATTCATGTTACAACAGTTGAATCCAACAGATAGATTATATGTTGCAACAGATGACCTATCTGTTGGATCAAGCTACTGGTTCTGAACATGAATCCAACAGGTAAGTCATATGCTGCAACAGATAACTCATCTGTTGCAGCATATAACTCATCTGTTGCAACAGATGACTTACCTGTTGGATTCATATTACATTAGCTGGCAAAGCTGGTTCAGAACCAGAAGCTTAATCCAACAGATAAGTCATCTGCTGCAACAGATGAGTTATATGTTGCAACATATGACTTACCTGTTGGATTCATGTTCAGAACCAGTAGCTTGATCCAACAGATAGGTCATCTGTTGCAACATATAACTCATCTGTTGCAGCATATATCTCATCTGTTGCAGCAGATGACTTATCTGTTGGATTAAGCTTCTGGTTCTGAACATGTATCCAACATGTGAGTCATTTGTTATAACAAATGAGTTACTTGTTCGGACAATGATATAATTTTATTGTTTTATATAGATACTCAACTTTACTATACTATTATTGATTTTTTTAACAAAACTCTTTAGGTATCATTTATGGAGGAATCAATAACAATAGGGGTTGATTGTCATGGTGAATGGACCGAGAAGAACAATCGATTTATTTGGCGTTGGAAGGATGGTGACTTGTTAGAAACGATAGCGATGACAGTCCAACAAGATATTTTGTATGATGATTTTGTTAACTTAATCATCAGTTGTTGTGAATTAAATTGTCAACCGAAAGATCTTGTCATCAGTTACATGCACAACTCTTTTGAAAATCAGAGGGTCTTGCCTTTTAAGATAAGGGATCAAGTTCGTTTGCGTGCTTATTTGAGTGATGCAGCTAGGCCCATTTTAAGGGTATACGTAATTGAAAAGCCGATAGAGAACCCCAATTTAGCTCAAAACCAACAAGATATGTTAAATGATGAGTTGGAGGATAGGGTAGATATGAATATTCCAGATAATGGAAGTGGGGCAGAATTGGATGGTCCAAGCTGTGGGGATGACCAAACTCCTACACCTGATGTTGGGAGCAATACAGTGGGCAATTCTCAATCAACACAGTCTATCCATGTACAAGAGGATGAAACAGGTTTTTATAAGGGAATGACATTCAAGAACAAGCAAGAACTAGCAACTTCGTTGAAAATTGCTTGCTTGAAAAAAGATTTTAGACTCAAGAAGGTGATTAATTCGCGTAATGTGTATTGTTTTAGATGTGTATATCAGGAGTGCAAATGGTGGATTAGGGCTGTGAAGCTTTTAAGTTCTGATAGATTATGTATTACAACCTATGTAAAGTATCACACGTGTGGTTCTGAGCATATCACGAGTCATAATCCGTACGCCACAGCAAAAGTCATCGGTGAAATTTTCAAAAATAGGTTCCCCGAAGGTAAAGGCCCATCTACACAAGACATGAAACATCAAATTCGTACAGAATTGGGTGTTAAGGTGAGTTATTGGAAGATTTGGAAGGGCATGGAGATTGCAAAGTCTTTGATTAGGGGAACACATGAGCACGGGTATGCAGTGCTTGATGCTTACCGTTATATGCTTCAGTCCGCAAATCCAGGAAGTAAGACAGCATTGAAAATTGATGAAAATGGAAAGTTTAAGTACTTTTTTGTATCCTATGGAGCTTGGATACGTGGTTTTGAGCAAATGAGAAGAGTCATAGCCGTTGACGGGACATTCTTGAGGAGCAAGTATGAAGGAGTTTTATTGTCAGTTGTGGCACAAGATGCAGAGAATCATATTTTTCCGCTTGCTTTTTGTGTAGTTGACAAGGAGTGCGATGCCTCATACCGATATTTTTTTGAACAAATGAGAAGCTATCTAGATGATACTGCTGATTTGTGCATAATTTCTGATAGGCATCCAAGTATCAAGAAGATGGTTTCAATTGTCTACCCTACAGCTCATTATGGTTGTTGCATAAGGCACCTTGGGGAGAATATTCGAAACAACTTTCACAATGCGAAGGTCGTATCTCATTTTTATAAAGCAGCAAAAGCGTACAAAATTGATGAGTTCAATGACCATTTCAATCAAATAAGAGACATGGTACCAGGAGCAGCCGAACATCTTGAACGTGTTGGATTCCACAGGTGGAGTAGAGCATTCTGTCCGGGAAATAGGTATAATATTATAAATTGAGTGATTTATTTGAGTTTATTGTCAATTATATCTTACTGGTGATTATTTATTTGTATAGGTATAATATTATGACGACAAACATAGCTGAGTCGGTGAATGCAATGTTCGACGTTGAAAGAGAATTTCCCATTGTCGCTCTATTTAATGAAATAAATAGGAGATTTGCATAAAAATTTCACGAGAGGCGTACGGAGTTCATCAACTCACCAACCATCTTTGTCCCTGAAATGGAAAAGAAAATAACAGAGTACGTCAACTTGGGAAACAAGTTATTGGCTCATCAAACTGCCAACTACAAGTTCAGTGTCACCGGTCATGGTGAAGTTGCTACGGTCGATTTGCAAGCAAGATCTTGTACATGTAGAGTATTTGACATGGATAAAATACCTTGTCCACATGCTATGGCAGCGCTTCGAGTCCAATATGGTGAAGATTTTGGTAGGCGGATTTATGAGTACTCATCCTCATATTATACGGTGGAGAGATACATCATTGCATACTGTGAGGAAATTCATCCTGTGCCTTCTGAAGAATCTTGGAATGTTCCTTTGGAGATTTTAGAGAGAGAAATATCTCTTCCACATATTGACCCAAGCAAACCGGGAAGAAGACGAAAAAAGAGGAGGCGTGGAGTCGGAGAATCATTTCCAACAAGAAAAAATAAGTGCTCTATATGTAAGACGGTTGGCCACAAAAGAACTACATTCCCAGATCAAAATGCTCCATAATTGTTAATGTTGCACTCATTTTCTCCATTCTTGTAATAGTAATAGTATTGTTATTCTGAACTTTTAGTACTTTTTTATGATATTTCAATCGGTGATGTTTGTGAACTTAACTGATTTATATATTGCAAAAGATGGTGAAATCTGTTGGGAATAATTAAATATGTTACTACAAATATTGGAAATAATCTGTTGCAACATATGAATTATTTGTTGGAAATCATCCAACAGATATAGACATATGTTGCAACATATGACTCATATGTTGGAAACATAATAAGAGTAAACCAACAGATGGTATAGTTATTTCCAACATATGCTTAATATGTTGCAACATATTATACATATGTTATGGTATTAACAAAAAATTTACCACATAATACACCAAGAACATCAACATAAATCAATATTTATCACTTGAATAACAATTTTGAAGAGCAACACCATACAAGAACAATAACACCAACATTTACCAATAAAACAACATCAATAACACCAACAAAATTCAATAAAATCAACAAAACAACAACAACACCAACATATGAGTCATCTGTTGGAACATATGAGTCATATGTTGCAACATATGACTCATATGTTGGATGAAATTAAAGCAGTAGCTACTGCTCTGATTTCATCCAACATATGACTCATCTGTTCCAACAGATGAGTCATATGTTGCAATATATCACTCATATGTTCCAACATAATAAGAGTAAACCAACAGATGAGTCATATGTTACAACATATGAGTGATATGTTGCAACATATGACTCATCTGTTGGAACAGATGAGTCATATGTTCCAACATAATAAGAGTAAACCAACAGATGAGTCATCTGTTCCAACAGATGAGTCATATGTTGCAACATATCACTCATCTGTTGGTTTACTCTTATTATGTTGGAACATATGAGTGATATGTTGCAACATATGACTCATATGTTGGATGAAATTAAAGCAGTAGCTACTGCTCTGATTTCATTCAACATATGACTCATCTGTTCCAACAGATGAGTCATATGTTGCAACATATCACTCATATGTTCCAACATAATAAGAGTAAACCAACAGATGAGTCATATGTTGCAACATATGACTCATCTGTTGGAACAGATGACTCATCTGTTGGAACAGATGAGTCATATGTTGGATGAAATTAAAGCAGTAGCTACTGCTCTGAAATTAACTATCACTCTAAGTTATTTAATCATAATTAGCTTTCAAATTAACAACTTCAATTGCAATCTCAATGAATTACATAATAATTACATGATCAACTAAGTGTAGTGATCCTAAATAGAGGGATCAATCGACTTATTTGATGTGAATTGCTTAATTAACTCATGATTAGTAATAAACTAAGTTATTTAATCATAATTAGCTTTCAATTAACAACTTCAATTACAATCTCAATGAATTACATAATAATTACATGAAATATTGTCATCACCAAATATATATTATAACTAAATAAAATACTAAAAATAAAAAAGATTGTCTGCAAATTACAGCCCATAATATAATTAAATAAAATACAAAAAATAAAAAATATTGTCTGCAAAATGCAACCCATATCAGGGCTCCAAACTCTTAAAAATCACCCCAGCGGCCCAAACTTCTTGCATTCTTGCAACTAAATTATCATTCATTAGAGTCTTAGGAGTTATCATAGAAGTGTCGGTTATCAAATTCTCAATGAAAGCAAGCGAGTATGACCCGCACGCGGCAAATGTCTCATTCTTTGGAAGGTTCTGTTTTCGACCTTCAAAAGCCCATCGTTCGTTGAGCAATTTTTCCGGCAAGTGATTCATTAGGCCACTTTGCTTCAACAACTTAGGGAACAACTCCAACAAACCCTCCATGAATATCAGAAATTGAAACTCTTCAAACATTGGTATGTTGCAGTCATAGACATTCATGACTCCCTCACTTATTTTGATCTCAACAGTCACAAAATGCTTCTTCTCCAAATTCATTACTGCTATGATTCTCTTGGCCTCTCTCCAATCCATGGCACCTGGATATGGTCTCTTTCCTCTGACATAGTCAATCATGTCATCATCCCATTCAAACTCAGCAAGTAACTCCTCTAATTTTTTTCCACTAGGAGTTGTTGCTTCTTCACTGAGTTTGTTGTACCGACAGAGGAAATTACCATAAAAATTGAGGTCCATTATTCTATCTCCAAGATCATAGAATTGAATGAATTTTAGATGTCTCTCCCGCATGAGAAGAAGAATTTCATCAACATACTGAAATAATAATACAATTTATATAAGTTAGCAACTTATAATTATACTTGATAAGTTGCAGCAGATGAGTCATCTATTCCCATCTGTTGGAACAGATGACTCATCTGTTCCATGAAATCAAAACAGTAGGTCTACTGCTTTGATTTCATCCAACAGATGATCCATCTGTTGGAACAGATGTCTTATATGTTGCAACAGATGAGTAATCTGCTGCAACATATGATCCATCTGTTGGATGAAATCAAAACAGTAGGTCACTGCTTTGATTTCATCCAACAGATGGATCATATGTTGCAGCAGATTACCCATCTGTTGCAACATATAAGACATCTGTTCCAACAGATGGATCATCTAAATAAGCAGTACAAAATCATTAAATAAATAGAAGGTTAGTAAAAGTAACTTACCCAGTCCACATACCAAAACTTCATATCAGTCATGTTCTTGAAGTCTTGTGGACCAAATTTATGCATAGAGTAAATTTCTGGGGCCTTTTTTGAATTCATCAGAGTTTTCAGCTTTGCCTTTCTTGTGGCAGACACCAACTTGTAGACATTTACCTTCTTCAGCTCTCCTTGCTCTCCTATGGCTCTTGGAACTTCCCCAACAGTGCAAGAAAGAGGAGTTGTAATTTTCCTTGATTTAATATCTGAAATTGCCTTGGAAATTATTTTTTTTGTCCTCTTAATCTTAACCTGCAATGGAGTGAATGGCTCTATAATCTTTCTTGATGGATGACACCCCTTTTAGATGTCAATTCCTTTACAGCATTAGTTAATCCCTTAATAGCATCAATCACTCCATTGTGTTTTTCCTTGCACTCTTGGCATTTGCATGCAGAACAAGAGCTTGAAGAGGCAACACCACCAAACTGTCTACCTATGTTGTGTGGTAGATCTGTAGCATGCCTACTAAAAGGGGTATGTCTACCACCAAAGTCAGGGGTATGTCTACCAGTAAAGTCAGGGGTGTGTCCATCACCAAAGTCAGGGAGGTTTCCACCACCAAAATCAGCATCTTCAGTATGACCATAGTCATGGTCATTTCTTGGTTGAAAAATCATAAGAGGATCACCACCACCACCACCAACACCATCACCACAACCAACAGTAACAACAACACCATCACCACCACTATCAACACCAACACCAACACCAGCAGTATCAACAATAATCTCATCAAGAACCAAATCATCCTTTCCAAGTGCTTTTCTTCTGATGGCTGTTGCTCCGGCCAATTCTTTTTTTATCCTATCAATTACCTTAGGGTCTGGTAGAGTTTTCACATACCCTAAAGTAACAAGGAATGGCATCTTTAACTCTCGATTAGTCGGGATAAGCCATGGATGCACAATCTAAAATCAACAATTAAATGTATTAAAATAATGTTTAACTCATAATTGAATTAATCTCTATAAAAGTAGACTTACTGCTTCCTCGGGTGGTTTGAAAAGATCAAGAACTTTTGCTTTTTTATCGTTCTTGACCGACAACCATCTCAGAATTCTAGGACTAGAAACCTCTTCTTGATAGTCCTTCACTTGTTGTCGGAGATAAGGAATGGCTTCAAATGCCCAAGCCTGTAAAAATTATGCTAAAAATTAAAAATATTATTCAATAAAAAAAATTAAAACACAAAAATAAAATATTTACCATGAAAGCCCATGGAAAGCCATATAAGTTGACTGTCTTTGGCGTTAACGGAGTCAACAAATATTTGACAGTCATTATGAAGCTTTCACGACCCCAAGGGTAGTTATTGAATGCCTCCAGATCTTCCGAGAGCTTTATTAAACCAAGTGGTATGTTGTTGTTAACGTCTCTCGCCCAAAGAATATTATGTACAAACCAAACCAAGCACAATGATTGCTTGTGCTTCTTTGAAAGCCTTTTACCTTCTAACTCTTGAAGTAAATTTACATTTTTGAAGCTTGAACCAACAAGGGACACCAAGTCATCACCATCAGTTGACTTGCCCTTTTGAATTTTCTTGACAGTCTTGGTTGCTGACTTAGATCCTTTTTTTGTTGTTGTCTTTGGTGTGCGGGGTGCTTTCTTTTGCGTAACAACAGGAATAGGTTGAGAAGGAGGATGACATTTTAGTCCAGTAACTATGGAAAACTCCTTCAACCCAAAACAAAGTGGCATGCCACAGTAGTTGATCCAGACTTCATCCATCTTATTATTGTTCTCATACATAAATCTACGTTTGAGAAGACCATACACCATGGTCATTTGAAAACGAGCATTATTATCCTCTGGCAAATCAAGATATTGCCCAAAGCAGCTGTTTCTGAAATAATCATCCAATTTCTGTTCTTGAAGTATTTTTCTGAAGGTGTCAAAAGATTTTCCCATGGTTGACTTTATCACACAATCACCAGTTATATTTGTGACATCACACTGCATTGTCACAGAAAAATTATCAATACAGAATGTTTTGACACACTCTTCAGTGGAAGGACTGTTAGGATCAAGGTGTTCCTCTTCCTCATCTTCACTTTCATTATCTCCTCCTTCCTCTGATTCTACTTCATTATCTTCTCCATCCCTCTCTTTATCTACACCTTCTTCCTCTATTGAGTTTTTATCTTCATCACTTTCTCCTTCATCTTCCTCACTTCCTTCATATTCCTCACTTTCCTCATCTCCTTGTTCATCTTTACTTGAATCTCCAGATTCTTGACTTTTTTCTATTTCCTTCTCTTTTTCCTTCTCTTTTTCTATATTTAAAGCTGATTGAGAAGAGACTTCTTCTTCTAATTGAGATACTGCTTGTATAGCAAGCTCTTTTAGTGGTGAATGTATCCTAGCTATTTTTCTTCTTCCTTTTTTTGGAGTTGATTCACTTCCTTTCCTTTTAGTGGGATCCATTTATCTACAAACAAGAGTAAAATAAAGGTCAATGATTGATTTGTGCATCATTAAAAAAAAGATAACAATGAATTTAAAATGTACAAATAATTGTTCCAACAGATGGGTCATCTGTTCCAACAGATGACCCATCTGTTGGAACAGATGACCCATCTGTTGGAACAGATGACCCATATGTTGGAACAGATGACCCATCTGTTGGAACAGATGACCCATCTGTTGGAACAGATGACCCATCTGTTGGAACAGATGAGTCATATGTTGGAAACATAATAAGAGTAAACCAACAGATGGTATAGTTATTTCCAACATATGCTTAATATGTTGCAACATATTATACATATGTTATGGTATTAACAAAAAATTTACCACATAATACACCAAGAACATCAACATAAGTCAACATTTATCACTTGAATAACAATTTTGAAGAGCAACACCATACAAGAACAACAACACCAACATTTACCAATAAAACAACATCAATAACACCAACAAAATTCAATAAAATCAACAAAACAACAACAACACCAACATTTACCATATGTTGCAACATATGAGTGATATGTTGCAACATATGACTCATATGTTAGATGAAATTAAAGCAGTAGCTACTGCTCTGATTTCATCCAACATATGACTCATCTGTTCCAACATATGACTCATCTGTTCCAACATATGAGTCATATGTTGCAACATATGACTCATATGTTGGAAACATAATAAGAGTAAACCAACAGATGGTATAGTTATTTCCAACATATGCTTAATACGTTGCAACATATTATACATATGTTATGGTATTAACAAAAAATTTACCACATAATACACCAAGAACATCAACATAAATCAACATTTATCACTTGAATAACAATTTTGAAGAGCAACACCATACAAGAACAACAACACCAATATTTACCAATAAAACAACATCAATAACACCAACAAAATTCAATAAAATCAACAAAACAACAACAACACCAACATTTACCATCTGTTGGAACATATGACTCATCTGTTCCAACAGATGAGTCATCTGTTGCAACATATGACTCATATGTTCCAACAGATGGGTCATCTGTTGGAAACATAATAAGAGTAAACCAACAGATGGTATAGTTATTTCCAACATATGCTTAATATGTTGCAACAGATGAAGCATTTATTGCAACATATTATACATATGTTATGGTATTAACAAAAATTTTACCACATAATACACCAAGAACATCAACATTTATCACTTGAATAACAATTTTGAAGAGCAACACCATACAAGAACAACAACACCAACATTTACCAATAAAACAACATCAATAACACCAACAAAATTCAATAAAATTAACAAAACAACAACAACACCAACATTTACCATCTGTTGGTTTACTCTTATTATGTTTCTAACAGATGACCCATCTGATGGAACAGATGACCCATCTGTTGGATGAAATTAAAGCAGTAGCTACTGCTTTGATTTCATCCAACATATGACTCATCTGTTGCAACATATGACTCATATGTTCCAACAGATGGGTCATCTGTCGGAAACATAATAAGAGTAAACCAACAGATGGTATAGTTATTTCCAACATATGCTTAATATGTTGCAACAGATGAAGCATTTGTTGCAACATATTATACATCTGTTATGGTATTAACAAAAATTTTACCACATAATACATCAACATAAATCAACATTTCTCACTTGAATAATAATTTTGAAGAGCAACACTATACAAGAACAACAACACCAACATTTACCAATAAAACAACATCAATAACACCAACAAAATTCAATAAAATCAACAAAACAACAACAACACCAACATTTACCAATACAACAACACCAATAACACCAACATAATGTTCAAGAACAAGAACAACAACAACATTAACCCTAACTTTGAGGAGAATACTCAGTTCAAATCTTCTTCTTCTTTACTCAGTTCAAGTCTTCTTCTTCTTAACTTATTTCAAGTCTTCTTCTTCTTCTTAACTCAGTTCAAGTCTTCTTCTTTTACATTAACCAAAGATATTATTTTCAAAAAGCCTAACTTTTTGAGATGCAAAACCCTTCTACAACTGTAGCAACAGATTCCAACAACAACAATAACAAAAATTTTACTTCCATTAAAAATAATAACACAAGACAAGAACAACAACAAGACACAACAAGAACAACTCAAGACACAACAAGAACAACTCAAGACACAATAAAAATTCAAATCTTAACAGCTATTTTCTCAAACAGATCAACTAATCTGTTGCAATAGATTACTTGCAAAAATCAAAATTTTACTACTTTCACAACAATGTTCAAGAACAAGAATAACAACAACAATAAAAATTCATATTTCACTGAAGATACACACACTATTTACAAATATAGAATCATATCAAGTGTAAACAAATACCACAAATTAGGGTTTCTTTTATTTTTAAGCATAAAACAACAAAATCATCAACCCACAGTTTCAGTTTCAGTTCTTCTTCTTTTTCTTCTTTAATCAAAACCCCAACTTTTTAAAAATCCTAACTTTTCAACTTTTTGAACCAAATAAAAGAGAAGACTTTACCTGAAAAGAGATAGAAAGAGGAGAGCAAAGGGAGATCGATTCCCCTGTTTCGTCGGGAAAATAACAGAGAAGAAGAAGAAGAAGAAGAAGAAGAAGAGAGCAAAATCGTCCTTAACAGTTGAGAGCTTTTGGGAGATGAGATTTTTTAAAATTTGAAACCAATTTGATCGGTTAAGGGAGAGGAAAAGAAAGAGAATTGGGGGGAGTTGAGTTGGGTGAGTTGGGTCTTTTTGTATTTTTAAAAAGATTAAGAAGTTTTAAAAATATTAATTGAGTCCCCAATTAACTTAACTAATTTTTTAAGTGTCTTTGACCATTACTCTTGGTCAATGTCACCAAAATTAATTTTGAGACTTGAGAGTCACCTTCTATTCAATTTTCTCGGGAATCATCCAATTAGGGATTAGGAGCTTACCCCCTTTCAATGAAAAAGAAAAGACACCAAAAATTATCCCAATTTGAGCTCTAGAAATCCAAAAATAGTAGAACAAAGTGAAACATCGCTGAAAAGTGTGATTTTAGTTGCTTTAACACGCTTAGCGTGATAGCGCCTGACGCAAAATCTCTCCTTCAGCGCAATCGCTCTGCATACACTGCCATTCTTTGGCGCGATTGTGCCTTGCTTGTGCGATTGCGTTGCCTACGCCCGCTTTCCCTTGTGATCGCGCGCCTTGTGCGCCAATGGTGTTGACCAGAATCTCCCTTCAGTGGAATCGTGCACCAAGTGTGCCGGTAACGCTCGCACTAGACACTAGAAAAATTTGGCGTGCTTCAAATTTGTTTTAATTCTATCAACTCATTCGGAACACCCTCCGACATAAACTAATAGTGCAAGTCAATAGTAAAACACGTTCCAGGCCTAATGAAATCGTCAAATCTCCATATTGGGGTCGTCTTGATCAAAACCTGATCGTGATCAACTCCAAACTTAAAAAACTCAAGAATTCTTCTCAAGGGTCCAAATCACTCTTGAGTGCCTCGGGACCCTAGCAAACTATCCCACAAAGTCATAAAATACCCTCTGAACTTAATGGAAACATCAGAACTCGAAAATGATCTTTCTAACCTCAAATGTTGACTTTTATCAACTACCTTAAATTCCAAACTTTTAAAACTCTTCGACTCTTCCAAATCATATCCAACTACCACAAAAGTCATGTCACTCATCCCCGCAAGTTTTAAATACCAATCCAAGGGTATGGGGAGGGTCAAGCGAAAAAAGAAAATAAAAAATCGCAAAACGACCTTGAGGGTCGTTACATGCCCAGAGCGGCTTAAGCCTAAAGCTAGTAGAGCAGTGACTTTAAGCTCTAAAATAGAAATTAGGGCCCCAAAATTTGTCCTCAATTTTTTTTTTTATAAATTATTATGCACATATTTCTAAAATTTATGCTACTTTTTATAAATATGATTAATGTAATTATGATCGAAAGTTTTTGGTAATTATATTTGAACTTACTTCCGAGTTCTTAATTTTGTCTAATTCATTTCAACTTGAATCAATCTTGTTTATAAATTTAGAGTTGTAAGATTTTCGTCAATTCTTTAAGTATCTCTTTATAGACGTTTTTCAAGCTCAAGCTAATTAAATTTTCAAGATTAGATTTGAAAAAGTATTGTCTTAAACATAATGTACTTTAAAGTGTAAAGGGTCGTTTGATAGAATGTATAAGAATAGTATTGAATAAGGTGGTTTAGTAATGTTGAAATTAATTTTAATCCATTGTTTGACTTGGTGTATTAAGAACAACTCTGTCTTTCACCATGCTTATCCATGTATGAATGACATTTATATTGCTAATATCATGGTTTGCTATGTATTAATTATACACCCTATAATACTGAATAAGGTGTATAACTAATGCATGTATTAGTTATACTTATACATAAACTGAAAATCCTATCAAACAAAGGATTAAATAATATTATGGCTTATATATGTATTCTTATCTTTAATACATCCTACCAAATAAAGACCTAATAATTATTATGATATCAATAACCTTAGCCTATTTTTGGGATTAAAAGTTGTAGGAGACATTGTGATTAGAGGATGACACAGTAATAATATTCAATCAATTAGTGAAGTCTAAAATAATTAGGTGGAGTCATAATTGGGTTTTAAAATGTTTCTATTGTTTATAAAATAATTTAGTAACTTTTGCAATAGTTGCCTCTGTCGGAAAAAGATTTTCAAAACTAAAATCAATAAGATCTTAACTAAGATTAACAATTTCTCACGAAAAATTACACGAATTGACTATATTTTTAATTGAGAAAAAATTGGTCATCAAAATATAATTAACTACTTTGCATTTTAAGAAGTTATAAAGATAAACATCAAATTACATATATAAAATATATATTAAATAAATTTAAGGTCTCTTTGCCTACATGCATGGTACTCATGCTCAAACCTCAAGACAAGAATAATTGTGGTCCTCACATAGATTTTGTTTGGCAAATCAGGCTTTAATTCATCCAGCAAGGCGTCGTTCTCACTGAATTATGACAAAGAGCATTAATAGAGGAATTAAAGAACACAAGACAAAGTCCGGAGATAATAGCAATGAAATGAAGGAATAAGCCAGGGGCGGAGCTACAGCCACCCAAGGGTGGTCACCCTTCGTTGAAATTTTTTTCCGGATATATAGGTTAAATTTTATTTTTTGGGATATATACTAATTGTTGAACAACCTTGATACAGAAAAGAATGATAGCTCAGTGACTAAGGGTCTGCGAATTTCGCTTGCAATGCGTGGGCGTCAGTGCGTGGGTTTGAGCCCAGCATCCTATGTTTTTACAAAAATATTTTTTCACTTGAATGGAATTTGAAAAGGTTCTGTTTCACTTTGTATTAGTTAAAAAAATCAAAAGTTTTCTTTTGTCCTTTTATATTAAAAAATAATAAAAGTCAATTAAAATAAAATCCTTTATCCAAGTCCCAATTACCCTTCATTCTAAACCTCTAATTCTTTTCACTTTTCTGTTTTCTCCCTTTCGTAAGAAACCCTTTACCCTGGACCCTTCTTTGCTTCTCCTTCTCAGTTCAGTCAAACTCAAGCCCCTTTTTTTGTACTCTACATCATTGTTGCCACTGCAATTAACAAGTTCGGAGGCACTTTTATATTTATTCCGCAATAACCATTGCAGTGTGATTTGTGAAGAGCAGAAAAGGTATTCTTTCATTTTTTTAGTTTAGTTTTTTTTTTTGAAATTACTTTTGTGCATTTTTTTTGCTTTGACAGAGTAATTTCATAGTTTGATTTCTCTTAGTAAATAATTAATGATCACTTATTCACAAAATTGATAACATATAACTTAGTTTCAAGAATTCTTGACTTTTGTATTGTATGTCTGATTTTAAATAAGTGTGATGTGCTTTGACTGTTATTTCAGATTGGGATTTCAATGAGCTTGGAAAAATATTATCGTAAAGTACCAAAAATAAGTACGGCATCTCAAAATCAAAATCAACTACGCCGAGATGAAAATGTCGACCAAATAGAAATACCATTTCACTCTTCTCAGAGATAAGAATTTGATGTAAATGATCTAAAGAGTGATCCGGCTGAGAGACCTCCAATTTTGAGTTATCTTCCAAACATTCGTGATGAGGTAAGGAGGGCATACATTCTAAAGCGTCCTTGCCAACCTCGGACTCATCAGTTCCCTCAAACTGATTTTTTTGGAACCCCACGTCATTTTGTTTCGGCATGGTTTGATGAATATCCTGATTGGTGAATATAGTATAAGTGCAGATATAGCTTATTGTTTGCCTTGTTATATATTTCAAGGTGGAAGCATTCATCAAGGTGATGGAGATGTGTTTTCGACTAAAGGGTTTAAGAATTGGCATAGAAAGGATAGCTTTGCTACACATATTGGTCCACCGAATAGCGTTCATAATCAATCCAAAAGAAAGTGTGAAGATCTAATGTGAGAAGAACAATCCATTCAGGCTGCATTTTACAAGTTGAATGATAAAAGTAAGCATGAATATTGGGTTCGCTTAAATGCTTCAATCGATGTAGTAAGACTTCTCTTGATTCAAGGTTTGGCACTTCGCGGTCATGATGAGAGTGAATCGTCATTGAACAAGGGTAATTTTCTTGAAGTTCTTTCCTGGTATGCGGCTAGATGTGATGAAATTAAACCTTATGTGTTAGAAAAAGCTCCAAAAAATAATAAAATGCCTTCTCATGATATCCAGAAAGACATTGTGACTGCGTGCAAAATTGAAACAATTAAGGCTATAATAGAAGATCTAAATGGTGACTACTTTGCTCTATTGGTTGATGAATCTAGAGATGTGTCACGCAAAGAACAAATGACTATTTGCTTACGATATGTTGACAAAAAGGGATTTGTGATGGAGGCATTTATTGGACTTGTTCATGTTAAAGATACTAGTGCTTTGTCTTTAAACAAAGCAATTGTGAATGTACTTGCTCACCATTCTTTGACTTTATATTATGTACGTGGGCAATGTTATGATGGGGCAAGCAATATGCAAGGTGAACTAGGTGGTTTTAAAACTTTGATTAGACAAAAAATTAGATCGGCTCATTCTGTTCATTGTTTTGCTCATCCACTTCAACTCACTCTTGTCGCGTTTTCTAAAAAGTGTGTTCAAGTGGGAGAACTTGTACTATTGGTTTCAAATATTTTGAATGTGTTGGTAGCTTCTTTTAAACGTGTGGATGAATTTCGAGAATCTCAAAAAAAAAAAAACTCCAAGAGGCATTGTATATGGGTGAACTAGAAACGGGTAGAGGCTTGAATCAAGAACTTGGTCTTATTAAAGCAGGTGATACTCATTGGGGATCTCACTACAAGTCATTTGGAAACTTTATTAGTAGCTTTGCCTCTATTATTGATATACTTGATACTCTTGTTGAAAATGCAAGTACTTCAAAAGAAAGAGCTAGTGCATCGGGATTTCTCAGAAGTTGTCAAACGTTTGACACTATTTTCTTGTTGCATTTGATTACTGATGTTTTAGGAATCACATATGATCTTAATGTGTCATTACAGAAAAAGGAGCAGGATATTGCAAATGCCATGATTCTTGTAAAGGTGGCAAAGAAAAGGTTGCAAGCTTTAAGAGATAATGAATGGGATCCTCTTTTAAAAAAATATATTGGATGGGATTCACTCAAGGAAAAGGTAGATGCATTTTGTATCAAGCATAACATTTCATTACCCAATTATGATGCTCCATATGCTAACTCTGGGAGATCACGATGTAAAGTAGTTGATTATACTACTTTGCACCATTATCGTGTGAATGTATTCTATAAAATTATTGATTGGAAGCTACAAGAACTTAATGACCGTTTCAATGAAGTGACAAGTGATTTGCTCAATGGAATAGCTTGCTTGAATCCAATTGATTCATTTTCTAGTTTTGACATAAAGAAGATAGTGAAAATGGCTGAATTATATCCTGATGACTTTGATGGATTCAACTTGAGGAATCTTGAGAATCAACTTGTTAATTACATTATGGATGTTCGTGATAATGATAAAAGGTTCTCCAATTTAGGTGGACTTGGAGAACTTTCAAGAAAGTTAGTTGAGACAAAGAAGCATTTAAACTATTCTCTTGTATTTCTTCTAGTGAAGTTTGCTTTGCTTCTACCCGTTGCCACTACAACAGTTGAAAGGGCTTTCTCGGCAATGAAGTTTATCAAGAATGACTTGCGGAATCGAATGGGCGATGAATTCTTAGATGGTTGCATAGTGTCTTATATACAGAAAAGAATATTTAAAGATGTTTCTAATGAGTGTATTATAAAAACATTTCAAGGGATGACGTGTCGTCGAGTGCAATTGTAATTACCAGTGAACATATTCTATATTTCTATGAAATTACCACTAAACATATTTGTCCTACTTCACCTTCTTTAGTTTAGTCACTAATATTTTATAAGTTTTTGTTTTGAGATCTTTTTTGGATAGTTGATTGAGTTGATATGAACAGGAAGAAGGGTGATTTTTGGAATTTTCAGCTATTGATTATGTTGATAGATTGGGTGGAAGTTGTGGTTTCTCTGCCTCAACCAACCAACTTCACTTAGTAAGCCTTCTTCTTCTTCAATATGGTTCACAATATTATTGATAACTGTAAATGAGGCAATTGCTAATTAATTTTTTTTTAGTATTTGTTGCCACAAAAGATTAAGAGATTTTTTTTTTTGATTTTTTTAGTACAAATTGATTGATAAACATATCAAGAGTCATACGAGAATAACACAGTTCATTACTAGGAAGAAGTATTTATTATCACCTAATTAGCAAAGTATTTTCTTTCTTTTCTCACTCACCCATTGTCTTAAAAATGTGAACACCCTTGACAAAAATCCTGACTCCGCCACTGGAATAAGCATATACTTGAAGGAAATTTTGCTAAAGGGTGAATATATTTTTGATCTCTCAATCATTGATAAATTTTAGGTTTGATTCTTATGATATATTCATCACATTTTAACCTTTAAATAATAAAGATGTGTGTTTGGTTCCTGTAGGTAGGAAATATATTAAATTTGGACTAATTTTTAAAATATATTACGTTCAAATATAAAATAATAGTAACAATTTTAATATAACACATGAGTAATTGAATTGTGGAATAATTAATAAATCTGAAAATTTTGTGAATAATCAAAATTGCACATATCAAATAAGTGAAGCTTAAATATGCTCATCAGATATCACCAGGGTGGATCAGTGTGTTGGTTGCTGGTCGGCAGAATCTAGCAACTTTGGTTCAAACTTTGAATTTGTAGTAAATTTCGTTGAATATTTACAAATCATTAGTTTAGAACCCAATAACTTAAAAAAATTAGAATCTCAAACCTATAAACTTTAAATTCTGGTTCTGTCTCTGATATCAAAAGGACATAGTAAGTTTAAAATTTACCAATAACTAAGGGATCAAAAGTGCTATTCACCTTTTAGTTAAATTAGATGTAATATTTCAAGGACAAAATTTTGTCATGTCAAGCAGTGAGGCTCGGGCAAGATTGTCGGAGCACGTCCACTGTTGTCTTTTCTGTCGAGGTTGCTTGCAAGGAGTCGACACTCTGAGATGTCAATAGAGAGACTGTTTATTCATGGCAAGAATTGAGACTATTAAAGGGGCGGTAAGCTCTGAGTCTTGCTAAATGTCTTAGTAATGATGTATTAGGAGTTATTCTTTGAGTTGTAATCATATAAACTGAAGTAGGATTGGTGTCTTCAAGTTGGGATAACTCGAAGACTTGGGAACAAAAACTTTGGGAGGTTGGTGTTGTTAGGAATTAGAGTTTATAATTCCTTAGGTTACATAGTATTGTAACCTTTCTTTCTTTGAGATGCTCATTTGTGTTTAGTGAAGTTGAATTTAAATCTTGTAGTGGTACAGGTCGTGATTTTTACACCTTTTGTGAGCCAGGTGTTTTTCACGTAAAAACCATTTGTGTTCTTTACTACTGCTTCTATTACCATCACTGAAACACGTTAGGCAACATGTTTCACTCATAGACAACTAGTAAGGAAAATTCACTAAACAATAAATCTTGTAGAATATTAGAAATTTTTATGGCCAAACAATAATTTTTAAATAAAGTAGAAAACATTTTCAGAAAAAAATAGGAAAAATTACTTAACTAGGCAAACATAGATAGTATAACTACTTAATACAACTATAGTTTAAAAAAATTATACAACTCAACAAGAGTTTTCTTTTTCCTGACAAATTCTCCTATTAAGATACACTCCTCACTCACCCTTTATTTTATATCCCAAAAATAAAATCTAATTTTCTCTTATTTACAATGTCGCCGCACCACCATAAAGAAATCGCCGAACAACTTCTCCAGCAATAGAGTGACAACCGCCCGAACAACCACCATAACAAGGATCATCGTGATTAATTCCATGGTATAAAATGCCGCCAGAACCCTATATAAACTCATAACCTCAATTGTCAATATATCCATCAACCAAATATTCTTCTTATATTAAAAATGTTCACTAAAATGAGTCACTTGACAACTTGTTTAGTGTTCTTTCTCCTTGCCTTTGTGACAGAGATAGTAAGGGGGACCACCATCTGCCCTTGCGACAGAAAAAGAGAAAAGGAGTCGAGGGATCGGGGGAAGAAGCACCGGAAGCGCAATAGGGAGCGTGATAAAGAGCTCAATGAATGAGAATGAGTTTGATTGATCGAGCCGAAAGGACCGCCGAATTTCGATGACGGTGGAGATGGTGATGTTAGGGCTTCTAAGAGGATGAAATAGGCTGCCGGAGTTTTGATAAGGCGAAGGTGACAAAGAGAAGGAGTCGATGACGGAGGTAGAAGTTGAGTTTGTGATACCAGATTTTACCAGAACAGTAATTATATTAGATTACGCCGGAAGTTGAGTTTGTGATACAAAGGAGAAGGAGCCGATGACAGAGGGAGAAGTTGAGTTTGTGATACCAAATTTGAAGAAAAAATTTAAGTTGATACTAGTTTTTCTGATACGAGATACTTATATCTTTGATATCAGATTTATATATCTGATTTTCTTCTTTTACTGAAACATATTGATACAATTAATTGTATCTATGTATTAGAAAAAATTATATATGTATCCGAAAAAATTGATAAAGTTATTTAAAATTGTATCTGCGTATCAGAAAAACTGAGAAGTTGACATATCTATTATAAAAAGAAAAATTAAATTTTAAAAATATGCTATGTTATGTAAATATTAAAACCATTGCTAAGCTACGTAATATAGAGCTAAACTATTTTCCTTTATGAAATTTTCTCAAAAATTTATAGCCAGCATAAATTTGTGGACTTCACGTTTGAAGCTGTGCTGTCTATTTGGTTTTGGTGCAGAAAGCTAGCCATTATTAATAATAAACTGTTGTGAATCCAGCACGCTGCAACTTGCCACTAGAACTTTGACATCATTTTTTACTCTGGGTGCCAATTTAATAACTCATACTCCCTCCGTCTTATTTTATGTGACAATCTTTGACTTGGTACGATATTTAAAATAATAAATTTTTTTAAAATTTATGATCTAAAATAATCCTTGAATATTTGTGTGATTGTAAATCATTTCATTAAGGGTAAAAGGAGAATTTCAAAATTAATTTTTTTCTAATTATAGAAATGTGACATTCTTTTTGGGACGGACTAAAAAAGAAAGTGTGTCACATAAAATGGGACGGAGGGAGTACTATTTTTGTCGAAGCTTGCGGGTGGCGTGGCACACCCTCGGTCCTTAGTAGATTCGTCGAGTATATGTAAATCGAAGTTGAACAAATTATAATTTTCAGTTTACTACAATAACATACTCAGTGTGGTTCACAAAGTGAGGTCCACAAAGTGAGGTCTGGGGAGGATATATAGAGTGTACGCAGACCTTACCTCTACCTCAAATGTAGAGAGATTGTTTCCAACCCTCGGCTCAAAATAAAAATAGTCTAGAAAAAGACATAATAAAAGTATAAGAGACAACAAATAGTAACATGATTATCGATTTATTGTATCCCAAAATATAAAAATAAAATTTTAAAAATACCAAATTAATTTAATATAATAATAATAATAATATTTTTAAAAATCAAAAATTGAAATTATCGAATAGAAATTTTCTATATCGCACCATACGGTACAATGGCTAACCATAGTCCCAGTAAATACTCTTTTAGATATTTTGGCTTTTTGTCATGTAGTCTATCCTTTTCCCATCCATTATCACCACAATTCCACTGCTTCCACAAAGAGCAACAGCCTATAAGTAAAATACCATTTCATCATTAAATTAGCATTAAAAAGGGTATCATCAAATCCATGGCTTTTCTATGGTTAGCTCTTGCAGTAGTTGCCCTGTTTTTTCTTCTTCAAGAACTGCAGAAGAAAAAGAAAAAACTTCCTCCAGGTCCAATAGGGCTCCCACTTGTTGGGAATCTTCACATGTTTGGTGATAATCTTCACCAAGACCTTCACAAAATAGCCAAGAAACATGGTCCCATAATGTCTATCCACTTTGGTCTTGTTCCTGTCATTGTTGCTTCCTCTCCTTATGCTGCAGAACAGTTCTTGAAAACCCATGATTTAACTTTTGCCAGCAGACCAGCCAATGAAGTTGCAGAGGGCGTTTTTTACAATCAGAGAAATCTGGTCTCGGCCAAATACGGACCTTATTGGAGAAACATGCGCAAATTGTTCACTCTGCAATTGCTAAACAATGCCAAGATCCAATCTTTTCAGCCTATGAGGAAACAAGAACTTGGGATTCTTGTGAATTTCCTCAAACAGGCAGCTACTGAACGAAATGTGATTGATCTTAGTGCAAAAGTTGCATCTCTCAGTGCAAACATGTCATGTCTAATGATATTTGGAAAGAAGTACATGGACGAGGATCTTGGCGAAAAGGGGTTCAAAGCTCTGATTCAAGACACACTGCATTTAGCAGCATTGCCAAATGTTGCTGAATTTTTCCCCTTTCTTCGCGTTCTTGATCTCCAGGGATTTAGTCGTCGTGTGAAGGAATTAGCTAAGCTGTTTGATGAATTCTTGGAAAGAGTAATTGACGAACATGTTGGTGAATCCAGTGAGCAGAAACAAGGAAAGGATATGGTAGATACATTGATGGGGATTATGCAGTCTGGTGAAGCTGAATTCGAGTTTGATCGTCGTCATGTCAAAGCTATTTTGCTGGTAATATTTTTTGTTCACTCTGATTTCGCGTTCGTTTTGTCTGCTTTAAATCATTAGACACGTTATAAGTACAACTTATAACTCTACTTAAAGGGTGGCAAATGACAATGTACTTACAACTAACCAAAATTATGAATATTGTTCAAGAAAGAAATCTGTTTCAGAACTTAACTTTGGTCTTAAACTATCATGAGATGTTTATAACTATAAGATCATATCATTAATGATAATACTTGGACATGTGTAAGATGATAAGTTTTAAATTTTTTATTTCCTTCTTAAGTTTTGTGTTGATTCGAATTATGTCACATAATAAATTGATAAGAGAGTTAGATGGTGTATTTGCTAGTAGGGGCAGATTTAAAGTGTTCTATAGTTAATTTGAACCCAATAACTTTTGTCGAGACACTCTATCTCTCTCTCTATATATTACTTCTTCTATTTTAAATTGTTTGACCTATGGTACGAAGTTTAACAAAATGAAGAAGAATTTTGAATTTTGTGGTCTTAAATTATTGATATATCAATTGTACTAAATATCATTTAACCTTGTGGTCTTAAATATGATACGTGAAAAGTTGAAATTAAAGAATTGCTAAAAAGGGAAAAAAATATTCTTTTCTAAATAGACTAAAAAAAAAGTAGACCAAATAAATTAAAACGAAGGAACAGTTAAATTACTTATTTCTTAATGTTTTCTTCTTTTCATAAAATCCGGAATATTTTATTACTGAATAAGTCAAATACATCATAATCAGGGTGAAAGGACTTAAAATTGTCCTTTTGGACTCGTGAAAGGACTATTGCTTTGAATTGTCTGCTTGACACTTCCTGTTTCACTCTCTCCAAGTCTCCATCATATAATTAATCAATTGTTTGCAGAAAATGGCCAGGCTATTCTGTCACTAATATTAGGCCCATTTGGTCATAAAACTTAGAAATTTGGAAAAAGTAATTTTGTTTTCAAAATAAAATAAATTGTATTTAAAAATTAAAGTTGTGTTTGATCATAAATATAGATCAAAGTTATTTTTGAATTTTTTTGAGTGATTTAAAGTAAAAAAAATAAAAATAATTATTTTATATTTTTCAAACTGTGGAGAATTTCAAAAATTGAATTTCTGAGTTTTTCAAATATTTATGGTCAAATATGATTTTCGAATTCAACTTCAAATAAAAATAAAAAATATTTATGGCGAAACATCACTAGCGTACAGTTCCTTCTTGAGATTGTTTTTATTCTAGTTTTCTCTATGGCCACATAAGTGAAACCAAATTTCAATTTGAAAAATAAAATCCTTCCGAAAAAAGGCCTCATCTTTTACAGGCCAAGCCTGTCCTGAAGAAGTATTATCAATTCCTTCGATTTTGATAGGTGCTCCTAACATGGCATTTTCATGATTAAATAATACTTAATTTTTTATCTATAATCTGATTTGATCTTGTAGACCAAATAATTTCGTACCATGAAGTATTTGAAATAGTAGTAATTAATGAATAAAAAGACTTATGCAAATCATCTAAGTAATTCCATCTCCTACAGTTCAAAGATGAAAATCTTTGTAATATTCTTAACCGTGAAATTGTAATTTTTTGATTCAACTGATTAATACATATTGATTCAACAGAAACAACAGTACATCATAAAATAAAATTGAAAATTTAATTATGACTTTCAACAATCTTAAAGTATATGTTATGAGTTTAATAGCTAAAGAAATATATATATTGTTATATGTAGGACTTGTTGATAGCATCTATGGATACTTCATCGACAACAATCGAATGGATCCTAACTGAACTTTTAAAGCACCCCAATGTGATGAAAAAGGTGCAGAAGGAGTTGGAACAAGTAGTTGGCAAAAACAGAATGGTGGAAGAATCAGACATAGAAAGCTTGGAGTATTTAGATATGGTCATAAAAGAAAGTAGTAGGCTCCATCCTGTTGCACCCTTATTGCTTCCTCACGAGTCGATTGAAGACTGCACGGTTGATGGCTTTCACATACCTAAAGGATCCCGAGTTTTGATTAATGTTTGGGCTATTGGGAGAGATCCAGATACTTGGGTTGAACAAGAAAAGTTCAAACCTGAGAGGTTTCATGGAAGCAACATTGATCTTCGTGGACGACATTTTCAGCTTTTACCATTTGGCTCTGGCAGAAGGAGCTGCCCGGGTTTGCAGTTGGGGCTCACTGTCGTTCGATTGATGGTCGCACAATTGGTTCACTGCTTTGATTGGGAATTGCCGAATGGAATGACGCCGAAAGATATTGACATGACTGAGAAATTTGGTTTAGTAACGGCTAGAGCGCAGCATCTTATGGCGATTCCTAATTATCGGCTGCATATATAATTACAGTTCTTAAATGTCAAAATATGTCTAAGATAGTTGCTGATTTACCTTTGAATAAGATGAGGGTTAGGCAATTCGTATTCTTTCCACTAGTACTAGTATATATGTTGAATGTATTTAAAAAGAATTACTATGTAAAATTAACTAGTTAAGTTTGATATACTCATCGCTAATCTCATCAATGTGTTTTTAGGTGCATTTTCATTCGGAACAAATATCCTCATATACAAACTATTTCACTATATCATTGTGGTCAATAACTTGGATTCGTCATTTTCGAGCCAAAGTTATCCATCTTCATTAGGTATAAATGTACATACAACTCATCGTAAAGTAAAAAATATACAGCTCAAAGGAGTTTCACACTGCTAAAAAATCACTATTTTTCCATTAAAAATTTCCGCTAAAAAATGTTCAGTGACTATTCTTACATATATTTTGATTGAATTGGTGAAAAAAAGAAAAAATAATAATTTTTTCATATAGAAAAATTAGGAAGCTACCCACTATTTCAGTGAGAATCTATTCCACCATGCATTTTCCCAGTGAGCTAGTTCGGTGGAAAAATCATATTCTATAACACAAATTTCTCACTGATTCGCGATAGAAAAACCTTTATTTCTAGTAGTATACGTGTAACGTGCTGAAGTAGTAAAATCCGTCGCTAAGATGCCAATACTTCGATAATACAGCCATAGCCCATAGCTAACAAATTAGCGACTGATTTTATAAAAGTTGACTCCAAAATGCATACAAAAGTTACATAGTTAAACTCAAAGCATCTGCAACACATAATTCTTTTAGTACAATACAGAAAGTATATATAACATCAATAATGCATTATGAACTGGGCACGACAACCCTTGTCATGTTAAAAATTAAACAAGCTAAGTAGGAAACTTGCTTGAGTTAGAATGCTTCCATGATCATCTAACTTTACTAGTTAGCTTTCATGGTAATGTAACTTTACCTAGTTAGCTTTCATAATATTTTAATCCGAAATACAATTTTCAATATCTATTTAATAATGTGTCTGTTATAAATTCTAGGAAAAAAATATTTCGATAGGAAATTAAATGCAATTTTGTGAATGCCATTAACAACTTTTAGTTTTTATCTCAGTTCCTATCTATTCCTTTCGTTCACTTTTACTTATCCAGTTTGAATTTTGCATTCTCCTTAAAAAATGATGATTGATATGAGTATTTTACCATAATACCCTTATTAATTAAATGTTTAATCCTAGGTTTTGAGAAATTATTTGAATAATAAGTAATTAATGTTAAGGGTAAAACATATATATATATATATATATATATATATATATATATATATATATATATAAATGCACATACATTTTTTCTTAATATACTAAAAGTAAAAATATATTTTAAATATAGTGAAAAATAAATCGAATATCTCGTGACACCACATCTTTAGACAAAGAGCAGGTTTAGCTATAGCCCACTACAAACGGAGGGAGTAATGAATCTTCTTTCTTTAGAGACAAAAACCAAAGAAGGGTTGAACTTCAAAGGATGGAGACTAGCAATTATGACTCATTCGTTAAGCCTGTGTTTAGATTTGGTATTTAATCCTCTCAATATTTAACAAACTATTATATAGAAGAAAATTTCAATATTAAAAGGGTAAATTAGTCGTATTGTAATTTTTAATATTATAATTAATATGTTAAAAGAATAATTATAAAATAAGGGAGGTAAGCGTAATATTATAAATTATAAGAGAAGTTATTGATGTAAATTGAAACTTGAAAGGAGATTTCTGAAATTATTCCTTAACTAAAAGAATACGATGGTTCTTTAATTTCAAACAATTTAAATATTAGAGTGCCCTTAATAACATTTAACCATCGTATTCTTTTAGTTAAATGTTATTAAGGACATCTCTCATATAATCAACCTATTTTAAACATACCAGATTAAGAATTGGGTCTGATTTAGGATGATCGAGTCCTAAATAAATATACATATTGATTTTAGTTTTTTTTTTAAAAATTCTTAAATATTTATAGTTATCACGTCATTAAATAGGTATCAAAAATTATTTTTCTGATTAAATGATCATGAAAACTAATTAGGCAAAATTGGATGAATTTTGAAAGACAATAAAATTGAGTGACTTTGACAACCCATTACTATAATTAAGTTAGGTGACTATTCAAGCATTCAACTCAAACTTGCTTAGGTCATTATAATACTAATAGCATGTTTGGCCAAGCTTCTAAAATCAGCTTATTTTAGAAAATGTTTATTTTAAAAGTACTTGTCAAAAAAAATACTTTTGGTGAGAAGCAATTTGTGTTTGGCCAATAAATTTAAAAAATATTTTTGAGCAGCAATTAGTATTTGGCCAAACTTTTTAAAAGTGATTTTAAGTGTATTTTTATCAAAAGTGCTTTTCAAAAAAGTATTTTTGGAAAGAAGCTACTTTTTTTAGCTTCTGAAAAACAGCTTCTGCTACTCCCCAAAAACACTTATTTTCTCTCAAAAGCTGGGTCAAACACCTTAATTTTTTAAAACAAACACTTTTGAGAAAAAAATAAGCACTTTTGACAAAAAATAAGTTTGGCCAAACAGACTATAAATATCCAATTAAATTAACTTGTATAAGATGAAATTCATTTTATCAAAAGAAGGGTTTAATTTTTTAGATGGTCACAATTAATAGTTATTATCTCATAATGTCATATTTCTTCTTGATTCCACAACAAAGAAAGTGACTTCTGTGATAATTACTATTAGTTGAGTGACCATATGAGAAATCAATTCTAAAATATTAGAAGTGTGGACTAGCCATTAGAATGGGTCATTTGTACTTTTGCTCCTTATTTTGTGCCGATCTTTATTTTTTCCCCCTCATAATAAATATTTTTTTGTGGAAATATGTTTATTTTTTTATATCATAATATCCCATAAGTTATGCCCTAACATGACTTCAGTTTCTAATGAACTTATGTCCTACTAGACATAAGTTTGATTGCTAAAGGGCAAAAACTAAAGACCAACTCATTTGAATGACAAAATTAAAGATCAGCCCATTTGGAGGGTACGTACAACAACAACATACTCAGTATAATCCTATATGTGAGGTATTGGGAGGGTGGTGTGTATGCAACCTTAACCCTATCTTGAAAAGGTAGAAAAATTATTTCCAATAAATCCTCGGCTCAAGTAGAACATCACAATGATGCGCCCAAATTACACCTCCTTTTAGAAGCGTAAGCGATCGCTGTTCAAATATAGAACTCAACGAAGGTTGGGGTCGATCCCACAGGGAATATGGTAGGACTATGGTTTATTAGTGTTTACTTGTGCTGTTAGTCATTTGTTTGCCTACGAAGGAGGGTTTTGATGTAACAAGTAATAATTGTAACTAGAATGCAAACAAGTAACACGTGACAATTTTAAAAGTTGTAATCAATGAGAGAAGCAACTAGGGTAGTGTTCCCTATGAAATCATAACTTAGTAAGGCATTTGTACTTAGTAAACTAGCTTGGTACTTAGCATGCAGAATCGGTATGTTTGGTTCACCTAAATTCTTGGTCTGACAGATAGATGAATTTCACCACACGCCTTGGTCCGGCCATGTGTGTATAATTTACTAACACTTACCCTGGATCCCAGATTAGTTATTTCCGGACAAGGTCAAGCTATTAGATGAGGGTTGATAGCCTTAAATCTGCATCATTGAACAACCCTTTTCCCATCTGTTACCTCCTTGGTCCGGTAAGTAAGGATAAGGCGAGTTCTAACATTGTGCACCATTAAAAAGCAATCAAAATGAAGGAAAGAACAATACATGCATAAACACCGCCCTAGAATACCCAAGTACTTTGCCTACTTCGTTAATCCTTCATGGTTCCCACAATCCTAGTTGTGGATTTAGCTACTCATGGTTATAAGTAAAAAATTAGAAGTTATGTATGCGTTCATGATCATATACTTACAATCATATGTAAAGAAATTCGTAAACTTGAATAGATAAAGATGAAAGTAAGAATAACGAACTATGAATGTGATTAACTCTCAAAACCAAGAATAAACTAAGATCACAACATTTCGAATGTGTTTCCTACAAAGTATCAAACATAACGTGTAAAAGAAAATCTAGGAAAGGTATTTATAGACATTCAAAATCCTATTCTAACTAAACTAGGAGAACTAGATTCGGCAGGGAGTACAGATTGGTTGACGACCCATCATTCCAAATAACGGTTCGTGGTCTTCTGAGGTCAATCGTGGTCTTGACTGGTCAACATCTTCTGTCATAAAAACCACAAATGGAACCACGAGTCGTACTCTCAATCTACGGTTCGTCTCCTAACTCGTGGTTTCATAGTCCTTTCTTGCACCTTCTCTGATTACTAACCACGAGTCCAATAGGACGGATCGTGCTTTGGAAGTACGGTTCGTACTCTGACTCGTGCTTCATGCTCCCTCTTTATCATTTCTGCAGTTCCTCCGATCTATGAGTCGATAGGACGGGTCATGGTTTGAAACCATAACTCGTAGACTGAGTCATACTTTTCCTCCATACTTGCACAATTTGTGAATTCTGGTCTATGAGTCAACAGGACGGGTCCGTGGTTCAGAACCACGGACTGTCATGTCATCCGTCATCTCTGTATCCATCTCTTTTCAGTTCAATTTCCAGTGTGTTAGCTCTAGAATCAATTCTCCTGCACACTTAACAAAACACATCAATCTACCAATAAAATGCTAAAGAACTAGCGATAACCCTAAGTATTAAGCGTCGAAAGTGCCATATTTCTACGGCACATCAAAACCCTCAACTTAAGACTGTTGCTTGTCCTCAAGCGACAACAGAAAACCATCCCTGTTGACACCCAATTTTGACCCTCCTTTCGCCCTTTTTATTTTCTCGAGCTTCTAAATTAATAATATTTTTTATTTATTTTTATTATACTTAAACAACTACTATTATTATTATTACTTTATTATTGTTATTATTTTTAAATCTAGCCGCGTGCTCGTTATTTTTAATTTAGCAAAGGACGGAGGTCGTCACCACCTTGACGGTCAATGTGATGGACCGTTACACATGTGACGGACCGTCACACAAACCGTCAACTTAAGGCAGTAGCACTGCCTTCTCGCCACCACCTTGACGGTCAATGTGACGGACCGTCACACATGTGACGGACCGTCACCCAGACCGTCACCTTGGGGCAGTGGCATTGCTTTTTCTTGCTGCCATGGGGCGACGGTGGGGGTGACGGACCGTCACACATGTGACGGACCGTCACTCAAGCCGTCACTCTTAAGCAGAATCTTTTTTTTTTGTTTTTCCTTCCGTTTCCGTGTTTGCTTGCATTTCCTATGAATATTTCTTTTGATTTTGTAACTTTTATAAACGTTATCGTAATTCCTACGATATTGATTTTTGCCCAATATTTTTATAATTATCTTTTAATCATATATTTTATTTTAATGGAATACGTTTTAACCCACGTGGATGCCACGTAAGCGCCACGTAAGCGACCAACAGTCACAAACACACCTATAGCACACGCTTTCCATGTGCCTCACACATCTTGCACACACCCAACTTCCTCCTCGCCGCGTGTCAGTCCCCCATTTGCCGGTCAAAATCCAACTCACCCCTGTTTGCTTGAACTACCAAAAATACCCTCACTTAAGCTACCTAAAATACCTAACATACCCTTTGAAACCCTAAAGCATGCTTGGTTTGCACCAGCCGCTCCTCACTCTCTCCTTTCCCTTTCCATCGTTTCTCTTCCTCTGCACCATGGCAGAGGAGTCTTTTGGCTTTTTCCTCCATTTGTGACAAGGTTCATCCAGCCAAGCTAATCTCAAAAAGCTTGCATGCTCCATTCCGAGCAAAGCAATCCCTCTCTCCGTCCTTTCTTGGCATGGACATAAAGAGACTTCCCATTTTTATACCAAAATCTTTGAGAATCCTCTGGTACCAACAGGAGTTGCACCATTTTGAGGAGAACTTTAATTCACCTTGGCAAAAACGTGGCCATGGCAGAGAAAATCAGAGGCCAAAAACGTGTAAGTTTGTCACAACTCTCTAAAAGTTTCAAACTCAAAATCTCACCCAAGTTCCCGCCCAAAAATCTCCCCATGAATGCTAGCTTAGCCCCTATAAATACCAAGGGTTGGAGAGCATTTTGAAGGAGTTTTTCAGCTATAAAAACCACCTTAAAGTTTTCTTTGAACGGCTGCTTGAATTTCGTATTTTGGTTCTAGAGTTCTCATAGCATCTGTTGTTTTGTTTCATCGAGTTTCGAGTGTGGATTCGTGGTCAAGAACGCCTTAGTCCGCTGCTCCACACAAGGTCAGCATCCGTCCCCTCCTACCCTTTTATTTTTATTCCAAGAAATGCATGTATAAGTGTTCTTGCATAATTTATGTGTAATGTTTCCTGTTGGTCCGTTTTTATCTTCAGCTTTTCCATAAGAAAATAAGCATGTAAATGGATTAATTAGGACCATAAAAGGTTGGCTGTAGTTTGTTAAGAATGAAGTTTGTCGAATCTGCGATTTAACTATGTTGTTCACTCTTTTGTTTGTCTCTTTTTTTGGTAAGAATTTGCTTGCTTAAGAAGATTATTTGCCATGAATAGTTTTTACCTAGTTTAGCTATAAAAAATATGATAAAAGTGAGGTTGAAAGACGTATTATGTTTAGCTCCGAGTCATGTTTCATCGAGGTGATTATGGTGTTGAAGTCCCTTTAATGTAAAAAGATTGCATGGGCACACAGACCATCTTGACGGTCGATGTGACGGACCGTCACACATGTGACGGACCGTCACTCAGACCGTCACGTTGAGACAGTGGCATTACTTTCTTGACTGCCATGTTGCGACGGTGGGGGTGACGGGTCGTCACACATGTGACGGACCGTCACTCAAACCGTCACATTGAGGCAGTGGCGTCGCCTTCCTTGGCTGCCATGGTGCGACGGTGGGGGTGACGGACCGTCACACATGTGACGGACCGTCACTCAAACCGTCATTCTTAGGCAGAATTGGATTAATTGACGAACGACCATAAGAAAGTATTCACTATTCTATTCGAATGTTTGTTATGAGTTTTAGGTCGAAACGATGCCTTAGAAATCATGTCTATAAGGTGTTTAAGTTGTCCCGTTATATAAATGTATTGGTTATAACTCATGCTTATTCGTTTAGGCGTGAATGCAATTCACAAATTTAGAGTGTGTTTAGCTTATTTGAATTACCTAAAACGTTTGAATTATGTGATGGTTATTGGCTTATTTTGCTTTCACTTTTGCCTATGCTTAAGTTTTGAAAGTTGATTAAAGGATATTGGATTATATGCTGTTTCCTTTTTCTATTTTTGTTATTTCTTAATAAGATCGAAGTCTATTCTAATCCTTTTCCTTTCTTTATTCTTGCACATGTACACTCGGGAGCGCATTTGGAGTTGAAATACCACTCCATCTCTGTCCAAATCAGAGCCGCGCTCGTCATACGTTCATCTCTAGTGGGCTACCCATTCCGGAAAAGAATCCATTTGCTCTCTCTCTTGCACTTTTAGAGCTTTTTATATTCTTGCATAGACCTATATATTTTGTTACCTTTTGGCTAACGTTTTGGCACATTGTTATTTTTATGTTTTTTTTGTATTAATACTTGTCTTGTTTATGTTTGGATTCATGTAATTCAATTAGGATAGTATTGAGATATATTCGTTCGCATCTCGTCCTTTTAAGGGGGTAGACTGAGCATAGTTACTTGTCTTGGGGAACGCCTAGAATCATATCTTATACTTAGGTTTGTTACATTTCTTAGGTCGCAAAATTAACTTACTATTAAGGATTAAGTACTAAAAAGAATCTTTTCGTTAAATTAACCTAAGTTTGGCCGGTTAACCGTAATTTGGCGGATCTTAAAGGGTGCTTAACCCCTTCCCTTTAGGATAGTTAGAATCCTTACTTAGAATCTTAAGTTTAGTAGACCTTAAAAATGAAGTCTTTTGTTTGCTTTAATCACATAGTTAATTATAGGTGTCCTAATTCACCGTAAGAATAATTAGGTGGCGACTTTCTTTTAATTAATTTAGAAGTTTTCAATACGTTGTACACCGTTTCGACCTCGGTTAAAATGGGGTATAACAGTTTGGCGACTTCACTGGGGAATTAGGTTCTAAACCATAATAAACTTAGGTTAATAATTAAAGCACTTTGTATTTGTTTGTTTACCTTAATTGCTTGAAGTTTTATTTATTTTATGTGATATAAATTGTTTATTTGCTATTATTTTATCTAAATTGCCTTACGTGTTACCGCTTTATTTAAACTGTCATTCCGTTCATATTTCCTCCACTTTTGGAAACTTGACACTTTCACACACATTGTACACGCGAGTTGTGTCCTTTCACTTCTCCGAAATTCTTTCAAACACCTTATATTTAGAGAATCGGTGCATGCGTGGAGCGAGCGGATAGTTTTACTACCGTGTAACCACGTACCTTTTCAAATAGGAAAATCTCAAGTCCGGGTCTATCCAAATCTTAGTTCACCTAAGATAGAGCTAAGCCAACACCTATTTTAGGTACATGCATCATGAAACTTAGGAGGCTTAATATACTTGGTATATTAAGTTCATTAGTCAACCTCGCCCAAATGTCCGAGTGGGTTTACAACCCCGAGTGACACTTATCATTTATATGTTGCATTATTTGAAAAATGATTGTGCCTAAATATGGATCGTTTGCTCTAAATTAATTATTGTATTTTTTGACATATAATACAGCTTAAAGCTATTTTTATTATTTATTTTGAGGATAAGATTTGTTTAATTAATTAAAAGAGCAAAGAATGACATATTGTGACACATTTATTTTTTAAATACGCGTTAGGCCTACCTCTGGCATAAAGAGGCACATGTATATTAGGACGCGTTATTATGTTATGCGAATCGTTTGCTCGCTTACTTGCTACGTGCCTTATATGAATTTATTTGCTACATGATTTTACTTGATATTTACTAACATTATCTTTGTTTTTCTTTATTTAAAGAATAGTGATTTACATTTATTTATCACTTTATTTAATTGTCTATTGCATTTTTTTTACATGTTCACAATTATTATTGTTATTATTATTATTATTATTATTGTTATTATTATTATTATTATTATTATTATTATTATTATTATTGTTATTATTATTAATCTTTCCGCGCTTAGCGCACTTTAAAGAATTTAGAGCGCCGTTTAGAATCATTATCCTAGGCTCGCTCAAGTTTTTAGGGTTCTCAATTAATTTATCCTCCCGTTTAGGATATAATCTTCTTTATCAAATTTGCCTTAGTTATTTCAAAATTCCTACTCCCTCGTTCCGCTCGTCTATAAGACTCGTGTCAAAATTCAATGTTTCTAGATTTTTTACTTTCTCAAGCTTTTTCAAGTCTCTCCTTTACGGGTTTAATCTTCTGTTTCTAATGATAGAATATTTATCCCGTTAGTTTCATGCTTCGTAGAATCTAGTTAGCGCCCGATCTACGTCATGAAACTTCTACTTATGCTCTCAAATTCTTCCAATCTTTCATTAATCTCTGTGCCATTTGTGGCTTCTTAAATTGGTAGATGTCCAAATTTATTTGCGCAATCTATCAAATAGCACTCGTCGACATTTGCTCGATCGTCTCCATCGAATTTGTTCAAGAACGACTATCCAAAATTGATACTTCTTTAGAGTTTATCATTCATTCAAAATGCTTGTGTCGTTCCTATTTTTGAGCTTTTAAAATTAATCTTTTCGCACCTTTTATTTCTAAGTTTTGGCATGCAAGTCGAGGCATCTCATAGGTCTTCAATTGATCGACATTATTCTCGACCCGCCAACTCAGAGTCATTTGCAATCGTTCAATTTTTCAAGTTCAATCCTCGTGCGTCTAGTTTCCTTTTCAATTATTTTAATCTCACGCTCGTCATCAAATTCGTCTTTAATATATTCTTTATAAGACTCAATCCTTTGATTTCTTCTCAAGCATCACATGTTTAAATAATCTACCCTTAGCCTTTTGCATGTCTATTCTGACATTAGCCTTCAGGAAGCGTGTAATAGAATAGCTAGTTTTTGGGTAGTACCTTTTGGGATTAATTATGTACTTTTGCGAACTTAAGCGATCAATCTTTTGTATATTTTGTAAGCAGAACTACACATGACCTGATTTCCTTGGCGGATATGTAGGCAGCCCATATAGGGACTCGGTCATATTGGGGCATTTTTTTTTAATATTTCTTTTGCGTGTAATTGGAACTACGTTTGATCTGATTTCCTGTCGAACACAGGATACGTAGGCAGCCTACATAAGGCTCGGTCTCTTTATTATAAAATTTTAGTTTTCCCCAGAAAAGATTGATATTGCACCAGAATTTTTAGCGTGCAATCATGGCGTCATCATCAAAAATATCTTTAGACTGGGGCAAGTTTTGGAATTTACCAGAGTTCGCAAGGGATGAAGATCAAGTCAAAAAGGCTTTGTTGTTCAACATAAGTCAGCCTTCTTCGAATTGCGCATGCTATTCCAAATTAGTTTGCTTTTATTTTGTTAAAAATTCGAGCGTTAGAGCCAAATAAGTGATTTTCATTCACTCATTCTGCGATTTAAGTCATCCCTTTATCTTAGAGCTTCTACGTAAGCAAATCACAGCTTATCAAATTTATCAAATACTTTATGTATTTACTTCCTATTTTCATGCGCTAATATTTTTATTTTTTTTAAAGCAGCTTTATATTTTCTTTAGAGGTTGCCTAGCATTGAACATTGTTTTGGCTATGAATCTGCGTCAAGAGAAAACTATAATGGCAGACCGATTTGAAGCATTCAACAATGCCAAAACTGGGACAGCCTTGCAAATGCCCTACGTTTATTCAACAAAGCAGAAGTCAAGATCAAAAATCATATTCGCTCATCAAATTGCTGCAGTGCCATAGCAACGAGAAGCGCAGATTCAAAGTCAAAGCTTCAAAGTTCAATGCAAGGCAACCATTTCATCTTATACTAACAAGTTTTCTTTGAGTGATGCAGAGGCTAATTTTGGAATGATAACGCACACAAAGGATGACGCAAATTGAATGTTGTATTTCATAAATTTTCTTTGAGTACAGAATTTTGATTTACAGTAAATTTTCATCAAAGCATCGCACTTTAAATAATGCATCGCACCAAGCACTATGCATTTCAGCATATTACTACAAAGGCATTTGATTAAATATTTTTTTTGGAGCACTCATTGGATGTTGCTACTGCAAAGGCATCATACCAATCTCTTCATATTGCATTATGAATGTTCGCATGGATGTTGCTACTGCAAAGGCATCATACCAATCTCTTCATATTGCATGTTCGCATGGATGTTGCTACTGCAAAGGCATCATACCAATCTCTTCATATTGCATGTTCACATGGATGTTGCTACTGCAAAGGCATCATACCAATCTCTTCATATTGCCTTATGAATGTTCGCATGGATGTTGCTACTGCAAAGGCATCATACCAATCTCTTCATATTGCATTATGAATGTTCGCATGGATGTTGCTACTGCAAAGGCATCATACCAATTTCTCCATACTGTATTATGAATGTTCGCATGGATGTTGCTACTGCAAAGGCATCATACCAATTTCTCCATATTGTATTATGAATGTTCGCATGGATGTTGCTACTGCAAAGGCATCATACCAATCTCTCCATATTGTATTATAAATGTTCGCAACTATGAAGGCACTGCACCAAACTTGCTGCACCGCACCTTGCATATTTATTATTTTAAGAGCGCCGCACCAAGCTCACTGCACCGCATCATGATGTCCATTATTGTAAAGGCACCGCACCAAGCTTTCTGCATTGCAACATGAATATTAGCTAATCGCAAATCAAGCATCGCATTAAGCTTTCTGCACCGCACCAATATTTATCTTTATAAGTTTGCATCATATATTGGGTTCGTCCACCCTAAAATAGGACACATCGGGTTCGTTCACCCTAAAATAGAACACATTGGGTCGTCCACCCTAAAATAGGACACATTGGGTTCGTTCACCCTAAAATAGAACACATTGGGTTCGTTCACCCTAAAATAGAACACGTTGGGTTCGTTCACCCTAAAATAGAACACCTTGGGTTTGTCCACCCTCAAATGGGACAAATTGGGTTCGTCCACCCTAGAATAGGACACGTTGGGTTCGTTCACCCTAAAATAGAACACATTGGGTTCGTCCACCCTAAAATAGGACACATTAGGTTCGTTCACCTTAAAATAGAACACAGCGGGTTCATCCACCCCAAAATAGGATATGCTGGGTTTGTCCACCCTCAAATAGGACATTTTTAGGCTTATCCTCTTTCAGTTAAATATTTATGCTCGCCCGCTTATTATTGCACATCTCGCAATGCATTATTTTTATTTATTACTTATCAAGCACCGCATGCTATCTTTTAAATTTCTTGAAAATCACGCTTTGTATATGTGTTTACTTTGCTGACGTTATTACTTAGATTTTGCGGGCGCATAATCTAAAAGCAATTATTTAATGTTAAAAGAAATAAATGCACATTTGACTTAGCACCAGTTCAGAATGGATACATCTTTCTTCTGATCTTTGTCGTAAGATATTTATTATATTTCACGCTTTATTTGCTAACAATTTTATTAAGACTTTGCAGAAAATACAACCCACATGCAGCAACAAGAAACATAGCGCAACGTGGAACTTCATCTAAGCAGTGAACTGGGGCAATTTGTTGGGAATGTCGATCGGACTCCCAACAAAGGTCAAGGATCTACACTCGAACTCTCACCGCTTTTATAACTTTTTCAGCCCTTTTTCTTCGTTCTCTTTACAAATCTTGCAATCCAGTCTCATCATAACCTCCGAACTACATTTGGCCTGATTCTCGTGCAACCCGAGATATGTAGGCAACTTAGAAACCAAAGTTCGGCCATAATCTTCAAAACATTTCACATCGATCTCTTGATCTTTTTTAAAACCCTCTACCCTGTTACCTATCCGGCGCATATGTTTTCTTAAACCCTTTCATGATCGTATTTGTTGGTCAGGACAAAATTGGCTACTACGTCAACTTCTTTGCCCAGAAACTCTTACATCGTCTCCGGTCAAAGAGGGACAAGCTGTTGACACCCAATTTTGACCCTCCTTTCGCCCTTTTTATTTTCTCGAGCTTCTAAATTAATAATATTTTTTATTTATTTTTATTATACTTAAACAACTACTATTATTATTATTACTTTATTATTGTTATTATTTTTAAATCTAGCCGCGTGCTCGTTATTTTTAATTTAGCAAAGGACGGAGGTCGTCACCACCTTGACGGTCAATGTGATGGACCGTTACACATGTGACGGACCGTCACACAAACCGTCAACTTAAGGCAGTAGCACTGCCTTCTCGCCACCACCTTGACGGTCAATGTGACGGACCGTCACACATGTGACGGACCGTCGCCCAGACCGTCACCTTGGGGCAGTGGCATTGCTTTTCCTTGCTGCCATGGGGCGACGGTGGGGGTGACGGACCGTCACACATGTGACGGACCGTCACTCAAGCCGTCACTCTTAAGCAGAATCTTTTTTTTTTCGTTTTTCCTTCCGTTTCCGTGTTTGCTTGCATTTCCTATGAATATTTCTTTTGATTTTGTAACTTTTATAAACGTTATCGTAATTCCTACGATATTGATTTTTGCCTAATATTTTTATAATTATCTTTTAATCATATATTTTATTTTAATGGAATACGTTTTAACCCACGTGGATGCCACGTAAGCGCCACGTAAGCGACCAACAGTCACAAACACACCTATAGCACACGCTTTCCATGTGCCTCACACATCTTGCACACACCCAACTTCCTCCTCGCCGCGTGTCAGTCCCCCATTTGCCGGTCAAAATCCAACTCACCCCTGTTTGCTTGAACTACCAAAAATACCCTCACTTAAGCTACCTAAAATACCTAACATACCCTTTGAAACCCTAAAGCATGCTTGGTTTGCACCAGCCGCTCCTCACTCTCTCCTTTCCCTTTCCATCGTTTCTCTTCCTCTGCACCATGGCAGAGGAGTCTTTTGGCTTTTTCCTCCATTTGTGACAAGGTTCATCCAGCCAAGCTAATCTCAAAAAGCCTGCATGCTCCATTCCGAGCAAAGCAATCCCTCTCTCCGTCCTTTCTTGGCATGGACATAAAGAGACTTCCCATTTTTATACCAAAATCTTTGAGAATCCTCTGGTACCAAGAGGAGTTGCACCATTTTGAGGAGAACTTTAATTCACCTTGGCAAAAACGTGGCCATGGCAGAGAAAATCAGAGGCCAAAAACGTGTAAGTTTGTCACAACTCTCTAAAAGTTTCAAACTCAAAATCTCACCCAAGTTCCCGCCCAAAAATCTCCCCATGAACCCTAGCTTAGCCCCTATAAATACCAAGGGTTGGAGAGCATTTTAAAGGAGTTTTTCAGCTATAAAAACCACCTTAAAGTTTTCTTTGAACGGCTGCTTGAATTTCGTATTTTGGTTCTAGAGTTCTCATAGCATCTGTTGTTTTGTTTCATCGAGTTTCGAGTGTGGATTCGTGGTCAAGAACGCCTTAGTCCGCTGCTCCACACAAGGTCAGCATCCGTCCCCTCCTACCCTTTTATTTTTATTCCAAGAAATGTATGTATAAGTGTTCTTGCATAATTTATGTGTAATGTTTCCTGTTGGTCCGTTTTTATCTTCAGCTTTTCCATAAGAAAATAAGCATGTAAATGGATTAATTAGGACCATAAAAGGTTGGCTGTAGTTTGTTAAGAATGAAGTTTGTCGAATCTGCGATTTAACTATGTTGTTCACTCTTTTGTTTGTCTCTTTTTTTGGTAAGAATTTGCTTGCTTAAGAAGATTATTTGCCATGAATAGTTTTTACCTAGTTTAGCTATAAAAAATATGATAAAAGTGAGGTTGAAAGACGTATTATGTTTAGCTCTGAGTCATTTTTCATCGAGGTGATTATGGTGTTGAAGTCCTTTTAATGTAAAAAGATTGCATGGGCACACAGACCATCTTGACGGTCGATGTGACGGACCGTCACACATGTGACGGACCGTCACTCAGACCGTCACGTTGAGACAGTGGCATTACTTTCTTGACTGCCATGTTGCGACGGTGGGGGTGACGGGTCGTCACACATGTGACGGACCGTCACTCAAACCGTCACATTGAGGCAGTGGCGTCGCCTTCCTTGGCTGCCATGGTGCGACGGTGGGGGTGACGGACCGTCACACATGTGACGGACCGTCACTCAAACCGTCATTCTTAGGCAGAATTGGATTAATTGACGAACGACCATAAGAAAGTATTCACTATTCTATTCGAATGTTTGTTATGAGTTTTAGGTCGAAACGATGCCTTAGAAATCATGTCTATAAGGTGTTTAAGTTGTCCCGTTATATAAATGTATTGGTTATAACTCATGCTTATTCGTTTAGGCGTGAATGCAATTCATAAATTTAGAGTGTGTTTAGCTTATTTGAATTACCTAAAACGTTTGAATTATGTGATGGTTATTGGCTTATTTTGCTTTCGCTTTTGCCTATGCTTAAGTTTTGAAAGTTGATTAAAGGATATTGGATTATATGCTGTTTTTGTTTCTCTATTTTTTGTTATTTCTTAATGAGATCAAAGTCTATCTTAATCCTTTTCCTTTCTTTATTCTTGCACATGTACACTCGGGAGCGCATTTGGAGTTGAAATACCACTCCATCTCTGTCCAAATCAGAGCCGCGCTCGTCATACGTTCATCTCTAGTGGGCTACCCATTCCGGAAAAAGAATCCATTTGCTCTCTCTCTTGCACTTTTAGAGCTTTTTATATTCTTGCATAGACCTATATATTTTGTTACCTTTTGGCTAACGTTTTGGCACATTGTTATTTTTATGTTTTTTTTGTATTAATACTTGTCTTGTTTATGTTTGGATTCATGTAATTCAATTAGGATAGTATTGAGATATATTCGTTCGCATCTCGTCCTTTTAAGGGGGTAGACTGAGCATAGTTACTTGTCTTGGGGAACGCCTAGAATCATATCTTATACTTAGGTTTGTTACATTTCTTAGGTCGCAAAATTAACTTACTATTAAGGATTAAGTACTAAAAAGAATCTTTTCGTTAAATTAACCTAAGTTTGGCCGGTTAACCGTAATTTGGCGGATCTTAAAGGGTGCTTAACCCCTTCCCTTTAGGATAGTTAGAATCCTTACTTAGAATCTTAAGTTTAGTAGACCTTAAAAATGAAGTCTTTTGTTTGCTTTAATCACATAGTTAATTATAGGTGTCCTAATTCACCGTAAGAATAATTAGGTGGCGACTTCCTTTTAATTAATTTAGAAGTTTTCAATACGTTGTACACCGTTTCGACCTCGGTTAAAATGGGGTATAACAATCCCAACACGACGCTTGAGCAAAAGAACCTAGGAACTACGGCAGTCATATGACTTAGCACTTCATCTCACAATAATTTCCCCCCCTCCTTTTCAGTCCAAAACAAGTACACAAATTCTGTTTATCAAGACAACACAAGGGGCTCCATGGATGACATTACGCTATTAACAGACGACTTAGCATACACATATGAGACTCACCCTAACAATCAGCAGTCAAAGTTACTCTAGTGCCCTTACCACAAAGAAGTCCCAATCGCACAATAATACAGTTAAAATCTCTGGGATTGAACTAGAACACTCACACTCACAAAGATATTCAAGCAATGCATGCACAAGACCATAGGCTTGCCTTTATTTTCTATGCCTCGGCTTTCGAACAGTTGGATTAGGATCACTATAGGACTTTACTCGACTTGTAACGTAGGCTCAGGGATTGGTATGGTAGATATGGGAAATAGTGACTAAACCCTCTTTGACACTACGCTATGTTTCTTCCACTTTTCAGACCAACTCTACTTTTTTTCCTCCCCCTTTTCTCCCTTTTTATTCCTTCTTTTTCATCAAGTGACGGGTGCAGCTTTCTTTTTAGGCTTACATATTTTTTTTCTTGTTTTTTCTTTTCTTTCTTTTATCTTTTTCTTTCTAAACACATACGCCACACCTGTTCTTACTCCTTTTTTATTACTAACCTCTTCTTTTCATACCCCATATTTCACACTTACCTCCACAATAGCCACCCTCAACTTAGGAGATTTGCCTGAGTTGAGGTACACAATGTCCAAAGAGGGACCAGGGCCAAACTAAAGGTTCATAGAAAACAGGGAAGGTGATTAGGCTAAACAAATAAAAGGGTCAATTCAGGCTCAAAATCAAGGATCAAAGGGTATTCAAATCATTTGGACGGTCATTTAGGATAAAGTGGACTATTTCAAAAATGGCCTATGATCCTTTCCTAACCAACTATCTTATAACCTAGGCAAGACTAACCAGACAAGTTCTAGATTGGCACACAGTACAAGAACAATAAAAATTTAGCTCACACACACATGGCACATAGTACAACAATCACATGCTAACTATCAGGTTCATACCCTAGCTTAAGCCATTCATCAGATCAATTAACATAATGTCATGCACAGATTCATAACGTTCAGTCTATCAAAAACAGATAATCTCATGTCACACAAATTTTGGAGGGGTCTCTATTTTTCAATCAAAATCAAGTTCCATCAAGTTTAAAATCCGGCCATAGACTACACTAAGTTCTTATTTTTATTTCACTACACATAACCTATACTAAATATGCCGGTTCAACAAAAATCTAAAAAATCCTTAGTGAAAGAACACAGGCAAGAAAACCTCAAGGACGCGGATACCATTTAGATACCCTCATAGGTTGCCTTCCATGTAGCGCCTAATTTAACATCGTGGCATGACGCGAGTGTTTTGGATACTCAGACTTTGCCAAAATACTCTACAAAAAACTAGATGACCCAACTGCCCCCACCCCATCAAAGAAGCTGCGCATTGTCCCCATTGCACTAAAAATAACTAAACAAGGGATACGAGGCATACCTGCGGCGCCTAAGCGCGGTCATCAGGTGTAGAAGTTAGACCTGGTGGGTCAGTGCCCACAGTCTTATCATCAACAAAAACTGCCTCTGCAGTCCTCTCAACAGCAGTAGCTGCCCAAGCAGCTTCATCAACCGACACTCCCACAATAGAGTCTAAAGAAGTTTCCTCTGTGGCACATGCAACAACACTCCCTGAGCCACCCGTACCAATGAAATCAATACGGATTTGCTGGATGGCTCGAGACTCTTTAAATACCTCTGCTTCTCTTTTCCTCCTCTTTTTTAGCTTTGTCCTCTTTGCATTTCAACGATTTTGGGCTCAATGGGGCGTCCTCATCCCAAACCTTCTTATCTCTTTTATTTCTCTTTCTTATAGGTTCGGGGCAGTTTTAGGGTGCAGATTTTCATCCTTACCCTTATCACTAGAAGCTTCGATCGATTCATGAGGAGGAAAATGTGCAAGCAAGTCAATAAAATCATCCTACGTAGCCCCATGTGTTGGAATCTCAATATGAGGAGCGATCGACACCTATTTCTTTTGGATAGCATCAATTTCAGCTCAAGCCTTTGCAAGCTCAGTCAATATAGTAGTAAGGTCTGGCACAGTTAGTGTCTGTAGCCGCTCGTTCACCCGAATTTCTATCCCGTTCACATGGGTATTAACCTGATCAATTTGACTCTGAATTTGGGCTACAACATCAGCTATATCTCTATAGATCAAAGGCTTAACGGTGTTCGAGAACCGCTTAATCTACTCATCTGCATGAAAGGCTTCTTTAGAAACCTTACTGAAAAACTCGTTAGTGAAGAGGAAGGAAGAACCTTGTAACACCCCAAAATTTTTAAGCTAAGACTAAACTACTTTCCATAGGTGTTATGATCAATTTCCTAGTGTGGGAAGTGTTTTAGGTATGAATCATGTTCATAAGAAACTCCTATAAGCAAGTTAAGTTGAAAGCACCGCAACCAAAGAAGTTTTCATGTAAGAAGAAACTAGGGTCAACTTTAAATGATCATATATCCTAGAATATGAAGAGTTATGTGGCCTAGTACCCATAAAATTAAAGGTCCTTGAGTCTTCTTTCCAACGCCATTGACCACGCATTAATCCGAGTCTGGAGTAAAAGTTATCAGTGTTTTACTAAAATATGTCTGTTTGTCAAACTGACAGACAGAAACCATGAGAGGAATCCAAGACTCGTGGATCAAACCACAAACCGCAGATTGAACTCATGAAAATCATTCTTTTCACCTAAAAACCATGAGGAGGTTCCAAGGGTCGTAAAAGTTTCCACGGGTCGTGAAAATAGTCCAGAAGGTTAAAAGTGGCCTGAAAACCACGAAGTGGTTCCACAGGTCGTGGAATAATCCACGAGTCATGAAACCAACTCGTGGAAATCATTCCAGAGACCAAAAACTTTTCCCAGGAACCACGAACCCTTTCCACAAACCGTGATCCATTCTATGGGTCGTGGTTCATGATCGTGGAATCCGGCGATGAGTTTTTTCAGTAGTTTTTAATTTAGTATTCCAGGGGTATTTCAGACCTTTTATTCTTCTTTTAGCTCCGACTATAACTGTTTTAGGCTTATTTTATTAAGTCAAAACCTCAAAACATATCAGTTTTCCTCATTCGATCTCTCAAGTCAGTTTCAAAGGAGAAAAGAGCATTCTTCTCCAAATTTCAGACCTAGGGCTTTCTCCATCAAGCTTCAAACTTCAGGTCCTCTTTAAGGATTATCATCCACCAGGTATGTGGGTATTTAGTAAGGGTTTAGTTCACCCTTATGCCCAAAACCTCAGTCTTCTATTTCAAATTTCATGATGTCAGAAACTAGGGTTCTTACCCAATCATGCTATATTTTTCAGAATTCAGTCCTTATGATTTCTACATGAATTATAGCCTTTTTAAGAGATTTTCTCCATGTTTTCAATGACTTGAAAGATCTTTTACAAGAACTTTAAGAAACCAATAATCTAGCCTGAAATGGTAGTATTTTCATGAGAATTGGTTTTCTTCAGAATTTAACCTAGATTTCTAGCATTCAATTTTAAGCATGAAATTAGTCAGTTTTCAGTCTACAGGTTGTCTTTAAAGTTCTCCAAATTCAGCGCTCTTTTCAGAATCTAGTTCAGCTAGTCAGCATTCAGTCTAAGCAAGTTTAAATTTTCTCATGATGAT
>QJPP01001717.1:35899-223595 GCA_003996215.1 Jaltomata sinuosa | reverse complement strand
TGTCACACAGAAATCCAACAGACACAATAATGAATAAAACACACTTGTAGACCAATAAGGAATAACACCCAGTTCATTCTACAAGACTGCTATCCGAACATTTCGACATTCATAACTATTCCCTAAGCATGCAACTCATACAATACCTAAGCATAAGCACACAAACATACAATGCATAAGGGAATCCATAGCCATCACCTACCTCAAAAGTTTCCAAAGCTCTACTCAACCGGAGCCTTCCCATTTTCCAAAGATCTTTCTTGTTCTTAGTCTAAAACAATGTACAAATACTACAATCAATACACATGGCTTACTAGTTACCCGGATTATGCAAAATCCCAAACCCCATGCCAACTATGATCATTCCACCCTTTTTCCCGGGACTTCCCACCATTAATTCACCTATTTCTACCATTTTTATGGGTACATTTAGAGAATTAAGGTCACATGATCATAATCCAATGAAAATAACAACACCCAAGAACTTCTACACCCTAGAATCCCTTTTTCCATAGATTCTACCATTCCTAGGTCATTCAAAACCTTCCCCCAAGTCCACCCCTAGTAATTCTATAGCATAGGAAAGATAGTACAGAGTTTGGGGAGTAGAATCCTTATCTTTGGGATGAAAAACGATGGAAAACGGAGGAATATTGCCCAAAATCACCTTGCCCTTCTCCCAAAACATCTTTGATAAAAACTGACTGTTTTGGGGAAGTTTATACACTACATCCCATCACACTCCACTATAGCGGTCCACGCTCCGCTATAGCGGTACCGCCGTAGCAGAACCATTCGCTATAGCGGTGCTGACTGACGTTGACTTTCGCTATAGCGGTAATTTCTACGCTATAGAGGAGGTCACTACGACGGTGTGTCAACTGCTAGGATGGTTGACATGGGACATAAAGTAGTAAAATCCACCTAAAATGCCTATTTTACAACACACTTAATTTTGTGACATTCTGGAATAACCCCTTCATGTCAACCTCGATACCGGGAGTTCTACTTACCCGAATTCACTTCCGAAAAGTCCTTCGGAATCCTTTATGTATTAGATACAAAGAAATCTATCTCAAATCAAGATATGTTTCCTAATTCTTACCCGAATTTCCCTAGACCACACCTCACTCTAAAACTGGCCGAGACTAGCCTAGCCTAGAATTTTTAACTCCCAAACCCAGAAGTTTTCTGACTGACAGACCCAGTCGTTACACGACCGGGCCTTGGCTATATCTCTTCTTCTGGCACTGTTTACTCTTTTGTATATTTAGAGATAGTTGTATATTTCACTTTCGTACACTCTCTCTTATACTCTGTATATTTTGTAGTGGCTTTTGTACTATGATACCAGGTCGTGGAAAGGTGTAGTTCATATATATATTTTGGTTGTTCCCTTTCTATGCTTCTTTACTTGCTTCTACTTATCTTCTTCCTGGTACGTGCTTTTCTTAAAGTGTAGCCCATTACTAACCTTTTCTGGGCTACGGGGATTAGTTCGCCTACAGGAGGGTTTTAGGTGTCATCATGACCTGAAAAATCGGGTCATGAAACTAACGGGTATATTTATATCCATGTTAGCAAATCATCCCCCTTCCCTATAATTTTCACAATCAAGCCCCATCTTTCCTTATTGAATACATAAATTCCATATCTCTAGTTCAACCTACACATCATAGATAGTACTTGATAATTAATGAAAGAATTAAATAATTATAAGCAAGTGAAGATAAAATAACTCAATAATAAAAATCCAAATTAACAATATGATAATCAAATATCAAATTTCATGCTTTAACCACAATCCTAGAAACTAAAGGTTTAGCTACTAATAAATCTCTTTGGAAGACGAGAATACATAAATTACAAGAAAAGAATTGAAAATAAAATAAATGAACTAGACTTTATTTTTTAGCTTTGCCCTAGCCTTTGGCTTTACCAAACCAGATGTGTTTGATAAAAAAAATGTGTGGGAGGAGTATTTATAGAGTTTTGGAACCCTTAGGACTTAAAAAATCCAATCCAAATTGGGTAAGGAGAGTACCCCCATCGCGCCACTACCAAAAATCAAGGCAAAGACGCAATTGGAAAAACCAGAACCTAGAGGCAACTTTTCTTGCGCCACTCCTCCATAGCAAGACCTCCCTTCCTTGCGCCACAATCTCAAAGCAAGGCAGTGCGCAAGGCCTTCACTCTTTGGCCAATTTTTTCTCCTTTTGCTATGGTTTATGATGTTGATCCTTCATCGATTCCTTGGTGTTATTTTTCATCTTGTTTAAGCTTCAAATACCTTAAGACACCCCTACATAAGAAAAAAACTAAACACAAGTGTAATTCACATCTTTTAAGCTAAAAATGATATGATAAAGATACAAATGTGAGGCAAAAGATAGTAAAATAGCATAGTTTTTAGCCTCATATAACCTCAACCTCAACCCTACCACCCTAATTTCTACAACACTACCACCCCTTCATGGCCATGGACATGGAACAATCCCAACCCCATCACCACAACCAATAACAACCCCCACCCATGACCTCGCCACCACCCCAAGCCCACCAACGAGAACAACCAAACAAAGACATGGTATGCACAAAAGTCATTTTCAACAAACCCCAAAAATCCAACCTTTCATTTCCTTTCAATTCAGTTTTTGGGCAAAACCCAAAATCAAATCTTGATCATAGATCAACTGTGGCTCAACCCAAGAAGAGAGGTAGGCTGCGAAAGTCTCCACTAGCTCAAATTTTTTTAGTGCTGCCGGTGAATCATGTAGATTCTGGTGCTGCTGCTGCTTCAGAAAACCTAGCTAAGAAAGCCCGTGGGAGGCTCGTGGGATCTAGAAAGAAGAAAAAACAAGAAGCTTTAGGTATATATTGTATTCATTATTATTTCAATTATGTATGTAACTCTAATTTAGGAAGGATTTAACTTATATACATTGATAACATAAATAATTTAACTTATATACATTAATACATTAGTATATAGGTTAAATTATTTATGTTATCAATGTATATAAGTAAAATCCTTCCTAAATTAGAGCTATATACATAATTAAAACAACAATGAATGCCATATATACCTAAAGCTTCTGACTTTTGCTTTTTTCCAGAGCCCATGAGCCTCTCACGAGCTTTTTTAGCTAAGTTTTCTAAAACAACAGCGGCATCAAAATTTTCTTGATTCATCGGTAACAATAAAGGAATTTGATAAGCGGAGACTTCCTCGGCATGCTTCTCTTTTTAGGTTGAGTAGCAATCGATCTATTATCAAGATTTGGTTTTAAATTTTTCCAGAAATTGAATTGAAAGTAAATGAAAGGTTGGTTTGGTGGGGTTAGTGGAAAATGACTTTTGCGCATACCATGTAATTGTTGGGTTGTTCTGGTTAGTAGGTTTAGAGTAGTGGTGGGGTTTCGTGTAGGAGTTGTTATTGGTGGAGGTGATGGGGTTCGGATTGTTCCACGGCCATGGCCTTGTGGGAATGGCTGTGTTGTAGAAATTAGGGTGATGGGGTTGAGGTTGAGGGTGCTACCAGTGTTCCATGGTCATGTAAGGGTATGGGTGTTGTAGAAATTGGGGTGGGTGGTGTACTGATGTTGATTTTTATGAATCCATAGGAAAGAAACAATTGTATCGTAAAAAAAAGTTTTTTACTGAAGAACTTTATTGAGAGGAAAGGGAAAATTATTTGTAAATTTTAGAGTTCTATTAATGAGTTTATATTGAAGCTAGCCTTTGACCATATATTTTAAATCAGATTTTGTAAGTCTGTCTTTAAATGAGGTGTTAATCCTTGGTCAAAAGCTGGTAACTGTTCAAAATGACATGTCTTGACCAATCACAAGCAACCTTATGTGTTTGAGACTCAGTGAACCAATCATAATGAGGCAAAAGGATTTATTTAATCTGGATATCATAATGTTCAAAATGACATGTCTTTGACCGAATATTTTAAATTAGATTTCAAAAATCTATCTTTAAATGAGGTTTTACTCCCCAGTAAAATAATGACCAATCAAAAGTTGCTAAGCATTCAAAATGATATGTCTTGGCTAATCACGAGCAACCTTATATACTTTATATTCACATAAACTAGTAAAAATGAGGCAAGAGGGTTTATTTATGGAAGATCTCGCTGAACCTGACCGGCCACCAAGGCCTACACACCCTGAATGCAATCCTTAAAGAACCTAACCCGTACCCTGTCTACTCTACTCAACATGCCCTGCACAACCACCCTCTGAAACCTGAGGAGCCACTGAAACTGGCCTGCTAGATAAGAAGCAATGGAACTGATCCCTAGTAGATAATCCCCTACCTCGAGTCTGAGAACCTCGGAAACTGCCCTGACAATGGTGCCTCTTAGCAGTACCTCCATAAGCCTCATGGCATAAACCCTCTATAGCCCAAGCATGATCAACTACCTGAAGAAAGGTTTTCCAAACTGCAACTGAGTGCTCGGTCGCCAAACAGAGCAGTGAAATCAAACCTCTAACAAAACTTTGAACTCTCTCAAACTATAAAGGAACAGTCCTAGCAGTATGCCTAACCATCTCGTGAAACCTCACCTCATACTCCCATACCGACATACAACCCTACTGAAGAACTGGAAGCTCAACCCTAACTGAAGCACTGCTTGAAGAACCGGGTACTTCCCCAACCTGAGGTACTGAAACACCCATAGGAGGACTCAAAGTCCTAGCCACGGGGTTCTGAAGAACTGGGGTAGTCATAAATCTAATCAGAGGCTGGGCTGGCCTCTAACCCCTAACTAATGCGGCAAACTCTCACCCTAAAATCCTGGCACTGACGGAAGCACTGAAGCAACAGGCATAGAAGCCTTAATATCAACCGCTATCGTACTCGTCTTAGGCATCTGAGAAGGAATGAAACAATCGAAGTTTAAAAGTCAATAAAGCTAGGAACGCACTATAAGGATCCAAGAAGATGGAACTTTTCCTAACAATGACCTATAGCCCTTCGCGTATAAGATACGGATGTCATCATACTGATCCACGAGACTCTACTTAGATACTTGCTTTTGTACTATGACACTGGTGAACCTAGAGCTCTGGTACCAAGCTGTCATGACCTGATTTCTCAGGTCATGATGTCACCTACAACTCCCCAGTAGGTGAACCAATTCCCGTAGCTCAGAACGGTTAGCAATGGGCTACTAGTAATGGGCTACTACCTAACCAATATGCACAATAAGCAAAAATAAACAGAAGTAAATAATTTGAATACATAAATAAGGAAGTTACACCAACCCAAAGACTTGGTATCGATAGTACAGGAGCATCTAACAGAATACAATTGCTCGAAGTAACAAAATAATAAGTACAACTATCTTTGGATATACAAAGAGTAACAGTACAAAAGATGAGATGTGGTCAAGCCCCGATCATCAGGTGCTCACCCTGGTATAGAATATCCAAAAGTTGTACGAGTCTCCACATGATCAACAATGAAAGCTCACAGTAATATCTGCATCAGAAAGATGCAGAAGTATAGTATGAGCACCAATTGCTAAGCAATGGGTACCCAGTAGGCATCATCGGCCGACTGAGCGCATATAAGATATAAAAATAGTAATATAGCATAATACAAGGAAGCAGTCACAGAAATAATGGAGAAGGCACACGGAAGCTAACACGGATAGAAAACCAAGGAAATACAACATGCCATGCTAGTCAAAAAAGATATATATAAGACAAATACAGGTGAAAGAATGAAAAATGCACCTAGAATCCTTGCAACAATAGTATATAAATAGGAAGAGTTTAAGGATAAGAGCGGTATACTGGTAACCTCAAGTTAACAAGGGAAGGAAGGCAATCAATTAACATACACAAGCTAGAAGCAATATACTAAATGAAATCATACTACAAACCCAACTTCAAGATAAGCATAGACAGAAATTAATCTCACAAGTGCAACCCTAGGGTGAAATAACTAAGCCACAAAGAATCAAAATATACTACTTGGAATCATGATAAAGGATAACACCTGATAGCCCACACCGCTCAGAATTCCATAAAACAGTGCCTCAAAAATATAAGTCCCACTAGCCCCTCAATGATCATTGTCCAAATAGTCAGTGCCTCAACACGCTAAAACTATTAATCCATCAATATCCAATGGCCATAACAAGCTCTACAGTACAAAAGGAGTAATATAATCTACCTACAGTCCCAACGACCGCTCATACAACCGAGGAATGCAATCAAGTGGAAAAAAAACCTCTGGCTGCCCATACAACTGGAGCATACACTAAGCACATAGTAAACAAGGATGGAATACAAATGAAATATGCATGATGATGATGATTGGACCAGTGTGATAATAACCCGTATTTTACCCTCTCTGATACCTCAAAGGCCCAATAGAGGTAGGATCCATGGAAAGAATTCTCCCGAGTACCTCTATTATGCGATAAACCCCTCCTCCTGGCACACTCATCGGCCCGTAGCCATTGGCCCAGGAATGATAGGGTCCATGGAGGTCTACTCGTAGACCACATACTAAAACTGCAAAATCTCAAGTACAACTGCCAGATTGTATCCGAATTTAGATTAATAATTGAAACCTCGTAATACGTGTCAGGACTCAAACTGGGTCTGAAATAGTAGTCAAATCCTAATAACCCTTATAAAGGGTGCCCGGAGTGTGTTCGGGTCTAAATCAGTAGTCAAGTCTCAAATCCCTAAACAAGGTGCTCGGCATGTATCCAGGTCTAAATCTGTAAAAAAAAATCATATCTAGCGCTATGGCACAACCAAGCCTTGTACTAGTATGAAAACTAGTGATAAAATCATCATAATATCCCCTCCACTCCAAGAGGTTTCATAAAAGTGTAACACCCCAGAATTTGATCCAACTTTCAAACTTAGAAAATCTAAGAACTTTGGACTTCCCAGGAATTACGGATCCAAACCATGAACCGTGGTTTGAACCACGGGCCGTGGAATGGAATTTTGGTTTGCCTTCTACCAGTTAACCTCTGGTATAAGAACCACGAGTGGGTTCTAAGGACCATAGTTCATTCTACGGTTCATCATGTCTACTCATGGAATCATATCAGAGGACTGACAAATTGCTTGAGAATCACGAATTGGTCTAGAGACCGTAGTTTGAACTATGGTCTATCCTATTGACCTGTAGAAACTTTTTTGAATCTTGAATCTTGGGCCAGGAACCACGAGTGGAAACCACAAGTCGTGTTTTATTCTACGACTCGTGGAATGCACCCATGATCCCTAAAGCCAAACTTTTTATAGCTTTTTCCTAATCATAGGGGTATTTTTATAATTACCCACCCTTTTAACTCTTAAGTGAGGTTGTTTTGACCATTTTTAGTAGGTTTTTATTCCCTAATAGCCTAAACTATTCTCATTCTAAGCAATTTTATTCCTAAAGAAGAAAGAACTCCTTTAAGCTCCAAGTCTCAAGCTCCAAGATCAAGCCTCCATTTCTTTTCATCTTAAGATCAAGCTAGCTTCAATAAGGTATGTGGATATTCAATAAGGTATTCCCTTCACGCTTATGCTCAAAACCCATGATTTTTACTTTGATTCATGAATTTATAAAATTGGGATTCTTACCCAAATTGGGGAAAACTTGTGGGTCCCGTTTTAAAGCTTCAATTCATGATTTCTTATTACTTATCTATGTTTTATTTGAGTTTTCTTAATTGATTTCAAAATCCCATGCATTAAAGATGATTTCTAGCATGATTCCATTGAATTGGATGATTTCAAGTGAAATTGGCATGTTAGATAACATGGCCTTATGTATTTATGAAATTGCATGCCTAATTCTTCAAGTTATGAATTCAGAAAGAAAAGTATATTTGAATTATGGCTATGCTAAGCTTCAAGGACTTATGATATGAGAATTGCATGACATCAGATATGTCTTTATGCTTTTCAAATAGATTTGGCATCAGATATGCACAAGTATATTATGAGCTATATGTATGTTTTGGGAGTAGTACTTAGCACCAAGCGATGAGGGTTCGATAACCCAAGTCCAAAACTATGTTGCCAGCGTAGGTTATGAATCACCCTATGGGCTTATGAAAGTGGTTTCCTATTTAATCATGATGTCCTATGCTTTAGCGGGCATTAGGGCAGCTTTGCCACCTAGAGTTATATAGTTAGATTATGGTGTCCCATTCCTTGGTAGGGTTTAGGGCAGCTTTGCTAACTAGGGTTATATAGTTAGATTCCATATAGCTCACATGGTCTATTATCAGTTATAAGAAACTCTCGTATGAATATTTTTAAGACTTATGTTATGTTATCTTCTACCTTATGCTTAAATTATGATATTTCTTATGACTTCTATTTTATTCATGATCTCAGTTCTAATGATGTTTCAAGCATGTTTTTACCTTATTTATGCATATTCACATACTCGGTACATTCTATAGTACTGATGCATATTTGTGCGGCATCCTCTTGATGATGCAGATTCAGGTTCTTTCCCTTTAGTTCGTGACTAGACGTTATCAGATTCTCCATATTTGGTTGGTGAGTCCTTATTACTCAAGGACCATAGCTATGTTAGTTACTTTTATGTTCTTTCTTTTAGATTCTCGAGTTAGTTTGGGTCTTGTCCCATCAACTCTTATGATATTTTAGAGGCTTCAGACATAGCTAGACATGTATTCCATGTTTGGATTTGGTACTTCTTAGCCTTTGTCCCTATTTTGATATGGTTTCCTATCTTCATTTAGTATGCTTCCGCTATGTTTTTTTATGAATGTCTAAGTATGCTATGACCAAGGGTTAACTTGGGGTACTTGTGGTCCTGGGTCCCGTGTTGCATCTAGGGGGTATCCTTGAGGCATGACAAACTTGGTATCAGAGCCTCAGGTTCAAGAGTCCTAGGGTGTCTAAAAGTTGCATCGACTAGAGTCTTTTTCATGTGTGTAAAGCGTGTCACACTTATGAGAGAGAAGCTATGAGGTATTTTAGAAAAGACTTCACTTTATTCATGATCAATATCGTGCAATAGAATTTAACTATATTACCCCTCTAATCTATTCTTTATGCATTTCAAATTATGCCTTCTCACCTTGCCATGCCTTGCCGAGCCACCCGAAATGTTGATCCTCTATTTCCAGACCCCGAGGTCACAAATGCAGAGTTCACCTATATTATTCATATGCTAGCTCAGACTATGGCCGCTTAGGCCAACCAGCAGGCTCTTATCCCCATCCACCCTCAATGTGGAGTAGCAGCCCGAGTCCGAGATTTAATTCGCATGAACCCACCCGAGTTCTGGGGTTTGAAAGTTGGTGAAGATCCCCAAAATTTCTTAAACGAGGTAAATAAAATTTTTGGTGTGATGCAAGTGGGTGGTGTTGATGGTATTGAGCTAGCATCCTATCAACTCAAGGACATGGCTCATATTTGGTTCACTCAATGGAAAGATGCTAAGGCTAGGGATATGGTCCCTATGATTTGGGAATGCTTTGAGAGGGCTTTTCTTGACCGGTTCTTCCTGAGGGAGTTAAGGCAAGCTAAGGTCGAAGAGTTTATGAATTTGAGGCAAGGTTCCATGTTGGTTCAGGAGTACGGATTGAAGTTCACCCAGCTTTCTAGGTTTGCTCCTTCCATGGTGGTTGACCCATGGGATGAGATGAGTATGTATGTTTACGAAGTGTCGGATTTAGTAAAAAGGGAGTGTAGGTCCGCGATGCTTTTGGGTGACATGGATATTTCTCGATTTATGACTCATGCCCATCAGATTGAGGGAGACAAGTTGAGAGAGATGGCAAGGGAGAAAAATAGGGCTAGACCTGAGAGTTCAGGTTTTGTCCATCAGAGGTTCGTAGGCGGACATCGCTCTTCATTTCAGAAGAAATCATCAGGGCCCATCTATTTTTCATCCACTGTTCCTACCCAGGCCCCCAGGCCTCACCATGATCAGCTTGGTAGAGGTTCAGGTTTGCAGTCTCAGGGAAGTGTTGCCAAGGGGCCTTCCTACCCCATTTGTGGCAAGTGTGGGAAGATTCATCCTGGTGAGTGTCTAGCCGGTTCAGGTAGTTACTTCGGGTGTGGTCAAGCTGGACATTGGATTAGAGATTTTCCTTCATCTAGGAAGGGACAAGGAGGTGGTAGGACTTGGTCTACCCCAGCAACATCAGGAGGTCAACTAGCCTAGCAGGGAACTGCTTCTAGTCTGGTGGTCAACACCAGAACCGCCTTTTTTCCATGTCCTCTCGTCAGGACCAGAAGAGTTCACTGTATGTTGTTACTGGTATGTTAAAAGTCTTCTCCCTCGATGTGTATGCTTTATTGGATCTGGGTGCCTTCTTATATTTTACCCCTTATGTTGCTTGCAAGTTCGAAATTTTCCCTGAACAGCTTTTAGAACCCTTTTGTGTTTCTACTCCTGTTAGTAAGTCAGTCCTAGCCAAAAGAATCTACCAAAATTGTCCTATCTCATTCCTTCATAGAGTCACCTCGGCAGATCTAGTAGAGTTGGAGATGATTGATTTTGATGTTATTTTTGGTATGGATTGGTTGTATGCATGTTATGCCTCGGTTGATTGTGGTACTCGAGTTATCAGTTTCAAGTTCCCAAATGAACTTGTCTTAGAGTGGCAAAGTAGTCCTCCATCCTCGAAGGGTCATTTCATATCTTATCTTAAGGATAGAAAGATGATTTCTAAGGGTTATGTTTATCATATAGTTCGAGTTATAGACACAGAGTCTGAAACCCCATCTCTCCAGTCAGTTCCTATTGTGAGTGAGTTTCTAGAAGTATTTCCTGAAGATTTGCCAGGAGTCCTTCCTGAGCGGGAGATCAACTTTGGAATAGATCTTCTTCCAGATACGCATCCTATCTTTATTACTCCTTTTAGGATTACTCCCGTGGAGCTTAAGGAATTGAAGGACCAGTTGAAAGATCTTATTGATAAGGGTTTTATCCAACCTAGCAACTCTCCATGGGGTGCTCCAGTCTTATTCGTGCGAAAGAAAGATGGTTCCCTCAGAATGTGTATCGACTACCGTTAGTTGAATAAAGTCACAATCAAGAATAAGCATCCCATTTCTAGGATTGATGACTTGTTTGATCAGCTTCAGGGTGCTAGTTTCTTTTCCTAGATCGATCTTAGATCCGATTATCATCAGCTTCGTGTTAGAGAGTATGACATTCCGAAGACAGTCTTCAGAACTCGGTATGGTCATTTTGAATTTGTGGTTACGTCATTTGGACTAACGAATGCTCCTGCAACCTTTATGACTTTGATGAACCATGTATTCAAACAGTATTTGGATATGTTTGTGATTGTGTTCATTAATGATATTCTTATCTACTCTCAGAGTAAGGAGGAGCATGCGGACCATTTGAGAGTGGTGTTGCTAACTCTCAAGGACCGGCAGTTATTCGCTAAGTTTAGAAAGTGTGAGTTTTGGATGCAGTCTGTTGCTTTTCTGGGTCATATTGTGACTAGAGATGGTATTCGAGTTGATTCTCAAAAGATCGGGGCATTAAATAACTAGCCTAGACCCACTTCCCCATCTGATATTAGAAGCTTTTTGGGTTTGGCTGGTTACTACAGGAGATTTGTGGAAGGGTTTTCTTCCATTATTGCCCATTGACTCGGTTGACTCAGAAGAAGGTTAAATTTCAGTGGTCTGATCTATGTGAAAAGAACTTTCAGGAATTGAAGACTAGATTGACCACAGCTCCAGTGTTTGCTCTACCCGAGGTCTTAGATGACTTTGTTGTGTATTGTGATTCTAGGATTGGTTTGGGATGTGTATTGATGCAGCGTGGTAAGGTGATTGCTTATGCTTCTAGACAGCTTAAGATTCATGAAAAGAACTACCCTACTCATGATCTTGAGTTAGCGGTCATAGTTTTTGCGTTGAAGATTTGGAGACATTACTTGTATGGTACTCATGTGGATGTATTTACTGATTATAAGAGTCTTCAGTATGTGTTCACACAAAAGGAATTGAATCTTTGTCAAAGGATATAGCTTGAGCTTCTTAAGGATTATGATATGAGTTGATTTACCATTCGGATAAGGCCAATGTCGTGGTGGATGCACTTAGTAAGTTATCTATGGGTAGTGTGTATTCAGTTGAGGACGAAAAGAAGGAATTGGCCAAGGATATTCATCAACTTGATCGATTGGGAGTTCACCTTATGGACTCGACAGAAGGTGGTGTTATTGTTCAAAATGGTTTCAAATCATCTTTGGTAGCTGAAGTGAAAGAAAAGCAAGAAAGTGATCCTATTTTCCACGAGTTGAAGGGTGCAGTCCATCAGCAAAAGGTAGAGGTTTTCTCCCAAGGGGGAGATGGTGTGCTTTAATATCAGGGTCGATTGTGTGTTTCGGACATAGATGGGTTGAGACAACAGATTTTGACAGAGGCTCATAGCTCTAGGTATTCTATTCACCCCGGTGCCACCAAGATGTACCATGACCTACGGGAAGTTTATTGGTGGAATGGCATGAAGAGGGACATAGAAAGTTTTGTGGCTATGTGTCCCAACTATCAACAAGTGAAGGTAGAGCATCAGCGAACGGGTGGTATGACTCAGGATATTGATCTTCCTACTTGGAAGTGGGAAGCGATCAATATGGACTTCATTACTGGTTTGCCTCGTACTCGAAGGCAATATGATTCTATTTGGGTGATTGTCGACCGAATGACTAAGTCATCTCACTTCTTGGCTGTTAAGACTATAGATTCAGTAGAGGATTATGTCAGACTCGACATTCAGGAGATAGTCCGATTACATGGTGTTTCATTGTCTATCATTTCAGATAGGGGTACTCAGTTTACATCCCAGTTTTGGAGGTCGTTTTAGAAAGGTCTTGGTACTCAGGTCAAGCTTAGCACAGCTTTTCACCCACAGACGGATGGCCAAGCAGAGCGTACTATTCTTACCTTGGAGGATATGATGAGAGCTTGTGTGATTAATTCCAAAGGTAGTTGGGATGATCACTTACCTCTTATCGAGTTTGCCTACAACAACAGCTTCATTCTAGCATCCAGATGGCTCTTTATGAGGCACTTTATGGGCGGAGGTGTAGATCTCTTATTAGGTGGTTTGAGGTAGGTGAGGCAGCTTCGATTGGTCCAGATTCAGTTCATGAAACTATGAAGAAGGTTCAGATCATTATGGAGAGATTGAATACCGCTCAGAGTCGATAGAAATCATATGCAGATGTGAGGAGAAGAGAATTGAAATTTGAGGTTGATGATTGGGTATTTCTGAAGGTGTCACCCATGAAGGGTGTGATGAGATTTGGCAAGAAAGGGAAGCTTAGTCCCTGCTATGTAGGTCCCTATCGGATTCTGAGGAGAGTTGGTAGTGTTGCTTATGAGTTGGAATTGCCAATAGATTTAGAAGCGGTTCATCTGATTTTTCATGTTTCTTTGTTGAAGAAATATGTTGGTGACCCAACCTTGATTATTCCTTTGGAAGATGTGAGTGTGAAGGATAGCCTTACTTATGAGGAAGTTACCGTGGAGATTCTTGATCATCAAATTCGGAGGTTGAGAAATAAAGAAGTCGCTTTGGTGAAGGTCCTTTGGAGGAATCATCTAGTTGAGGGAGCTACTTGGGAAGCAGAAGCAGCCATGAAAGCCAAGTACCCTCACCTCTTTCCTTCTGATTTAGTTTCAACTTGAGGTAATAGTTTCCTCCTTACTATGTCCCTCCGATTCTATTCTATCAATTTTTCTCATGATCCCCTTCTGATTTAGTTTCAACTTGAGGTAATAGTTTCCTCCTTACTATGTCCCTCCGATTCTATTCTATCAATTTTTCTCATGATCCTAGCATGCATTCATGTTTTTAGAAGTTAGTTCTATCATGTTTTAAGTTGAAAAGCTCGGTTTTCATGTTTATTCTTCAGTTTTCCTGTTTTGCTGCTTGGTTGGGCTATTTTCTCTCCAGTTCTCTTAGTCTTCATTCGAGGATGAATGATCCTAAAGGGGAGATATTGTAACACCATGGAATTCAATCCAGCTTACAAACTTAGAAAATCTGAGATTTTTGGACTTTCCAGGAATTACGAGTCCAAACCACGGACCGTGGTTTAAACCATGAACGATGGAATGGAGTCATGGTTTGCCTTATACTGGTTAACCTCTAGTCTGAGAAACACGAGTGGGTTCTATGGACCGTATTTCATTCTATGGTTCATCCTGTCCACTCGTGGAATCAGATCAGAGGGCTGACAAATTCCCTGAGAATCACGAATTGGTCTACGGATCGTAGTTTGAACTACGGTCCATCCTGTTGACCCGTAGAACCTTTTCTGCAGCTTGAATCTTAGGCCAGGAACCACGAGTGGAAACTATGAGTCGTGGTACATTCTACGGCTCGTGGAATGCACCCGTGATCCCTAAAGTCAAACTTTTTACAGCTTTTTCCTAATTAAATTCTAGGGGTATTTTTGTAATTACCCACCCTTTTAACTCTTAAGTGAGGTCATTTTGACAATTTTTAGAAGGGTTTTATTCCCTAATAGCCTAAAATCTTCTCATTCTAAGCAATTCTATTCCTAAAGAAGAAAGAACTCCTTCAATCTCCAAGTGTCAAGCTCCAAGATCAAGCCTCCATTTCTTTTCATCTTAAGATCAAGCTAGCTTCAACAAGGTATGTAGGTATTCAATAAGGGATTGCCTTCACTCTTATGCCCAAAACCCATGATTTTTACTTTGATTTATGAATTTATAAAATTAGGGTTCTTACCCAAATTGGAAAACACTTATGGGTCCAGTTTTAAAGCTTCAATTCATTATTTCTTATTACTTATCTATGTTTTATTTGAGGTTTCTTAATTGATTTCAAAAGCCCATGCATTAAAGATAATTTCTAGCATGATTTCATTGAATTGCATGATTTCAAGTGAAAATTAACATGTTAGATAACATGGCCTTATGTATTTATTAAATTGCATGCCTAATTCTTCAAGTTATGAATTCAGAAAGAAAAGTATGTTTTGAATTATGGCTATGCTAAGCTTCAAGGACTTATGATATGAGAATTGCATGACATCAGATATGTCTTTATGCTTTTCAAACAGATTTGGCATCAGATATGCCACAAGTATATTATGAGCTATATATATTATGGGAGTAGTATTTAGCACCAAGGGATGAGGTTTCGATAACCCACATTCAAAACTACGTTTCTAGCTTAGGTTATGAATCGCCCTATGGGCTTATGAAAGTGGTTCCACATTTGATCATGGTGTCCTGTGCTTTAGCGGGCATTAGAGCTGCTTTGCCAACTAGGATTATATAGTTGGATTAAGGTGTTCCGTTCCTTGGAAGGGTTCAGGGCAGCTTTGCTAACTAGGGTTATATAGTTGGATTCCATGTAGCACACATAGTCTATTGTCAGTTATAAGAAACTCCCGTATAAATGTTTTTATGACTTATGTTATGCTATCTTCTACCTTATGCTTAAATTATGATATTTCTTAAGACTTCTCTTTTATTCATGATCTCAGTTCTAATGATGTTTCAAGCATGTTTTTATCTTGTTTATGCATATCTTACATACTCGGTACATCGTATAGTACTGACGCATATTTGCGTTGTATCCTCTTGATGCATATTCAGGTTCTTTCCCTCCGGTTCGTGACTAGACGTTATCAGATTCTCCAGATTTGGTTGGTGAGTCCTCATTACTCGAGGACCATAGCTATGTTATTACTTTCATATTCTTTCTTTCAGATTCTCGAGTTAGTTAGGGTCTTGTCCCATCAACTCTTATGACAGTTTAGAGGCTTCAGGTATAGTTAGACATATATTTCGTGTTTAGATTTGGTACTTCTTATACTTTGTCCCTATTTCGATATGGTTGCCTATCTTCATTTAGTATGCTTCCGCTATGTTTTATTATGAATATCTGAGTATGCTATGACCAAGGGTTAACTTGGGGCACTTGTGATCTCGGGTCCCGTGTTGCGCCTAGGGGGTAGCCTTGGGGCGTGACAAAAATTCAGTACCAATACCCTTTCAGAATCACTTTACCAAATAGGGCCCTCAAGGCCATGCTAAGTTTAGAAAATTGTTATAGTAGGCTCGAAGCCAAAACAGCAGTAAAACTGTCACGACCCAACTACCGGGTCGTGCGGGCACCTACTCTAATTTACCTAGATAGGAGAACCCTTACCACCCGAACCAAAATGTAATGCGATAAAAAGAAATAAATCATGAAATAAAACCCTTTTTAATACATGAAACTTCCTTTACAAAATTTTCAGAAATTAAATGACTTAAAGAACTTGCGAAAAAAATATTTACAATATGAGACAGCCCTCCCTAGAACCCAGTCTAAGCCGGTACAAGAGCTACTATACGGTGAGACAAAAATAAAGAAGACTCAACTTCAACCATAGAAGCAAAAGTAGGAGTTGTTGGAAGATCACCGCAATCCTAAACCTGTGAAACATTACCAACTCTGCAACCAGACTATACCCAAAAAGGTATAGCAAGAGTAGAATCAGTACAAACACATGTACTGGTAGGCATCATCGGTCGACCCGAATCCACTCCTACCATCATATAAGAAATCAAGGTAAATACATAAGTCAAGTACTTCCACCCGTCAACATCCACCATTATCGAAACCCACTTCGGGACTAACCTTCCTATCCCTTAGACTTCCCAAGTCACCTTGTCACCTAGACTTCCCAAGTCACCTTGACACCTAGACTTCCCAAGTAACATTAACCCTTAGACTTCCCAAGTCACATTTATCACCTAGACCTCTCAAGTCACATTTACCATTAGACTTCCCAAGTCACATTTATCACCTAGACTTCCCAAGTCACACTTACCATTGCCAACATCTATGCCTATACCCGGACTACCATTTTCTTACCCAAGTCAACCACTATGACTCAACAACCCGGAGTAAACCCCACTACCTGGTGACGTAGACCACACCCGTCAAACCATCACCTACTAGTACAAAACTACCCCTAATGACCCCCAGGGCCATACTCAACAAGTAACAACAACCAACATCATAACCAGACGATAAGTCTCATCCTTAGCTTATCAATCGCACGTAATAAGTCTAACTGACCTAGACAATTCTTAGTGACAATAACATAAAACCTTTTTACATAACCCAGACCAAATAAGGATCCCTAGGCCATCATCTACGCCAATAACATGCGACCACGGTTCACAGAATAACCACTTTGTCACTCAAGCACACTAACCCGGCCCTTCAAGGACCAACTATGCACCAAATAATAATAAATCCCGACCCTCTCAGGAACCCAACGTGCAAAGAACAAATAGTACACCTGAACTGAGTAAAGCAGTACAACATATAGTAAACTTGACATTTACCCTTTTTATATAGCCCGGACCCACCCTAGGATCCCCTCTAAACAACACTTAAGTGTTAATATGCAACCTGGTCTACACCAAGACCAAACTCACGAATCAATACAATGATAACCCGGCCTCTCAAGGACCATATGCACAATAAAAATTCATAAACACAATCCGGTCCGCTCAGGGAATCATTATTAAAAATGCAATAATACGATAAAGTAAACCTGTACCATGCGTGGTACCCGAAACAACCAAATAGTAACATGTAGTAGGCGTAGTACCTGAGCCAAACAAATAGTAACTTATACCAGGCATGGTACCCGAGCCAACCAAATAGTAACCTGTACCAGGCATGGTACCTGAGCCAACCAAATAGTAACTTTTACCAGGCGTGGTACCCGAGCCAACCAAATAGTAACTTGTACCAGGCGTGGTACCCGAGCCAACCAAATAGTAACCTGTACCAGGCGTGGTACCCGAGCCAACCAAATAGTAACCTGTACCAAGTGTGGTACCCGAGCCAACCGAATGGCACACAGAAATCCAATAGTCAACAACAATGAACAACAACACACTTGTAAACCAACAAGCAACAACAACTAGTTCATTTCACAAGACTGGCAATTGGACCATTAGACATTCATAAATCATTCCTTATATACAACACCAAGAGATAATACATGTACACCTATCACATATTAGGGACCCATAACCATCACCTAAGTGTTCAACTTGTCATCCCGGTCTATACTAAGACCAATCTCCCACTTAAGTTCAACTACCCGGCCTCTCACATGCGAAAATGCAATTATCCCAGTTTCAATTATTAACCTAGTCCACTCATGGGACCATCAACAAATATGACCAATAATGTAGGATTAGACCCGCCTAAAGACTAATACCCGGCTCATCATATTAAACACGTATAATCATTTTCATCTAATCCGGACTCCTCCCCTGAAAAGTAAGTGTGTACTAGGAATTTCACCCCTGACAATACAGACACTGAACCCTGCCTGTTCGTCTCATTTACCTTATTTAAATATTCCCGAAAACCCACTACAACTTAGAAATTCCCTCATCCTACGAACATTATCGGTTCCCCAAACCTACCTAACCTTTTAATTTCACGGAGTCTAGCATCCCACATAATCTAACAAGTAAAAGAATTACACCCGAATGAACATGTCGCCCCGACCCTATCATTCCCTATTTAATCAATAGCCAGACCAATACAATAATCCTCCAGACTCCATGCCCGAAGGCCTATAATATGAATTCTCCCGTCAATCTACACAATAGTATAAAATGAAAACAGGTCAAAGTGTACTCAACGAAAAACCTAACCTACATGGATGTCGAGCAGCTGTTCCATGCCCTTTTTGGCTCCGTGAAGGCGTTCCCTGTCAATTCTACAGGCCTGAATCCATGATTTCACGTCCCTTTAGCCAGAATCCCTCCTCTCCATGGCTCCCAATCTTTGGAACAGCCTAGGAGGGTTTTTGGAGCAACCCTCATCTGTTTTTGACTAAAGAAGGGAGAATGGAATTATAAAACCCATTTCTGGGCTTTCTGGTTCCATCATTCCGCTATAGCGGATGGCCAACCACTACGGCGGTTCTGCTATAGCACCCTAAATCCCGCTACAGCGGACCAAATTTTTTAGCGTGGACAGTCTTCAGTAAAACAGTAATAACTTTTTACTCGGGAAGTGAATTGATGAACGATTGGTGGTGTTGGAAAGAGGACTCAGAGATATTTAATTTGGTGGGTATTGGGACCCCTAACTCTTTATATTCTAGGAGTAATGCTCGTTTGAAGATGACCCTAGTTTAAACTTAGCCCGAAACTAAATCGGTAAGGAAGCTTTCAACTTAACTTTGTGCTAAGAGTATTGTAAGACCTTGGTACATACCAAATGTACTCTCATACAACAGAATTAATCCTAACTCTTATTATGAATTTAGGGGCACCTGCCTTGATCACAAATATTTTCAGTAATGACGGAACAGGTCGTTACAACAGATACCAATTTACCCATCATTCGTCCCCGAACGATCTCTAAGGCAGAAGGAAAAGAATGAACCATCCCTTATAACCTTAACACTCTACCAAGAAAGTGTAGAATAGCCTTATAGAAACCACCAAACTCTCAAATCCCCCGGGTGTACCCAAGAAAAATTGAAATTTAATTTGATTCTGCTCTGTCAAGGAATTTTTTCCTTTGTATTGTACGAGACCAGTTAATTTACTCCTCCTCGAGTGCCCAAGAAATCCGGGGCCTCATTGAAACATCGGAGAGAAAAATTTCAAACATAACGGACCAAAACTTAATTCCCATGCTATGGTGCTGACTGCTGTTGACTTCCGCTATAGCGGTAATTTCTCTGCTATAGCGGAGGTCGCAATAGCAATGTGCCAACTGCTATGGCAGTTGACATGGGACAGAAAGTCATAAAGTTCCCCAAAAGTGCTTATTTTATGACACACTTAATTTCCTGATATTCCGGAACAACTCCTTCACGTCAACCCACATACCGAGAGTTCTAATTACCCGAATTTGATTCTGAAAAGTCCCCCGGACTCCTTAAGGTCTTAGATAATGGAAAACCTAGCTCGACCCAATATATAACACCCAATCCGCACTCGAATTTCCCTAGACCTTACCTTGCTCAGAATTCATCCGAGACTAGCCTAACCCGAGATTTCTAACTCCTCAACCGGAAGTTTTCTAAGCCGAACTCCATCCTGGAAACTTCCTTCGGGTACTAAGCCCCTCACATATCATAGTATCATGTTACCCTTTCAACACTATTCCTTGAGATACCACGTATCTCTAACCCATGCAACAGCAAAAATTTCATTGGAACTCATCCTAGCTAGAGGTTTTCGTCAACTCTCATCTTAGGGGAATTTCTACCCGGGCACTTACACCCTAGCCAATGCTATGGTGAGCACACCCTCACCACTCAATGAGCAGTAATACTGGTACTATCATAGCCGACCAGAAGGATAACAATGTTCAAGACTCCATTAAATAACCCCACTCCCTCAACTGACCCTACCACTAAGGATCATCTATAATAAACTAGCCAAATCACCCTCATGACATAAGCCTATGAGCAATGTCCAACACTACTCAGTCAATTACGAGTCATTTTTCCAAATTTTACATAGGTGACTATTCCCACCAGTGGTCCTATGAGCAATGTCCAAAACTACTCAGTCAATTACGGGTCATTTTGCCAAATTCTACATAGGTGACTATTCCCACCAGTGGTAAATCAAAATTTCACCAATACTCGGGGTTATCGTATCTACCCTTTCCTCTTATTGCGCATGGATGCTAAATAATTCCTGCAATAGCTCGCAGCTCAAATAGTGATTTAAAATGGCCCGAGAATGAAAGACAGAATAGGGGAAAAATAGGACAGGGATTATGCCCTGCCCATCCCGCTATAGTGACTTGCACACTGCTATGGAAACCCCCAAAAGTAGTAGCCCATAAAATTTACCATTCTCTTAAAAATTCTCTTATTTCCCTTCCCTGTTAACATTGTTTAATCCCGCCATGATCTTAAACAATCCTCAAGACCATTCCCGGCACTACACAGACTGAAACTTAGCATTAATTATCTCAAATCAACAAGTGGATAATGCAAGCAATTATTCTTAACAACACACTTCCGCTATCAAGCACAAACAACCCCCTAGTTCCCTTGGCTCTCAACCATGTCCCGACTGTCCTGAAGCCGGAGCTTTCCTACAGTCCACAATCCCTTTTTGTTCCCTTACCATCTATATAAATGGTAAGCCTATACCCGAATGTAATGCAAACAATTCCAATTAAGGCATATCGCAATTTATCATTTAAAACAACCACAACTTTCAAGCTGGGAATAAATTTTCCTTAAGTTACAATCATGAGTTACAATAAAAAATTCCTTACCGCATTTTCTTCCATCAAGCAATGATAGAACTTTTCCCCCATAGTTCCTAACCAATCCCGCCTGTCCTGAAACTGGAGTTTCCCTATAGTCGTAAGCCTTGTCCCCTTATCATTTTTACCAATGGCAAGTCCGTTTCCGAAATGTAACACCACTTTACTAACCAATCTAAGTACACAAAGAAAGTAATTACCAACCAAAGCACACCAATTCAAGTTATGACTCCTCCCGGACCAAAGCATTCACAGCAAATCAAATAATTGCACACCACACATTTGCAGTCATTCAAACAACATCAATACACATAAGCACAATGTCAAGTCTCAAGCTTAAACAGTCAATCAAATCAGTTTCATTACTTTTTATTCGCCTGATGGATGACCATTAGACGATCCATCCATTCCTTTACATAGCCTCCCCGGCCAGATACAAATTAGAACCTTCCTGGTTCCAATCCTTCTTGCTTGTTTGTCATACCCGAAGTCCAATGACATCCTTCACCTTGTTGAGATAACAATTGGAATTGAGAGAAACCAATTGGACTCAACTCATACAAGCAAGTAAGGAAACCGCACGAAAAGGAATGAAAGAAGAGAAGTAATTCCTAGAATGCTTCATAGCTTCCATAGGATTAGATGTGGACGTAAACACACCAATCCGCGGGACTCTATTCGATATTTTACTCTTATACTGGGAGACCGGTAACCTGGCTCTGATACTATTTGTCACGACCCAACTACCAGGCCGTGCGGGCACCTACTCTAATCTACCTAGATAGGAGAACCCTTAGGTAATGCGAAAAAATAAATAAATCATGAAATAAAACCCTTTTTAATAGATGGAACTTCCTTTACAAAATTTTCAGAAAATAAATGACTTAAAGAACTTGCGAAAAAATATTTACAATATGAGACAGCCCTCCCTAGAACCTAGTCTAAGCCGGTACAAGATCTACTACAAGGTGATACAAAAATAAAGAAGACTCAACTTCCAACATAGAAGCAAAAGTAGGAGTTGTTGGAAGATCACTGCAATCCTTAACTTGTGAAACGTTACCAACCCTGCAACCAGACTATACCCAAAAAGGTATAGCAAGAGTAGAATCAGTACAAACACACGTACTGGTAGGCATCATCGGTCGACCCGAATCCACTCCTACCATCATATAAGAAATCAAGGTAAATACATAAGTCAAGTACTTCCGCCCGTCAACATCCACCATTATCGAAACCTACTTCGGGACTAACCTTCCTATCCCTTAGACTTCCCAAGTCACCTTGTCACCTAGACTTTCCAAGTAACCTTGACACCTAGACTTCCCAAGTCACATTAACCCTTAGACTTCCCAAGTCACATTTATCACCTAGACCTCTCAAGTCACACTTATCATTAGACTAACCAAGTCACATTTCTCACCTAGACTTCCCAAGTCACACTTACCATTGCCAACATCTATGTCCATACCCGGACTACCATTTTCTTACCCAAGTCAACCACTATGACTCAACAACCCGAAGTAAACCCTACTACTTGGTGACGTAGACCACACCAGTCATACCGTCACCTACTAGTACAAAACTGCCCCTAATGACCCCCAGGGACATACTCAACAAGTAACAACAACCAACATCATAACCAGACGATTAGTCTCATCCTTAGCTTATCAACCGCACGTAATAAGTCTAACCGACCTAGACAATTCTTAGTGATAACAACATATAACCTTTTTACATAACCCGGACCAAATAAGGATCCCTACGCCATCATCTACGCCAATAACATGTGACCCCAGTTCACAGAAGAACCACATTGTCACTCAATCACACTAACCCGACCCTTCAAGGACCAACTATGCACCAAATAATAATAAATCCCGGCCCTCTCAGGAACCCAACGTGCAAAGAACAAATAGTACACCCGCACTGAGTAAAGCAGTACAACATATCGTAAATTTGACTTTTACCCTTTTTATATAGCCCGGACCTACCCTAAGATCCCCTCTGAACAACACTTAAGTGTTAATATGCAACCCCGTCTACACCAAGACCAAACTCACAAATCAATACAATGATAACCCGGCCTCTCAAGGACCATATGCACAATCAAAATTCATAAACACAATCAAAATTCATAAACACAATCCGGTCCGCTCAGGGAATCATTATTAAAAATGCAATAATACAATAAAGTAAACTTGTACCAGGCGTGGTACCCGAACCAACCAAATAGTAACCTGTAGTAGGCGTGGTACCCGAGCCAACCAAATAGTAACTTATACCATGCATGGTACCCGAGCCAACCAAATAGTAACCTGTACCAGGCATGGTACCTGAGCCAACCAAATAGTAACTTGTACCAGGCGTGGTACCCGAGCCAACCAAATAGTAACCTGTACCAAGCGTGGTACCTGAGCCAACCAAATAGTAACATGTACCAGGCGTGGTACCCGAGCCAACCGAATGTCACACAGAAATCCAACAGTTAACAACAATGAACAGCAACACACTTGTAAACCAACAAGCAACAACAACTAGTTCATTTCACAAGACTGACAACTGGACGATTAGACATTCATAAATCATTCCTTATATACAACACCAAGAGATAATACATGTACACCTATCACATATTAGGGACCCATAACCATCACCTAAGTGTTCAACTTGTCATCCTGGTCTATACTAAGACCAATTTCCCACTTAAGTTCAACTACCTGGCCTCTCACAGGCCAAAATGCAATTATCCCAGTTTCAATTATTAACCCAGTCCACTCATGGGACCATCAATAAATATGACCAATAATGTAGGATTAGACCCGCCTAAAGACTAATACCCGGCTCATCATATTAAACACGTATAATCATTTTCATCTAATTCGAACTCCTCCCTTGAAAAGTAAGTGTTTTCTAGGAATTTCACCCCTGACAATACGGACTCCGGACCCTGCATGTTCATCTCATTTACCTTATTTAAATATTTCCAGGAACCCACTACAACTTAGTAATTCCCTCATCCTACGGACATTACCGGTTCCCCAAACCTACCCAACCTTTTAATTTCATGGAGTCTAGCATCCCACATAATCTAACAAGTAAAAAAATTACACCCGAATGAACATGTCGCCCTGACCCTATCATTCCCTATTCAATCAATAGCCAGACCAATACAATAATCCTCTAGACTCTGTGCCCGAAGGACTATAACATGAATTCTCCCGTCAATCTACATAATAGTATGAAATGAAAATAGGTCAAAGTCTACTCAACGAAAAATCTAGCCTACCTGGATGCCGAGAAGTTGTTCCATGCCCTTTCTGGCTCCATGAAGGTGTTCCCTATCGATTCTACAGGCCTGAATCCGTTCGCGTCCCTTTAGCCAGAATCCCTCCTTCCCATGGCTCCCAAGCTTTGGAGCAGCCTAGGAGGGTTTTTGGAGCAACCCTCGTATGTTTTTGACTAAATAAGGGAGAATGGAATTATAAAACCCATTTCTGGGCTTTATTTTTCCGTCATTCCGCTATAGAGAACGGCCAACTGCTATGGCGGTTCCGCTATAGCGACCTAAATCCTGCTACAGCGGACCAAATTTTTCAGCACGGACAGTCTTCAGTAAAACTGTCATAACATTTTACTCGGGAAGCGCATTGATAAACGGTTGGTGGCGTTGGAAAGATGACTCAGAGATATTTAATTTGGTGGGTATTGGGACCCCTAACTCTTTATATTCTAGGAGAAATGGTCGTTTAAAATTTACCCTAGTTTGAACTTAGCCCGAAACTAAATCGGTAAGGAAGCTTTCAACTTAACTTTGTTCTAGGAGTATTGTAAGACCTTAGTACATACCAAATGTACTCTCATACTAAAGAATTAATACTAACTCTTATGATAAATATAGGGGCACCTGCCTTGATCGCAGATATTTTCAGTAACGACGGAACAGGTCGTTACAAAAACATGCAGGGAAAACCTTTTTATGAATGATATGCTCGTAAACAATAGGTTAGCCCAACCGCTCACAAACATTCCTATCGGTCCTGCACATGCACCATCAATTCTACACCACAGATAACAGCCTAAAGTAATATCCTGATGTTTGGGACTCGCGGACATTCCCAATATCCCATCGTCTAAGGTCCAGAGGCATAAACAGAAGTCACACGGGGTCACAAGGGTAATATAGCAATACTACACGAATACTACAATCAACGTATGAAATAAATGGACAGAAAAAGCGGACAAGGTCTGAGGGTACCAACCTAGAAAACCAATCCAATAAAGCTAATTAATGAAGTTATTGCCTATATACGCAGAGTCTAGGTAGGGAAAATCATAACCTACCTGTCATCCGATGACTAGCTGCGAGAACGGCGTCATCCAAGCTCGAACTGCTCCGAGAAGCTTTAAATTGCAAAAACACTATCAACACAATAATCTAGGCGTCAAAATTTAACCAGCCATACCCATAATGCTATAAATATGGCCGGGTTAAATTTTGGATCACCGGGGGGCTCGTGGGCCTCGCTACACTGGAAATGAAAAATACCCATGTATTTCCCACATTTCTAAGAGAACGTGCTCAAAAATTGAGTGGAAACGGACCATTATAAGGGCTCAAAACAGTCGCTCAATGCAAGAATTTAAAAAGGAATCAATGGAGGAAAACAAAAATTAAAGAGAGAAATTACCCGATTTAGAAGTCAACGATCGAACAAGGATCAATAATGTACTTTCCGCCAAGCTGTTGGGTTGATCAAAGGGATTCAATGGAGGTTTTAGGAGCTATTTCCATGGAGAAAACGAGTTTGGAATATGGAAAATGAAGGAGAAAACAATAGGTTGCCAGCCTTTAAAACAGACTCGCACATGCGCAGGTGTGCCCAAGACAGCGCAAGTGAGCTGGTGCAACAGCACCTTAAGGAGGCGTTGGTGCACTGGTGCAACGGCACCTTAGGCAAGCACAGGTGTGTTGGTGCAATGGCACCTCAGGCAAGCGTAGGTGCACTGGTGCAACAGCACCTCAGGCAGGCAAAGGTGCGCTGGTGCAACGGCACCTCAGATTGGCGGAGGTGCGCCCCAACAGCAACAACAACATGCCAAGGCAGATTTTTCAAGCGGTGGGCCCCCGAGAATGCATCTAGGGTCCCGCGAACACAAACGAGCTGAGCTACTCAACTAGAAATGGCATTTCAGATTTAATAAAATCGATGAAAATCCCATCGGAGGCCGATTTAATAGGAAGTGGGCCCCACATCCAAAATCAACCTTTAGGCCAATAATTCCCAAAATGGAACTCAAGGGCCGAAATCAAGTCCAAAAGCTTCGGGACCTGAACCAATGGTTTCTCTAGCCTAAACTCAACGTTCCGGAGCTAACAGTGTTGATGGAATTTTCATCCGAGGTCGTTTTCTTTGAATGTTGACCAAATTCAACCAAACAAGCCCAACTTGCCTAAAAACACAGAGCGAGAGAGAATTTCAAGTTGAATAGCTCCCGAATCCCAACCAAAGGTCTACCTAGACTAAAGTTCATGCTCCGAAGCTAACAAAACTGTCAGAATTCAATTTTGAGTACGATAGCTAAGAATGTTGACTGAAGTCAATAATTTCCAAAGTTGAAGCTCTAAAATAAGGAAACGGCCATAGAGACCAAACAGATGGCCCGGTCACTGGACTAACAGTCCCAGCAAGTCATAAATAACTTGGGGACGCTACAGGCAAGCTCTAACAGTACAAGAAAGGTGAAAACACGAGAATGACCAGAAGGGTCATTACAATTTTGATGGTAGTTATCTACCATAAATTGACTTAAAGAACCAAAAAAAACTATTTATCTCCTTTTTGTATCCATATTTGGTTTGTTCTTACTCCTATTCATTATTTTTTTCCTAACCTTCTTTTCTTTGAAGAACTGCAATGACCATTTAGTATACAATTGGTGAAATCAAACAATAATCTTGTTTATACCAAATAATAGTGATTTCATCCATGGAGCAGAATGTGGATTCACTATTTTCTTACTGTTTAAATTCACTATTTGCTGATAATAGGAGTACAAAATTGGAAAAGAAACCAAGAAAACAGTTGTTGGACTAAGAATATTCTTATGTCCAACTTCTTGAAAGAGGATAAAATACTTTGTATTACAGAATTATTTATGAACTTGAATATTAGAACAAATGGTTCGAGACTCTTATTTTGATTTCTTGAGCAGGGAGGTTAAGGGGGAGAGAAGGTGAGAGTGATTGGATAAACACGATAGAATTTCAGTTTATACAATATTGATACACATTTATACATCATTTATACAATATTGATATATTACATATATATTATATAACTATTTATACAATATTGATACATTATATATTTATTAAGTATATATTAAATATATACGCAATAAATTACATAACTATTTATACAATATCGATACATGTTACACTATTTATATAATATCAATATACGTTTATACATCATTCATACAATATTGATACATTACATAACTCTTATACAATATCGATACATTACATATACATGAGGCTATTTTTTTAGTAATTTTTTTTTGTGGTTAGTTCATTTTTGAACTATTTTTTTGCAAAGAAAACTTGACTATATTTATTATAAACTAATTAGTTTATTGTACATATTTGAAATTATCCCTATAAAGAATTTGTTAGTGGTAAAAAACAAGGAATTGTAGTTAACTTAGTTCTTTTACCCTTTCATCATCAGTATGTTATTCAACCTTTTCTGAATAATGATGATATCACTTTATGTCTAATGCAAGATCTAAGACATAAAGGTTTAGATCAGGGGCATCTCAACCATTAGGCCAGTTAGGCGATCGCCTAGGGCCGCATAATTATGCGGGATCCTATATTTTTATATATAATAATTATATATAATATATACTAAAAAAAAAATTACTAAATCTTCTAAGAAAAAAGTCCATATTTTTCAAAAAAAAAGCAAATGGAGTTTTACATGAAATCTTCCTTAGTATAAAAAGAGGAACAACTCATTTATTATGTGTGGTTTGTACCGTTTGAGGCATCGAAGAATGAAAAAGTCAGTTGAGCAAAGAGTGAAAATTACTATACTTTTTGGGATCATATACCAAAAATAGCTACTACATTTATTTTTTACTTTATATTTACTCTTTTACCTTTTCCTCAACCCTCATTATTTTCCATGGAGAAAAAAGACGTTTTGATAGTGTCTCTTTGTTTCTTTTTGATATTTTATTCTTCAATCTTCATTCTTCATAAGCTCAAAATGAATTGACCAGATACTATTTTGAGGGAGAAAAAGAGTAAAAATTTAAATTAAGGCCTCTCGATAGAGTTTGGCCTAAGGCCTCCGATATGATTGAAACGCCCCTGGTTTAGATATAATGAGTAACAAAAAGAGATTTACATACTAAAACATATTCATATTGAGAGGTTTAATTAGCTCAATGTATATTGCATGGATTCACGTTATAAGCATCTTAAATTCTTTAAATCATTCTAAAGATTAGATATTACATGAATTTAAGTTCTACTAATAGCCAATTTTAGTTCTTTTGTAATTCTCAATTAATAAAGGCTAAAGGCTTAATCACTACAACAGTACCTATATACATGTTTAATATTAAGTGGAATTCTAATATGATTTCAATTAAGAAATCACAAGTGCACTTCTACGTTAATCAGTATGTGATGCAATCAAATCTCTTACCCAGATGTTGTTTGCAACGAAAAAACTATATTTTTAATGAAAATCATTTTTTCGAGAACGTGCCCCTGATACCATATGTAAGAATTTATACCAGTAATAGATTGTACACATAAACAATCTAACATGAAATCTTATCAATTATTCCAGGAACGTGAAACTACATGATTTTCACATATACTTATATTAACGGTAAATTTAATCAAGAACAACATATCCGAATCAACCATATTATTTTCTTGACTTGATAGCGGAAGGCTTTTCTTTTTATTATATTGAAAAAGTGATTTCTCTCTTTTCTTAACTTTACAGAACAACATTGATGGACAAAAATATTATTCTCATATGTTTTCATACTGATAAAGAGAGGACCTTTTATAGAGTCTGAGCAGTTATTCTACAATTATCATCAACATGTAGAAGTTAAAAAACGGGAGATATATCACTAAATAACTTCCTTTTCTTCAATAGGAATTTAGCACTTTATTTATTTTTTATTTATTTATTAAACCACATCATTAGTGGCCAAACATGGACCATAACTTACACCAAGTACGCAAAAAAGATTAACTTATACACATATTGTTTAAATAAAAAAAATATTATTACTTCCTTTGTTTATATTAGTTGTCAAAGTTACTAAAGATATTTATCTAAAATTACTTGTCATTTTACAAAATTAAAATAAAGTTAATTGTTTTTTTTTTATTTTGCTCTTAATATTAATTTTATTGTTCTTGAGACTTTAAAGTACAAAATACTACATTAATTAGATATCATTTATGATCTTTAAAGGGCATGTAAAAGGGATGGAAGGACTAGTTGAAAAATATAGATAATACATGAAAGTAGTGCTGGTCATTTAATTATTATTATTTATTTTCATAAAAATTACTTAACTATCTTTTCTAACACAAAAGTCACTAAACTTTGAGATGTTAACTAAAAAGTCACAAAGCCAAAAACGCTAAACTTTCTAATAACTCATTTTTACTCTTTTCTTTTAAAATCTAATAAATAAAATTTCAATTAAAAAGCTCTGACCCCATCCGATCCAAAACTCAAACTCATATGAAGAAAATAAGATATTAAAAGAGCGGTCCTTATCTTCATTTTTTGGTTCGTCCGTGGATCTCTTAAACAAAACTTCATTACTTACCCTTGCTACATTCCAAACTAAGCCTTTCAGATTCTTGCCTTTATTTTTGTCTGAATTTTTGATACATATACCTAACACAATTCTTATATTTAGCATTAAGATACAGAGCCTTCACAGCTCCAATCAACCCCTTCAAAAAAATTTACTTAAGAGGGAAAGCAAAATTTTGTTCCGTTCTTTTAATATTTTATTTTCTTCATATGGTTTAGATTTTGGATTTTAGCTTTTGGATTGAGTCGGGTCAGGTCAGATATTTTTTATTAAATTTTTATTTATTAGATTATTAAAAAGAAAGAGCAAGAAAGAGAAAAAGTTAGTATCTCAAAGTTTAATAACTTTTGTGTTAAAAAAGATAGTTAAGTGAATTTTGTAAAAACAAGTGATAATTACGTAATCATATTTGAAATTTACGAACAATCATCTATGGCGATTTCAGCAAAAAAAAAAGTTAAGAGTCTGTCAGACAATCATTAGACCATCTCAGCACACCACAAAGTTGGAGCTGAGAACGATCCTCTACGGCTCCATACGGCTCCATGACTCGAGAGTCATGGGGGTTGTTAATGTCAGACAACCATTAGACCATCTCAGCACACCACAAAGTTGGAGCTGAGAACGATCCTCTACGACTCCATGACCTGAGGGCCATGGGGTTGTTAATCATGCTCTGGTCTAATGGTCATGCTTCATCACCCCAATTCTGAGCTTCATGTTACTCTTTCCAAGTGACATGTCAGGTTCAGGGCATCCCAATTGGATTGACTGAGACCTGTCTCCTTAGAACTCAAGGATACAGTTAGGGGCGGGCGTTCGGTTCTTCGGTTCGATTTTTCGTTTTTCTGTTTTAGAAAAATGAGCACCAAACACCGCACCAAACTAATTCGGTTCGGTTCAATTTTTTTGAATTTCGGTTCGATTTTATTTGGTGTTTCTAAATCGGTTTTTCGGTGCAAATATAAAATAAAATCATATAGTATAAAGTATAAACAAATAACTCATTTGAAATGAGAATAATATAAAGCAAGATGGTAAGCTGCCTCACACGGTCAGCAAACACTCTCCCAAGTCTAATAATAATAAAAATGAGACTAACACTCAATGTCTATAACAGTATGCTGCCTCACACGGTCAGCAAATTTAAGAATAACCACACAATAAGTTAAATAACATACACAAAAATCTTCGATTTTGGGCTTTTGGGGACTTTGGGCTTTGATCATTTGTGTTATTACTTAGTTGTAATTTATAAATACTAAACAACTGATATAAATATTTGATAAACCGAAGAACCGTTACCCTAAAACCGAACATCGAACCGAAGTACCGGAAAAAATAAACCAAAACCAAACCGTATGCCCACCCGTAGATACTATGGTACAAGCCTATACAACAGATGCTGTTCAAGTAAGGTCGCGAATTAATATCCCACTGCTCAATTTTAAAAACAGTTTCTCACTGCAGTATTTGTTCGATGTGGGAAAAAGTGGCAACTCTTGACGAAGTCTTTTCTTAGCACCTTTTGTTCTTTTTCCATATTTTGTTTTCTTTCATTTTCAAGTGGACGCTTTTGAAGTGGTGCAAAGATGAAACCTAACTCTTTCCTATAGAGATATCCATAGAATTATTGAGAAAGGGATGGAAAAGGGAAGAAGGTTGGTGTTACATGGGTTGTCTAAATTGCAGACAAGTTGTTTGATAAGATGCTCGATAGACCAAGTACTTCTTCCGTCTCAATTTATGTGTCACCTTTCGAATTTCGAGAAGGAGAGAGTATATTATTTTGAAGTTGGAAGTTTACTTTTCGGCATAGAGATTGATATATGTTTGCTAGTTTTTGTTGTTACTTTCACTCTGTACCATCAGCCAAGAACTAAGGGGTGGTTTGGTTGGGAACAAGTTATCATAGTGATTGCATGCAATATAGATGTATTATAAGTGTTTTAAAATGTATTGTACTTGTTTGGTAAGAAATTAGCACAATATATTACAAGTGTATTAAAGTGTGTGATAATGTATTATCCATTAATAAAACTTGTATTATATGTGTTTTATAAGTTGTTCTCTGCAATATGTATTAAATTTGTATATTATAAATGTATTATAAGTATCCTGTGGAAAAAAAAAACATTATTTCTATAGATGGTAAATATTTTCTTAATATATCATATCTATATGAATTTCCCCTATTAATTAGAATAGCATAAAAAATTGGGTAAAGTCGTGCTGGACTTTTACACCAAGTTTATCAATGCATGATGTGTTTGTACATATTTTTTAGCACTTAATCATGATTAATTAACATATATTCTCACTTCATTAAATTAATTAAGTGCAGTAAGTTTATACGGTCTGATGTAAACACCCGATACGAATAAGTATTTCTCAAAATATTGTGAGTTTCCATAAATGTACTGTTATGAGAATTGTACAAAAATGTTTGTATTTTCAAGTTTGCTAGCTATAACTTCGTTAAATAATTTACAAATTTTAAGGGTATAAAATATCTTGAAGATTTAGGAGGGAGGGGGGGGGGGGGGCATGGAAGAGAAACTCATATGCGGATTGAAACTTTTTCAGTCCCCCTCCAATTTGATCTCTCGGGTTTGTCAAACTTTCGATGGAGTTGTTTAAGGTTTAAATAAGTACCTTTAATTAATTTTAAAAAGGAATTTGCTTATAGATAAACAAAACTGATTTTTAGTTTCTGCGAATTTATTTGAAATGATTTGTAAATCAAATAAATAAATTTATTTATGATATATTGTCAAATGCCAAGATTTAGAAACTGCAATCCTTACATTAATGCTTAAACATATTTGATAATTGTATTTGAATCTTCTTCTCCATCTAATTCTTAGATTCCAATTGGTGAATCTGCCTTCATTTGGAAAATATAAAAGCAAATCAATATTCCGGCACGTTATTGACTTCAGCAGGGGCGGGGCAGGGTGGGCGGGTTGGAAATAGCAAAAATATTAGGCGGGGCGGGTTGAAATTTCACGGGTTAACCTCCAACCCGCTCCGCACCCATCCCAACCCGCTTCATTTGTTATCCCTACTCGTACGTGTATAATCCTTCGCTTATATCTAATGGTGCATGTGTTAGTTGATTAAAGTAAATCAAATTCCAATTTATTAAAATAAAAATTCAATCAACATTAGGGGATCGTAAAAACTCCCATCGGTATCACTAAACTGAATATTAATTTATTTTCCATTACATTGATTGGCTTTAATGTGCCCAAATAATAATCCACAATAATAGGAGAAATAATGAATAACCATAATATGTGGTGACAATACTAATGGTCGTTGCATAATAAGTATGAAATTATGGACCATGTTCATTTTGTCCAAAAGCAGTCCTAAAGAACCTCTGTACTGAACATTTGTTCTTCTCTCTACCCAAAAATTAAGGATCTTTTTCTTTCTACTCTTTCCTTCTCTTTCTTTTTTGCCAAAAAACTTGCATCATTTTCATTCCTTTCAAAAAACACGATTGTTTGTGTGATACTCAAATGGTATGTTCTATGCTCTTTATTCCTTTCACTTCACAAATTATTGTTGTTTTCTTTCTGTTTCTGGTGGAAAAATTATCATGAACAAGAAAGCAAATGAGTTAAATTTTATGTCCATGTTGTGACGAAAATTATAGCTAGATCTTGTGCAATTTCTTTTCTTTACTATGGTACAGAAAATGTAATGTGGTATTTTCTGTTATGGTGTGACACCATTAGTGAAAGGTGATAAAATATCATAGAAAACTATTTAGGGGTGAAGACTATTGTAGAATTCCTGAAAAGAGACAGAAAATTATTTCTCCACCTTCACATTACATAATTTCAAGAAGTTTATGTCCCAAAAATTCCCCTTCCCTAACGCTAAGGGCCGAGCAATATGGTTCGAAAGGAATTCAATTGAATCCTATTCATTGGTAAATTATGACTATGTAAATAAGTTTAAAACAATTTATTATATATTGTTAAATTTTCTTAACGGAACTTTAGAGCAATGGTAAAATTGTCTCTGTGTGACCTATAGGTCATTAGTTAGAACCGTGGAATCAGCCACTGATGCTTGCATCGATTAGGCTGTCTACATTACACCACTTTGGGATGCAAGCCTTCCCCATACCCTGCGTAAACGGGGGATGTTTCATGCCCTTGGCTTTTGTTAAATCCCCTTGACATAAGGGAATAGGCTCAAAATTTGTTTAGGTGGTAGGTTCAAATCACAAGTGTGACATTCTTGCATTTTCTTGAATTCCCTTGTGAGAATTTCTAGCTCCACCACTGCATGATACTGTTAGGAAATAAGATAGTCCGCGACATGGTTTTTTGTTATCTCTGTTTTCTGGTTATGTTCCTTTTGTATGTATGCCTTCTATTTTTTCTTTTGGTGGCTATTTTGCATAGGCCAATTCGGCATCAGGGATAGCAGTGAGCGATGACTGCAAGCTGAAGTTCTTGGAGTTGAAAGCAAAAAGGAACCACAGGTACCTGGTTTTCAAGATTGATGAATCAGTGCAACAAGTTGTGGTTGAGAAAGTTGGTGGACAGGCAGAAACACATGATGATTTTGCTAACAGCATGCCTCCCAGTGAGTGCCGTTATGCCGTTTTTGACTATGACTGGACTACTAATGAAAATGTCCAGAAAAGCAGGATCTTCTTTGTTGCTTGGTAACTCCTCCTTCTTTACATTTCACTACTAATTTAAGTTGTTGCTCGGATCCTTCAAAATTGATGTCAGATGTATGTCGGATCTTTCAAAAAAAATTCACTTTGAAGGATCTAACACGGGTTGCAACGACATTTTTGAAGGATTTGAACAGCATAACTACCAATCATTTATCATTCAATATCTCCTTGTTCTCATTACTTTCTTGATTGGGAATCTCCAAACCTTGTCAAAGTACACATTGTTTTGCTACCTAACAAAGTCAAATTTTGATGAGATTACAATTTGGCATAATACACAGACCTTATTTTGGCCTCATCTAATAACTAAACACTCCAATTTTGAAAATGCACATCTAGACTTCTTATTTTGATTACTTCTTGGATTGTGAATCTCCAAACCTTGTCAAAGAACACATAGTATTGACTTTTGATATCTAACAAAGTCAAATCTTGATGAGATTGCAATTTCTTGGATGATCATTCAACTTTTAATTTATTACTTCAAAGTTATAAAATTAATTGTTTTTGGGGGGGAAATAATTCAATTATGCCAATGTATTATAAAAAACAAATGCTAAATCTGGTCCCAAAAGGCACATCTAGGCTGCCACATGTACAAAATTGTTATGTAAGTAATACTAATTATAGTCATTTCAGCTACAATATCCATGTGGCATCACTTTAAAAAAAACAACTAAAAACTCATGATTTCAAACCGTAACTAATACCCCATATCTTTCATCATGTGGCACATCACAAGGTTATCTTTCAAACGGGTGAAGAAGACATAGTTTTTTATTTTATTTTTATAAGTGGTGTCACGTGGATATTACTTAAGGAGATCGAGTTGCTAAACTGGCAGCCTACTTGTGTTTCTGGCAACTTACTTTTTATGACTTTGGTGCAACAAATATAAAATTGAATGATCATCCGCGAAATTAATCCCAATATACTCACATTTTGATATCTAACAAAGACATATCTTAAAGGGCTCACAATTTTTTATGTGTGATTTTGAATTATTGGAATGTATATAGGTCACCAGAGACAGCAAGGGTGAGAAGTAAGATGTTGTATGCAAGTTCAAAAGACAGATTCAGGAGAGAATTAGATGGTGTCCAAGTTGAGCTGCAAGCTACTGATCCAAGTGAGATGAGTTTGGATACCTTTGTTGGAAGAATCCATTGATCTCTCTCAATTTCCCCATACTTTCTTGGCCTCTATTCATTACTATATTAAGGGCTTTTAACATATTTGGTCGCTCGCCCAAAAATAATTACAGTCGCTCGCCAATATACATCAGTTATGTATAAAATATGTATATTTCTTGTATATTATAATTAATATACAGAAAATATACATTTGCTGGCTATTATTTTGGTGGGCGGCTATACAATATAAAAATTCTTATCTAATTTGCTTGGACCTTTCTTTGTTACTACTAGTTTTTAAGAAATTATGTTATCATTTCTTCAATTGTGTTTTTCAGTCTTGTCTTTTGAAACTTTTGGTTTGTAAACTATTAACATGTCATGTGACAATGTGATGGAATTCTTTATAATATTTATTCAGTTGAATTCTGTTCCTCCTTAGCTTCTTTACTTAAATTTTTGCTTTTGATTTTTGAAAAACTATCAAAAATTTGCAATGAAAAGAAGCAGCAAACAGGATTTTCTTAGCTTATTAAGACTTTAAGATTGGCAAAGCTAATGATTCCAAGTTCAAAATTAGTCTGTTTTAATGTTCTGTTGGGGCTGAGACAAGAAAATCAAGAGCCATCAATTTTTACTGGAAAACATATATAACCAGATTAATGTGAAATCTTGGCTTAGACTTACATGGATTCTAAGAAGTATTAAGCTTAGGTCTTATACAACAATAATTACTCCTCAATCCCTAATAAGTTGAGGGTGGCTATTGACTCTCCATCTCTTCATTTAAGCTCATTCTGTATCCTCATCGTACGGAATAAATATCCATATACATTAGAAGTTCTCTAACAAGTCTAAAAAGTATCCCCAATTAGTAGATATCATTTATATTTATCTTTTTCTTCTATTATGCTCTAGTCCAATCATGCCAAATTTTAGAGTTAGAAAACTCCGGGTTAGGGAGTTTTAAATTCTGGGCTAGGCTAGCCTCGGCCGATTTTGGATCGAGGTAGAGTCTAGGGAAATCCAGGTAAATATGGGTTTAGGTGTCTTAGATTGAACTAGTTTTCCATGTAGCCAAGATATAAAGGAGTCTGGGGGACTTTTCGGAATCGCATTTGGGTAAGTAGAACTCCCGAAATCGCGTTTGACATGAAGGGGTTGTTTCAGGATGTTGGGAGAAACAAGTGTGTTGTGAAATGGCCAAAACTGGCAGATTTCTGTACATTTGTCTATGACTAGCGCGGTCAAGCGCGATAGCGGCCACCACTATAGCGATAGAAATTACCGTTATAGCGGCGGTCAAAGGGCGGTCAACCTACTTAAGACCGCTATGGCGGTAGCCTACCGCTATAGCGGGACTGCTATAGCAGAGCGGGAACCGCTATAGCGGGCTGACGGGATTTTAATGCAGAAAAAGCTCCCAAAATATTTAGTTTTCACAAGTTCATTTTGGGAGAAGGGCTAGGCGATTCCAGGCATTTCTCTTCCTTTTTCCGTCAAAATTCTTCCCTAAGGTAAGGTTTTCGTTCCCCAATCTTTGTATTACGTTTCCTATGCGGTAGAATTGCTAGAAGGGAATTTGGGGAAAGGTTAGAATAACCTAGGGATGGTGGAATTCGAGAAAGGAAGGGGATTCCAAGCATGTGTGCTCTTGGGTATGGATTAAAGTACATTATTATGATCATAGGTTGTTTAATTCCCTATTTTATTTGTAAAAAAATATAAAACTAGGAAAATTAATAGTGGAAAAGCTTGGAAAAAGGATGGGATGATCATGGGTGGCCTGGGGTTTGGAGATTTGTTATAATCCGAGTAATGTACAGGCCTTGTGTGTTAATTATATGTATTGTGTGTTATTTTTAGACCAAGAACGAGAGAGGAATTCGGAACACGAGAAAGCTCGGGTCGAATAGAGCTTGGAACATTTCGAGGTAGGTGATGGCTTATGACTTTCTATGAATGTGTATATTCATGTACTAATGTCTAAGTGATTGTATGCATTACATTGCTTAGGGAAGTCGTGTGGAATGTCTAGGTTCCTGTTTAAAGTCTGTGATTGAACGGTGTTTACTTGTTGGTTTTACAAGTTGTGTGTGTTCATATATTGACTGTGGTTGTTTACATTCGGTTGGCTTGGGTACCACGCCTGGAACGGGTATAACAAATGGTTGGCATGGGTACCACACCTGGTACGGGTATAACATTCAGTTGGCATGGGTACCACGCCTGGTACGGGTTTACTTTATTGCATCTTGCATTGTTTCATTGATTATTGTATTGCATTTGCTGATATTGGTTTTGTGTGTGGACCAGATTATTTTACTAAATGTGACACTTGATATTGGTTCCGTAAGTGGACCGGGTTGTCTATTTAAAGGTGCTATTGTTGGTGGTCCTTGAGTGACCGGGAACTTTGTATAACTGTTGTGTTGGTCTTGGTTTAGGCCGGGTTAAAGCATTACTTTTGGTATGTGTCTAGAGGGGATTCCAGGGTGGGTCTGGGCTACACAGAAAGGTATAATTAATGGCTCATATTCGTGGTATAGAACTGTAAGAGATGCATTTCATGCTGGTACAAGGTAGGTAGAGACTTGTAGTCTAGGGCATGTATACTTGTTGCATGTATTACATATATTTACTTGAATATGTTGTACTGTGATATATGTTGTTTACTTGAAAACTGGCTGATGATCCTATCAGCACACAGTGGCGGTGTACTGATACTGCATTTTCTTGTATTTGGTGAGTACATGAAATCTACCAGCGACTGAGACGCGACCTCGCATTTAGCACCGACGTTTCTGACTTTCAAGGGTGACCTGCTTGTTTTGAGTTACCTTGGGTTATTCTTAGAGTTTCAGTCCATTTGTTTCGGACTTAAAATTATTTCATTTTATCTTTTGGGGTTACATCCCCATATTAGATATTTGGTATTGATGTTTGGTACAATGACTTTCAGTTCCTAGGAGAAATTTTTCGCAGGATAATGATTATGATTAGTTTTTGAATTATTTTTATTGCTAGTTTACTTTATGTTATTGGTTTTAGGATGTTAGTCTAGTCAAGGGTTGAACTCTATTGGTTTGCTCATCCGGAGGTTGGATGGGTGCCACTCACAATGGGTTGGGTTGTGACAAAGATCGTATCAAAGCCTAGGTTCGTTGATCTCATTATACCAGACAGGTCTAGTAGAGTCTTGCGGAACGGTGCGGAGACGTCCGTACTTTTTTTTGAGAGGCTATGGGGCTTTATGAAAAACTATCTCTTCCTTCTTTCCTTCATGCTATAACTCGATTCCAATTGGTATCTGGTGATACAAATTGGTATCTAACCTCGTTCACTCTTCTGTCCGTAGATGGTCACTACAAGGAATAATAGAGCAAGGCCAGCTGTCCCAACAGCGGGCCCGGCAGTTCATGGCAGAGGTAGGGGAAAGGGTAAGGGACGAACTGGAGCCGCACCCGCCAGGGGTGGATCTCGAGATGCTGCTGCACGTGAGGTAACCCCTCCCCCACCTCAGGATCATGTGGCTCCAGCTCAAAGCATACAGACCAAGTTGTTGGCTGCTCAAAGCAGGCAGAAGGAGTATGCATATCGCAAGGTTCGGGACATGGACTTTCATGTTGGTGAGTAGGTATTGTTAAAGGTATCACCCATGAAAGGGGTTTATGCGGTTTGGTAAGAAGGGCAAGCTTAGCCCTCGGTTCATCGGTCCATTTGAAGTGCTTAAAATTGTGGGGCCAGTTGGCTTACAAGTTAGCACTGCCACCTAGTTTGCCGGGCGTCCATCCGGTATTCCATGTATTCATGCTCAAGCGATACCATGGGGATGGGGATTACAACATCAAGTGGGATGAGATACTTTTCAATAAGGACCTTCGTTATGAGAAAGAACCGATTTTGATTCTTGCTCGGGATATCCGGAGGTAGAGGACAAAGGTGATTGATATGGTGAAGGTTCAGTGGAAGCATCGTCCGATTGAGGAAGCCACTTGAGAAACCGATAATTACATGCGGGATAAGTACCCTCAATTGTTTGAGGATTCAGGTACTACACTTCCTTTTTTTTATCTCCGTAATTTTGGATTTGATCATTCGGGAATGAACGATGGGTAAATTGGTATCTGTTGTAATGACTGGGTCCGTCGTTATGGGTAGTCCAATCGTGCCAAGTTTTACAGTTAGAAAACTCCAGGTTTGGGAGTTTGAAATTCTGGGCTAGGCTAGCCTCGGCCAGTTTTGGAGCGAGGTAGAGTCTAGGGAAATCCGGATAAAAATGGTTTTAGATGTCTTATATTGAGCTAGTTTTCCATGTAGCCAAGACATAAAGGAGTCTGGGGGACTTTTTGGAATCACATTTGGGTAAGTATAACTCCTGGAATCGCATTTAACGTGAAGGGGTTGTTTCAGGACATCGGGGGAAATAGGTGTGTTGTGAAATGGCCAAAACTAGCAGATTTTCGGACATTCTTTCCATGATGAGCGCGGTTACGCGCGATGGCGGCCACCACTATAGCGGTAGAAATTACCGCTATAGCGGCGGTCAAAGGGCGGTCAACCTACTTAAGATCGCTATAGTGGGACCTCTATAGCGGAGCGGGGACTGCTATAGTAGGCCGATGGGATTTTAATACAAAAATAGCTCCCAAAACATTCAGTTTTTCACCAGTTCATTTTGGGAGAAGGGTTAGGCGATTCCAAGTGTTCCTCTTCTTTTTTCCGTCAAAATTTTTCCCTAAGGTAAGGTTTTTGTTCCCCAATCTTTGTATTACATTTCCTATGCGGTAGAATTGCTAGGAGGGAATTTGGGGAAAGGTTAGAATAATATAGGGATGGTGGAATTCAGGGAAGGAAGGGGATTCCAAGCATGTGTGTTCTTGGATATGGATTAAAGTATATTATTATGATCATAGGTTGTTTAATTCCCTGTTTTATCCGTAAAAAATGATAGAACTAGGAGAAATTAACGGTGTAAAATCCTGGGAAAAGGGTGGGATGATCATGGGTGGCTTGGAATTTTGGGGATTTGGTATAATCCGGGTAATGTACAAGCCTTGTGTGTTAATTATATGTACTGTGTGTTGTTTTTAGACTAAGGACGTGAGAGGAATTCGGAACACGGAAAAGCTCGGGTCGAATAGAGCTTGGAACATTTCGAGGTAGGTGATGGCTTATGACTTTCTGTGAATGTGTATATTCGTGTACTCATGTCTAAGTGATTGTATGCATTACATTGCTTAGGGAAGTCATGTGGAATGTCTAGGTTCCTGTTTACAGTCTGTGATTGAATGGTGTTTACTTGTTGGTTTTACAAGTTGTGTGTGCACATATATTGACTGTGGTTATTGACATTTGGTTGGCTCGGGTACCACACCTGGTACGGGTATAACAAATGGTTGGCATGGGTACCACGCCTGGTACGGGTATAACATTCGGTTGGCACGGGTACCACGCGTGGTACGGGTTTACTTTATTGCATCTTGCATTGTTTCATTGATTATTGTATTGCATTGGCTGATATTAGTTTCGTGTGTGACCGGGTTGTTTTACTGAATGTGACACTTGATATTGGTTTTGTGAGTGGACCAGGTTGTCTATTTAAAGGTGCTATTGCTGGTGGTCCTTGAGTGACCGAGAACTTTGTATAACTATTGTGTTGGTCTTGGTTTAGGCCGGGTTGAAGCATTACTTTTGGTATGTGTCTAGAGGGGATTCCAGGATGGGTCCGGGCTAGACGATAAGGTATAGTTAATGGCTCATGTTCGTGGTATAGAACTGTAAGAGATGGATTTCATGCTGGTATAAGGTAGGTAGAGACTTATAATCTAGGGCATGTATACTTGTTGCATGTTTTCCATATATTTACTTGAATATGTTATACTATAATATATGTTGTTTACTTCAAAATTGGCTGATGATCCTAGCAGTATACAGTGGTGGTGTACTGATATTGCACTTGCTTGTCTTTGGTGAGTACAGGAAATCTACCAGTGACTGAGATGCGACCTCGCATTTAGCACCGGCGATTCCGACTTCAAGGGTAAGTTGTTTGTTTCGAGCTACCTTGGGTTATTCTTAGAGTTTTAGTCCATTTGTTTCGGACTTATAACTATTTTATTTTATCTTTTAGGGTTGCATCCCCGTATTCTAGATATTTAGTATTGATGTTTGGTACAATGACTTTCAGTTCCTAGGAGGGATTTTCCGCAGGATAATGATTATGATTAGTTTTTGAATTGTTTTGATTGCTAGTTTACTTTCTGTTATTGGTTTTAGGTTGTTAGTCTAGTCAAGGATTGAACTCTATTGGTTCACTCATCCGGGAATTGGGTGGGTGCCACTCACGACGGGTTGGATCGTGACATTCATATTGATATATGAGGCCCTTATCACACTCAGACCTACAATAGTTTCAGGTATTTCCTCACCCTTGTAGATGACTTCACCAGAGTAACCTGGACTCACCTTCTATCCTTCAAAGGGAATGCACTATCAATTATCAAAGCTTTTGTGTCCATGGTTTCTGTTCATTTCCATACCTCTATTCAGACTATTAGATCAGACAATGCCTTTGAATTAGGCTGTAGTCTTGAGGCATCCTCTTTATTCTCTGTCAATGGAAGTTTACACCAAACTACCATTCCTCACATACCTTAACATAATGGTGTTGTGGAAAAAAAACACAAACACCTATTGGAAACTTCTAAGGCATTACTGTTTCAATCCAAACTTCCCACCAATTACTGGGGTGATTGTGTATTAACTGCCACATACCTTATCAATAGATTACCTTCCACTGTCCTAAATAACATCTCTCCATTTGAAAAATTATATGGTACTCCTCCTATTTATGATCATCTTAAATCTTTTTGTTGCCTTTGAGATGCTACCACCCCTAGGCCTGGTAGAGACAAGTTATCCTAGATCTATCTCATGTGTTTTCCTAGGTTATCCTTCTGGTAAAAAGGCTTATAAACTCTTGAACCTCACTAACCATTCTATTCTATATTCCATGGATGTTGTTTTCTTGGAGCATGTTTTTCCTTATGCTTCTACCTCTCATTCTTTATTTCCTTCTCCTGATATCCCCTTTGTTGATCTTCCCTTCTCCTTTCCCTCCTCATCTTTCTCTTCTTCGTGTTCCATTATCACCTCTTGCTCCTTCTTTTATTGTTCCTTCTCATGTTCTTTCTACTGCTCACATTCCCCTTCCTGCCCTACCTCTTGTTCCCCTCAGACAGTCTAAGAGATCTATCATTACTCCTACCTATCTTTCATATTATGTTATGTTCATCTACACAGCCTCTCATTGCTTTACCTCTCAACTCCAAGGTTTTCTCTAAAGAGATACATCTCCATGAACCTCAACACTATCAACAAGCTGCATCCAATCCTGCCTGGCAACTTGCTATGTTGCAGGAATTCCAGGCTCTTGAGGCAAATGAAACCTGGGATCTTGTTCCCCTTTCCTATCACAAGAAGCCTATCTCTTGCAAGTGGGTGTACAAAATCAAATAGAAATCTGATGGCTCCATTGAGAGGTACAAGGAAAGATTAGTAATTAGAGGTGACACCCAACAAGAGGGCATTGACTACACTGAAACTTTCTCTTCAGTGGTCAAACTCACCACCATCAAGTGTCTTTTATCCATTGTTGTGAAGAAACACTGGATTGTTTACCAATTTAATGTTAACAATGCTTTTTTTCATAGTGATCTCCATGAACAAGTGTATATGAAAATACCCCTTGGTATGTAGACTCTCTCCTCCACCTCTATTTTTGCTCCTCTTGTTTGTAAGCTCAAGAAATCCATTTATGGGCTCAAACAAGCCTCAAGACAATGATTTTCCAAGTTGTCTGCAACTTTGTCTTCCAGAGGTTACAGCTTTAGTAAGAATGATTATTCTTTGTTCACCAAGACTGTTGGTGGTTCTCTCACTATTCTAGAAGTATATGTAGATGATATCTTGTTGACAACGGATGATATTTCTGAGCTGGACAGTTTGAAATCTTTTTTAGATGCTCAATTTAAGATCAAGGATCTGGGGTAGGTTCATTATTTTTTGGGTCTTGAAGTTACTTCTATTCCTCAAGGCTATCTTTTCTCCCAACACAAATTCACCTTTGAGCTCTTGGCTGAGTTTAACTGTGATTATTTTAACCCTGTGGTTTATCCCCTTGACCCTTCCATAAAGCTTATCCCTGACATAGGATCTCCTTTGACTGATCCTACCTCTTATAGAAGACTGGTTGGCAAGCCTAAATTCATTCAGCATACTAAGCATGACATTGCCTTCTCTGTTCAGCATTTGATCTAGTTTCTCCAGGCTCCCCAAGTTCCTCACACGCTTGCAGGTCTCCATGTGTTGAGATATATTTTGCACACACTTGATTTGGGCATCCTTTTGTTTGCTTCTGATGACTTCTCTTTACTAGATTTTTTAGACTCTGACTGGGCTGCTTGTGCCTTGTCGCAAAAATCTGTCACTGCATTTTTTATCACTTTGGGTGGTTCTTCTATTTTTTGGAAAAGTAAGAAGCAGCCTACAGTTTCTCTTTCTTCTACTGAAGCATAATATAGAGCTCTTCGCAAAGTGGTTGCTGAAATTGCTTGACTAGTTCATTTACTTGGTGACCTTGGCCTTTTCATTTCTCAACCAGTTCCTGTTCATTGTGATAATCAAGCAGCCTTGCACATTGTCAAGAATCTGATTTTTTTATGAGCACACAAAGCACATCGATATCGATTGCTATTTTATTCGAGATTGTTTGCTATCTGGTCTCATCTCTTTGCATTTTGTGCCTTCGACTGGTCAGCTAGATGATATTCTCACCAAGTCATTGCTAGGCTGCTTTCATCATCAGCATCTTGAAAATCTTGGAGTGTTATCCCCCTTCAGCTTGAGGGGGTGTTGGACATATTACTTGATATATTGTGTTGTATATTTTTATATTTGGGTCTATGCTCACATTATGTTATAATTAGTAGTTTAATACAGATAGTAATAGACTCAGCCCACTATCCTTTGTATAAATAGTAAAGTGTACTGTACTTTTATTGACTTTTGTACAATTGACAGTTATTTTTCAATGAATAAGACTACTTTCCTTTTTCCCGATTTCATAGTTTAGGGTTTCTAGCTACTGTCAATTGTCCATATTTCCATAGATCTTTGATCTTATCACATCTCTTTCACAAAAAATTTATGTATACATTAGAAAGTTGATTTTAGACATATCTTTTGGTCAAATTATAAATCTGTAATTGTCTTTCTTTTTCAATGAGACAATGCAATACTCTTTTTTTTATATATAAAAGCTACGTAACTATACTTGTACAAAGTGAACTTCCTAAAAGTTAGGGTCTTTACCCAATAATTAGCTTTGCATTCTCTATATCTCTTGATCTCGTTATCTCCTTTCAATACTTGTAAAAAAATCATCCTTAATACACTCACCTGATCATTTGTATCCTTGACGTACTTATTGTTGAAAAATTATTTTCAATATCTCAAAAAGAATAAGAATCATATTAATTTTATCAGCCTTAAATAAGACAATATTATTTTGGTCAAAATCTAACTGTTGGCCAATTTCCTTTTACAATGAATTATTTTCAATTACCTTAAAAGGCATTAACTTTATGGCTTTAAAGATTGGAGAACGTTGAGTTGCTATCCTTGGCTATATAAATTTTCTTGTAAATATTTATGTTTGAGAGGTGAAGAACTACAAATAATTTCCTCTTCTTTTCTTATTTTTATTATTGGGTTTCACACTATTTAAAATCTTTGTTAGATTCTGGCTCCTAGTTTAATACTAGATGAGCTTGTTGAATCCTGGGGGATACACCTTAACCGGTGAAATATCCTTAAGGACAGTGTCATAGGCACTCCTCAAGTTACGAGAAGTTTTTGAGATTCTCAATATTTTCCAACAATCTTAAGGATATTTCTTTATGAATTAAGGAAACGAGCAACATTACATTATCATTTCAAGAAAAACAGAAGTAGAGTGGGGGTGATTTCAACGCTGTCAAAAGCCAAAGTCTACTTCATTTTGTTGCATTAAGTAAGAATTTGATTTGATTGTTATAGATTTAGCTATTGCTATGTATCCGAAAAAATTTCACTGACTCCACTTTGACCAACAATGGAACTTATAGCATTGAGTCCAATATTAATCTCTTACAATTTTCTTTGAAAAATAAGTGAAATTTATTACCAATATGTTTGGCCTGAACTGGAATTTGGGAGGAGAGTGATTGTTAATTAGTTCAATAATTAAAATTATTGGTGTTGCTTTTAGGAGCGTACGAGCAGTCTGGGAGGCAACATATTTATCCCCGTGAGATAATATTGTACCATTTTTATTTTGTTGTTGATTTAATTTTCGCGATTATAAGGTATGTCGATATACTATAAACTCTTTATTACATTTATGGAGAAAAGATTGGTACTTTGAATTCAAAATCAATCATAAAATCTGAGTTTGTGATTTGGAGTTGACTGATAATGAGGCTAAAAAAATTCTTAGTGAGTACTGAGGTTGATATAATCAACGTATCTATATATATTATGGTTGTCAAGTAGCATTAGTTGTAGCAAAAAAAAAATATTTTCAATGGAAAAACATATATAAGTGTTTGAAACATAAAGTGATAAAACAGTTGTTAAGAGATGGAATTACATCCATAAATTTTTGTAAGGTCAGAAGTGAATTTGGCCAATTTACTAACTAAACCTTTGGGAAAAATATTTATAAGTGAAGCTTCAACGGAAATGGAACTTTTGTCAAGTTGTATATCAAACATGATGGTAACCCAACCTATGTGATTGGAGATCCCATGAATTAAGTTCTTATGGTTAATAACAAGTAATTGTTTGATCTTATCCACTATAAATTTATCCCTTCTATGATCTATTATGGTGTGCATATAGTGAAAATCTGCAAGAAAAGTGAGACTGAGATGTGAGCTCTTAATCCATTACCATATCCTTTATAGGTGGTGTATTGCTCTGCAGAATATACTTGATGGGTGGACCTATATATATGAGTGTGAAGTGGTGCCGCTTCTATGAAATTGTGACAGATTTTCTAGAGCACTCATGAAAACCAGGACATGCACATGGCCTCTTAGCATAAAATTGCAATAACGACAAAGATTTTGCGAGTATAATGTGATAGATTAAGACACTAGACTTACAAAAGAATTTTTGGTTAATAGAAGTTCTAAACTTCATCAATTATTCTGTAAGTTTAATCTTATTCTGTCTAGGTCTGGTTCATAGTCTACAAGATACCAGATTCGACGCATTATTCTCTTTTATAAAAATCCAGAAAAACTTCTTATTTTATTTTATTCGTTAGTATTTTTTTTGAGATATATTGGGGATTGTTGAAAAAATATTTTCAATATCTCAAAAAAAATAAGAATTATATTAATTTTATTAGTCTTAAATAAGGCAACATTATGTTGGTCAAAATCTAACTGTTGGCACGTTTCTTTTACAATAAATTGTCTTCAATTGCCTTAAAAGGCTGTAATGACTCTTCTGATTATTTTCGCGTTTACACTTTCCTTGTGCCGTAAGAGCTGAGTATCTAAACCGTGCAATAGTGATTCACAATCGTGTTACCTTAACCTTCGTCTCGTATCAAGGCTTGCGAGCCTAAATTTGAGAATTTTATTAACATTCCGAGTATTTTAAAATATTTTATTTAAAATTAGAATTAGGTAAAAAGTTATATTTTTATTGCCTTCTTAAAATATTTTAAATATTTATGAAAAATACTTTGTTATGATATATTTGTGTATGTATTTATTTTATAAGAGTTTTATAATTTATTAATATTTTAACAGAGATAGTAAATCTAGTTATGTTAAAAATTATTATTATAATATAGTAGGTTTTATTAGAAATGATTTTTTATTTATTATGATATATTCAAAAAAATTATATATATTTTACTACGAACTTATGCAATACCTGAATACGTACGTAATGGGGTAAAAATATTTTTGGTCACCCTAACTCCACGTGGAGGCAGAAGGAGTGGGCAACAAATCCTTGTAAGTGTTTAACATGCTGCCACTAAACCTTTCCTCTTGTTTCCAACATTAATTTGTAATTAATGATTTTAAAGACCTCCCTTTATAATTGGCTAAAGTGACATCTCACAAAGGGGTTTGCTGAATATATATGTAGCATTCAATGGTCCTCATTATATTTTCCTTGGTACATAGAGTATAAACAGTTTACCTTCAATAGTACGTATGCATATATATATGTTCTTTTGGGTAAGGACGGATTTTTATTGAAAACAATTTTTGGCAATTCATTCAATCACCGAAAGAAAATCGATTAGCTACGTCAAGTTATTTAAGCCTGAATTCGAGTTTGATTTTGTTTCGGAGCTTCTCTCAGAATGGCTCGGACTTAGACATTATCGTTCTAGCATCTTGTCATCGGACGACAGGGAGGTTACGATCTAACCCCTTTAGACTTCGCATATATAGGATAAAAGTATATTAATGGGCATCCTTGGGTTGGGTTTATTAGCTTGGTACCACAGACCTTGACCGCTTCTTAATGTCTGATTCGCTCCTTTCCTTCGATGTTTGTAGTATTTGTTATAGACGATATTATCACCCTTGTGGTCCTGTGTGGACTTGTATTGACTCTGGAACATAGAAGGTGGGTTATTGGGAATGTCTGCGAGTCCCGGACATGGAAATATCCTTCTTGGCTGGTTATGCTTGTTGAGTAGTTGTGGGCCTGTGCAGGGCCGATAGGTTGATTGTGAGCTGCTGGGCGGCTATTTGTGTTGATCATTCATTTCCATGCATATAAAGAGGATTATCCATGTTTTACTACAGTTTTAGCTTCGGGCCTACTGGAATTATTTTATAAACTTTGCATGGCCCCGGGGACTCGTTTTCGATAGGAAATGAACTGAAAATGGTTTGATTTAACTTATGAATCTTCTTGGGGTAAAATAAGGATAAATTATGATTTCTATCACCAGTTTTACTATTAACGCTAGACTCGGCAGGGCCGGGATACTAGTTGAGTTTCTTACTAAACCGGGATGATTTTAGTCTTGGTCGGACCGAGCATCTGAGATGACTTTCTACTGTTTAGACCCAGTTATGCCCGGGCACCCTTGGAGGGGTTTTTGAGATATTTTTTCCCACTACTTTAGTCCTGGACAGGGTCTGGGCATGCATATTCTAGACTGGGTCTCTATCTTGAAGTTGGACTTGCTTCTGGATGACATATTTTGATACTGAGTTTTAGTATGGGGTCTGGGACCTCCATGGACCTTGTCCTCTGGGCCTGGGGCTTTGGGCTGCGTGTGCCAGAGGGAGGGTATACGGTGGAGTAGAGTTATACGGGTAGTGTCCTTCCATGAAACCTACCTGTTGGGCCCGATCGGTACCGGAGGAGGTACATACTGAGTTTCTATCCCACCCTGAGGTTATCATGCATCATATCATCCAGTGTTTGAGGTTCCACCCTTGTTTGCTATTTGTTGAGTGTACGCTTCGATTGTATGGGCAACCAGAAGGTTTTGTTTTCACTTGTTTGCGTTCCTCGGTTGTATGGGTGGCCGGGGGACTGTAGGTAGCCTCTTGTTACTTATTCGCGGTATTATCCCCTGTTACGGTTATGCTTATAAGATTATATATGGTTAAATTGTTACTTGTTGGATTTGAGATTGGTATGAGTAGTTGGGTTATTGGTTCCTGTTTCCGAGCATGCCTACCTTTATTTTTCTCTTCCTTTCCTTGTACTTGAGATTATCGGTATACCGTCCATTTTTTAAACTTATTATGTATATACTGTTATTTCAAGGTTCCCAGGTACGTTGTTTCTTGATTATACCTGTGCTTGTTGTGTATATATATTCTACTTGCTAGCCTTGTATATTGTTCTGTTGACTTCCCTCTGGGCTAGTTCCTGTGTACTTTTCTTTGATTTCTGTGACTACTTGCTTCTATTTCGTCTGTTACTACTCTTTTATTTTATATGTGTTCAGTCAACCTATGATACCTACTGGGTACCTTATGCTTCACATTTGGTGCTTACCCTACACACTGCATCTTCTGGTGCAGATCCTAGTGTGAGCCATCGCCATTAGCTCGTGGAGACTCGTGCGAGGTGTTGTTTTGGTGATATTCTGGACTGAGAGTGAGCTCTTGGCGACCAAAGCTTAGCTTCTAGTTATCTTTTGATTATGTACTCTATTTCTACTTGGAGACAGCTTTGTAGATATTATTTGGATCCTTGTACTCCTTATGTAGATACAGCTCTTATACGCCAAGATACCAGGTTTTGGGTTGGTTTAGTGTTGCATCCTTTCACACACAAAAGTGTATGCGACCGTACAAGTAATATAGTATGTGAGTCCAGATATCGTACCCAAGGGATTTGATGAATTGATTTCTAGCTTGAATCCTTATATGAGCTATTCAGTAGGTAACCGACAATAAAGAGTGATTTGTGTTTTGAAAGTAAACAAATAACAAATTGTAGACAAGTTTTGATTTGAGGTTGTAATTCAGATTTGAGAAAAGATCCAGGATCATGGTATTTCGACAATCCAGTGTAGTTTTCAAACCATACGTTTAGTTGATTTCTTGAGTTACTAGTTGCGGGTTGATTTTAACCATGTTGAGCGTTTTGCCAATAACTCTAGGTCTCTTTGACTATTCCTAACGCCTATATTCCTATGGTCGTCGGTCGAGAGTGAAGGGCATATGATTTCTCTTCCGTATCAACTGGGCAAGGCTAACGGGTATATTCCTATCCACGTTGATGAATCGTTCCCCCTTCCCTATAGAGTTACAACCAAGCCCTACCTTCCCTTATTGCGTACATAAATACCCTATTCCTAGTCCAATTTATGCACCATAGATAGTGTTTGCTAGGTGATCAAGTTAACAAATAATTAAGAGCAAAGGAAGATAAATAACTCAATAATGGAAATTCAAACTAAACGATATAATAATTAAACGTCAACCTTCATATATTTAACCACAACCCTAGATACTAAAGATTTAGCTACTCATGAATCTCTTTAAAAGAAGAGATTTCATGAGTTTACAAGAAAAGAATTGAAAATAAAATAAAGAAATAAAACTAGACCTTGTTCTTGAGCTTTGCCATAGGTTTTATCTTCCCCAAATCAGTTGTTGTCCATAGAAAACGTGGTGGGGGAGTATTTATAGAGTTTAGGAACCCTTAGGACTAAAAAAACCAATCCCAATCGGGTTAGGAGAATTACCCGCTCGCGCCACTGCCCAAAAGCGGAGCAGTGGCGCAAGGAACAACAAAATTTTCAGACATCTTGTGAAATCCGCGCCACCCCTTGCTTTTGAGGGTGTGGAGCAAGGATATGCTGCTGGCAAAAGTTCAAAAATAGCTCCAAATCCATGCCACTGCCCGTTTTGGGTCAGTGGCGCGAGGCACAACCAGATATGTAATTTTTTGCTCGTTTTGCGTCATTTTGTGGCGGCGCTTCTTCCTTGGTTCCTTTTGATTCCTTGGTGCTCTTTTTACTCTTGTTTAAGCTCCAAATACGTCAATATACTCCTACATAAACAAAACACAAAACATAAGTGTAATACATAACATTTACGCTCAAGACGACATGAAAAAGAGGACAAATGAGAGGCGAATGATCGTATAAAAGCGTACTTTTAGACTCTCATAATTTAGCTTCCGTATTATATTTATATATTACTCCTATTATCTATTTTCTTCATCTTGTTCCCTTGCTTTCGCATATTAAACTGTTCTTTCACTTAGATTGTTAGATAGTAGCCCATTACTGACCGTTTTGGGCTACGGGGATTAGTTCGCCTACTGGGGGTTTGTAGGTGTCATCATGACCGAGAAATTAGGTTGTGACAGCTTGGTATCAGATCTCTAGGTTCAGCGATGTCATTGGTATAGGAGCCAATGTCTAGTAGAATCTTGCGGATCAGGGTGGAGACGTCCGTACTCAATCTTCGAGAGGCAACAGTGGCATCTTAGGAAATACTACTATCTTATTGCCTATATATTGTGCATCTTATCCTTGATGGTTTCCTTAAATCTCACTTATTCTAGTTCATTCTCCCGCAGATGGTTCGTAAGAGAGCAGTTTACCAAACTTATCCAGGGTTCTATGACTGTGTCTGAGTACGAGACTCGCTTCCACCAGCTTGCTCTATTTGGGGCTATGATAATGCCTACAGAGCCTGATCGAGTTCGTAGATTTGTTTGGGGGTTGCAGACAGAGATTAAGCAGGCAGCTGAGATATTAGTCGCCGGTTGTCGATCATTTCAGGCTATCACAGACTATGCCCATACTATGGAGGACTTACAGCGACATGATCAGGGGGCCAGAGATAAGAGGCCTCGACATCAGGGTGGCTACAGTGGTTCCAGGAATGGTGGTATAGGCTCAGGCTAGTGGGGCTGGGGTTATCAACCATATCAGCACCAGGGTCAGTCCAGCCGACCGGTTCAGGCTTCACTTCAGATTTCTGGTAGTACCCAGTTCGAGCAGGGTCAGAGCATCCATCAGGGCTATAGCGGTCAGTCTTTGAGGGGTACAACTTCTGGGGCATCAAGCTGTGGTGGCCATACGGGATCTGTTGGTTCATCCCAACTAAGTAGGTCATCAGAGGCTTATTTTACTTGTGGTGTGATTGGTCATTTTGCTAGAGATTTCCCCCAGCAGGGTACAGTTTAGTCGGTCGAGCCTTTACGAGTAGTTCTACCTCCGTCTAGAGGGGATGGTGGTCAGAGTAGAGGTGGTTCTTCGTGTGGCAGAGCAGGTGGTAGGGATGGCAGTCGGGCAGGTAGAGGTCATCGTCAGTTCTATGCGGTCCCTGGGAGACCGGAGGTATAGGCCTCGGATGCTATGATTACAGGTAAAATTTATGTGTGCCATCAGTCTGCTATGGCTTTATTTAATCCTGGATACACTTCTTCATATGTATCTGCTTACTTTCTGCCTTGTTTGGGTTGGCTAGTGAGCCATTATATGCTCCTGTTTCTGCTTTGAGACCAGTTGGAGATTCTTTAGTAGTGAATCAGATTGTGAGATCTTGTATGATATCTGTTGGTGATTCGGAGACTTGGGGTGATTTGATGATCCTTGATATGCTAGATTTTGATATGATACTGGGCATGGACGGGTTATCCCCTCACCGTGCGATTTTAGATTGTTATGCCAAGACTGTTACCATAGCCGTGGCCGGTGTATCCCCGGTCGTGTGGCAGGGTTCTATTAGCAGCGCACCGTCTGGGATTATCTTTTGTCTTCGAGCTAGGAAGTTGATTTCCCATGGGTGTTTAGCTTATCTAGCATATGTCTGAGATGCTAGCGCTGACCCTTCGTCCCCTGAGTCTTTTCATGTAGTTAGGGACTTCCTAGATGTGTTCCCTACCAACCTGTCAGGCCTTCCACCTGAGAGAGATATTGATTTTGCTATTGAGTTAGAGCCGGGCACCAGGCCCATTTCTATTTCTCCTTACCGTAAGGCTCCTGCTGAGTTAAGGGAGCTTAAGGAGAAGCTCCAGGATCTGTTAGCTAAGGGGTTTATTAGACCGAAAGTGTCGGCTTGGGGTGCTCCTATTCTATTTGTGAAGAAGAAGGATGGGTCAATGTGGATGTGTATTGATTATCGGCAGCTGAATAGGGTGACAATGAAGAATAAGTATTCGATACCGAGGATTGATGACTTGTTTGATTAGCTTCAGGGTTCAGCCGTATTTTCGAAGATTGATTTGAGGTCTGGCTACCATCAGTTGAGGATTAGGGTGAAGGACATCCCTAAAACAGCATTCAGGACACATTATGGCCATTATGAGTTCCTGGTGATGTCTTTTGGGTTGACTAATTCCCCCGCAGCCTTTATGAACTTGATGCACAGGCTGTTTGGCCTGTATTTGGACTCATTGTGATAGTTTTCATAGATTATATCTTGGTATACTCGCAGAGTAGAGATGAGCATGAGCAGCACTTCAGGGTTATACTCCAGACTTTGAGAGATCATTGGCTTTATGCCAGGTTCTCAAAGTGCGAGTTTTGGCTTGAGTCAGTTGTATTCTTAGGGCACGTGGTGTCTAAGGATGGGATTAGGATTGATTCGAGAAAGATTTCAGCGGTTTGTGATTGGCCCAAACCTACTACTACTACTGAGGTTCGCAACTTTATTTACTTAGAAGGTTACTACAGATGGTTCGTTCAGGGATTTTCTTCCATAGCAGCAGCCTTGAATATGCTGACTAGGAAGGATGTCCCATTTCAGTGGTTGGATCAGTTCGAGGATAACTTTCAGAGGCTTAAGGCCTTATTGACTTCAGCTCTAGTTTTGACCTGCCGGTTGAGGGTCAAAGTTTCTCCGTGTATTGTGATACTTCAGGGGTCGGTCTTGGTTGTGTGTTGATGCAGTAGGGTCGAGTGATATCATATGCATCGAGACAGCTAAAGGTTCACGAGCGAAATTACCCCACTCATGACTTGGAGTTGGCGGCGGTAGTCTTCGCGCTTAAGATCTGGAGGCACTACTTATATGGATTTCACTATGAGATATTCATCGATCACCATAGTCTTCAGTACATTAAGAGTCAGCGAGAGTTGAACTTGAGGCAGAGAAGATGGGTCGAACTACTGAAGGACTGTGACTTCACTATTCTATACCATCCGGGAAAGGCAAACGTGGTAGCGGATGCCTTGAGTCGGAAGGCGGTGAGTATAGGCAGCTTAGCTTCTCTTTCAGTTTCTGAGTGATGTTGGACTTGGACATCTAGTCCTTGGCTAACCGTTTGGTTACGCTTGCTTGTCGGATCCCAGCCAATTTTTGGCCAGTGTTGAGGTCCGTTATACTCTAGTTGATGAAATTCAGAGATGACAGTTCGAGTATCAGAGTTTGTGTGACCTTAATGATCAGGTAGTTTGGGGTGAGGCCAGTTGGGCTACTTTGGGTTCTGATGGTATTCTGAGGTTTGAGGGCTGACTTTGTGTTCCGAGGATTGGTGATTTGATTCAGTTGATACTCCATGAGGCGCATTATTCTAGATACTCCATTCATCCTAGCGCAGCAAAGATGTATAGAGATTTGAGGTAGCTTTACTGGTGGAGTGGTATGAAGTGGGATGTAGCGGAGTTTGTATCTCGGTGCTTGAACTGTTAGCAGGTGAAGTTCGAGCACATGAGACTTGGCGGTGTAATGCAGTGACTTCCCATTCCTGAGTGGAAGTGGGAAGGGATTAGTATGGACTTCGTTGTTGGTTTGCCCCGTACTTCTCATGGGCTTGATTCTATATGGATGATTGTTGATAGGTTGACTAAGTCAGCACGCTTCTTGTCAGTTCATACTACTTACAGTGTAGAGAGGTTAGCTCAGATTTACCTTCATGAGGTTATTCGGTTGCACGGGGTCCCAACTTCTATTATTTTAGAACGCGGTACTCAGTTCACATCTCAGTTTTGGAGAGCTATTCAGTGAGATTTGGGTACAGAGGTTCAGCTTAGTACGACATTCCACCCTCAGACAGATGGCCAGTCTGAGAGGACCATTCAGGTCCTGGAGGATATGCTTCGGGCATGTGTTCTTGACTTTGTAGGTTCTTGGAATCAGTTTGTGCCTTTGGCAGAGTTTGCTTATAATAATAGTTTTCATTCGAGTAGTGGCATGGAACCTTTCAAGGCTTTGTATGGTAGGCGTTGCAGATCGCCGGTTGGTTGGTTTGATGGTTTCGAGTCTAGGCCACACAGTACAGTTTTGCTTTGAGATTCCTTAGATCGAGTCCGAGTGATTCAGGACAAACTTCGGGTAGCTCAAAGCAGGCAGAAGAGTTATGCTGATCGTAGGCTTCGTGCCTTGGAGTTTAGTGTTGGTGACTTGGTGTTTCTCCTTGTATCACCTATGAAGAGCGTGATGAGATTTGGTAGGCGGGGCAAGCTTAGCCCCAGGTACATTGGGTCGTTTGAGATTCTTCAGAGGGTTGGTAGTGTTTCTTACATGTTAGCTTTGCCTCCGATGTTTTCAGCTATGCACCTAGTTTTCTATGTATCCATGTTGCGGCGGTATGTTCCAGATGAGTCTCATGTGTTGCAGTGGGATTCAGTTCAGTGGGATGAGAGTTTAACCTTTGTTGAGGAGCCGGTAGCTATTTTGGCCATAGAGGTTAGGAGATTGAAGTCTCGGGAGATTTTGGTTGTGAAAGTTCAGTGGAAGCATCGTCCGGTCGAGGAGGCTACCTGGGAGACCGAGAGAGATGTGCGGGCTCAGTATTCGCAGTTGTTTGAACCTTCAGGTACTTCCTTGTCCTTGACTTTCGAGGACGAAAGTCATTTTTAGTAGTGGATGATGTAATGACCCTTCTGGTCATTCCCGCGTTTACGCTTTCCTTGTGCCTTAGGAGCTGAGTATCGAAACTGTGCGATAGTGATTCACAATCATGTGACCTTAACCTTCATCTCGTATCAAGGCTTGCGAGCCTAAATTTGAGAATTTTATTAACATTGCGCGTATTTAAAAATATTTAATTTAAAATTAGAATTCGGTAAAAAGTTATATTTTTATTGCCTTCTTAAAATATTTTAAATATTTATGAAAAATACTTTGTTATGATATATTTGTGTATGTATTTATTTTATAAGAGTTTTATAACTATTAATATTTTAACGAAGATAGTAAACCTAGTTATGTTAAAAATTATTATTATAATATAGTAGGTTTTATTAGAAATGATTTATTATTTATTATGATATATTCAAAAAAATTATATATATTTTACTACGAACTTATGCAATACCCGAATACGTACGTAATGGGGTAAAAATATTTTTGGTCACCCTCACTCCATGTGGAGGCAGAAGGAGTGGGCAACAAATCCTTGTAAGTGTTTAACATGCTGCCACTAAACCTTTCCTCTTGTTTCCAACATTAATTTGTAATTAATGATTTTAAAGACCTCCCTTTATAATTGGCTAAAGTGACATTTCACAAAGGGGTTTGCTGAATATATATGTAGCATTCAATGGTCCTTATTATATTTTCCTTGTTACATAGAGTATAAACAGTTTACCTTAAATAGTACGTATGCATATATATATGTTCTTTTGCGTAAGGATGGATTTTTATCGAAAACAATTTTTGCCAATTAATTCAATCACCGAAAGAAAATCGATTAGCTACGTCAAGTTATTCAAGCCTGAATTCGAGTTTGATTTTGTTTCGGAGCTTCTCTCAGAACGGCTCGGACTTAGACATCATCGTTCTAGCATCTTGTCATCGGACGACAGGGAGGTTACGATCTAACCCCTTTAGACTTCGCATATATAGGATAAAAGTATATTAATGGGCATCCTTGGGTTGGGTTTATTAGCTTGGTACCACAGACCTTGACCGCTTCTTCATGTCTGATTCGCTCCTTTCCTTCGATGTTTGTAGTATTTGTTATAGATGATATTATCACCCTTGTGGTCCTGTGTGGACTTGTATTGACTCTGGAACATAGAAGGTGGGTTATTGGGAATGTTTGTGAGTCCCGGACATGGAAATATCCTTCTAGGCTGGTGATAACGCCCAAACTACACCTCAAATTAACGAAGCGTAAGCGGTCGTAGTCAAATATAGAACCCAACAAAGGTTGGGGTCGAATCCCACAGAGAATATGGTGAATATTAAGCCTTTAGTGAAGTATGTGACTAATAGTCAATAGTTTTCGGTAAATAACGGGGGGGGGTTTGTAATGAACAATGTGTAAACAAAACAAACACTTAACGTATGAATGATAATCAATAGGAGAGAGAGAGAACTAGGGAAGTGTTTACCATGGCATTGGTAACGATGTCGATCCTAAGCTTAACCGGGTTCTTCCTATATGCGTGTCACGATGTGATTGAAGTAATGGTATCGTCTAAACGTTTCTCAACCAAATAGACAAATTTACTTTTCAATTCTCTCGAACTTGAAAAGGTGTGCTTTTAGATTTCAATCCTAAACATCAAGTAGATTAATCTAGTTACAGCATCAATCATAAGACAAGAGTTAGTAGTCTCGAATACTCGTTATTAATCAAGTTTCCCGGTTTTAATCTCTTTACTCAAGCAAATTAAACCTAGGCATGTTCTAATGTTTGCAACCACTAGAAAATGTTAAATAATGTATGATTAACAACGTGACAACATGTATATTGAACCCGTCGCTACCCGGAATCTATATCGCTACTTTAGCCATGGCTCCCACAACCCTAGTTGTGGAAGTTTTAGTTAATCATGCTAGAAGAAGAACAAAAGAAAGTCATATTCATAATAAAGAAAAGAGATCCTTACAATGTATTGAAAACAATCTTTAATTAATCCAAGAACAAGAACAACAAGATCCCAAGAACGATTCAAGAACACGAATTCAAGAAGTAGAAAACGTGTTTCTTGATCTCCAAGTCGACTAAAATTCTCCTAAAACTATTGGGTAATGTATTGGTAAGTGAATAATAATTTAATAAACCTAACATAGGGTATTTATAGGAGTCTAGGAAACAAATCCCAAAAACGCTCGGATTCCGCGTCGCGGACTGCCCAGGTGTGACGGCCAGGCTGACGGACCGTCACTGGCTTGACGGACCGTCGCCTGGGACGTCACCACTAGGCAGTGGTGTTGCCTTGGTGTGACGGTCACTGTGATGGACCGTCACATGTGTGACGGGCCGTCACTCAGGCCGTCACTCTTATCCAGAACGCTCTTTTTCGCGTATTTCCTTCCGTTTTCACATTTGTCTCCATTTCCTGAAAATACAACATAAAAACATCAAAAACGACAACGGTTGCTTGAAAACGTACGATTGTTCTTAGTAAAAAGGAGTCGAAAGTGCCGTAAATTGGCGGCACATCAACACCCTCAACTTAAAACGTTCGCTTGTCCTCAAGCAACATGACACAAAACAATAATACGACGACTCAACTAAGCAAACAAACTCGTGTCTTTAGCAACTCATGGTCATTCATTAGTTCATTAAATCAAGCTCCCTCGTAGCACACAGATGTATGAAACACTAACTTGCAAGGATCCAAACATGTCATTCCGATATGATAGAATATTATGCATACACACGCGCAGGTATCCTAACAATCAATAGACAATACAGACATCTTGGTTCCCTCACCACAAAGAAATCCCACACACAAGATTTGGGACTAGGTAAGCGCTCACACTCACAAACGATTTCAAACAATGCACATGCGATACCATAGGCTTGCCCTTACTATTCTATTTCAGTTCTTCAGAAAGCCGCTCAGGATCACTACAGGACTTGTTTTGGCTTGTAATGAGGCTTCAGGTGCAGGTAGGATATATTTAGGGGTTAGTGACTAAGCCCTCCTTGGAACTACCGACGTCTTATTACCACATACTTTACTTTGTCCATCCTTATTCGCCTTTTTATTTCCTTCTCTCTAGCTACAGGTGCGGCCTCTTTATTTTGGCAATTCTGCCTCTTTATTTTGACAATTCTTTTTGTTCCTTTTCCGATCTTTTTCACTTCTTTTTATTTTTCTTTTCTTAGGCACACACCCGAATTTTCATTCTATTCACAACCAATCTTCTCCCTCCTCTTTTTCTTATCATTCACCTCTATAGTAGCCACCCTCAACTTAGGCTGATTGCCTGTGTTGAGGTGCACAATGTCCATGGCAGGACCAGGGCCAAAACAGGGTTTACCTCTATAGTAGCCACCCTCAACTTAGGTTGATTGCCTGCGTTGAGGTGCACGATGTCCAAGCAAGGACCAGGGCCAAAATAGGATTTCAAAGTTAAACGAGAATGGTGACAGGTTATTGAAAGAATAAGGTCAATTATGGCTTAAACAGGGATCAAGGGATTATTTATATTTGGACGGTCTTTTAGGTTAAGTGGACTGCACGCAAAAAGGGCCTGTGATCCTTTCCTAAGCAACCAAACTTCGAACTTAACAAAATAGACCGGGCAAGTTCTAGATGCATGCACAGAGTAAGAATTTATAACAATCATCTCACACGCTCTTGGCACCAAGAAACTATATCTCTACCAACTATCAAACAACCGCTCGGCTTAAGCATACTCATTCTACTCATAATCACACAATGACATACAAGGATCCAGACAGTCAATCGTTTCAACATAAGTACAAAACTAGAAAATTTTTAAAGGGGCCTCGTTTTTAAACAAGAAAAACGCCATGCTTGCTATAGATACTAAAAAAATTTAAAAAAATAACAACCTAAATATGCCGGTTCTACTAGATAGCACACCGGAGGGAAAAGAAACACGGCAACAAAAACCCTCGGTGGTGACTCACAGGTTTCCCCACACTCTCAACTTAGACTCATGCATTGTCCCCAATGCATCCATATGAAAGCTAAAAACTGTGAGAGAAAGGAATACCTGTGAAGTCGATATGACTCAGATTCTGGAATGATGTTGGAGACCGCCAGGGTCTCCAAAACAAGAGAACTCGATGGAGTGTGGCGTTCCAGCTTCCTCTTTGGGCTGCATCGCTAGTCGCGACAACTTCTTCGCTCTTTCTTTGCAGATTCTCTTGCGGTGTTTTCGTTTTCTTGATCTTTCACCGCTTTCCTTTACCTGCTTCTCCTCTTGCGATCGCGACCTTACTTTCATAACAGCTCGGGTTTCAAGACAACCCTTCTCCTCAGGATACACATCCGCAGGGACTTCCTCAATAGCATTGATGACCGCGACCACCCTCATGTCACTTGGTTGCTTCATCAATTTGGACACATCGAACTTGACCACTTCATTGTTCAATCGGAAGGTCAGTTCATTTCTCTCCATGTCGACCAGTGCTCTTGCTGTGGCTAACAATGGTCGTCCCAAGATTATGGGAACTTCGAAGTCCACTTCGCAATCCAAGATCACAAAGTCGGCCGGGAATATAAGCTTACCAATCTTGACCAGCACATCAGATAATATTCCCACCGGTCGCTTTACTGAACGGTCAGCCATCATCACTCTCATGGACGTCGGTTTAGGAGCTCCCAAACCCAATTGTTTGTAGACCGCTAGCGGCATCAGGTTGATGCTAGCACCAAGATCACATAATGCTCTTCCGAAGTTGAGCTTCCCGATAGTACAGGGAACAGTGAAAGCACCTGGATCTTCCTTCTTTTCGACTAACGACCTTGAAGAAATAGCGCTGCTGTGGTGGAGGTTGTCTTCCGGTTCAAAACTTACCGACCTCTTCTTTGTAATCAAGTCCTTCATGAACTTGGCATAACCGGGCATTTGTTCCAGCGCTTCCACCAATGGTATGTTTATTGAAATCTGCTTCAGCATGGTCATGAAGTTCAGGAATTTACCATCGTCAGCTTTCTTCTTCAAACGCTGTGGGAAAAGAGGTGGTGGCCGAGGCATCATAGTTGGAAGCTTTTCAGCTTCCTTGCTTTTCTCCGCGGGCTTTGGAGTTTCCTCCTCTACCGCCTCTTCATCATCCGCAACATCACCTTGAGTCTGAATTACCGGATGTGATTCCGGTAATATTTTTCTGCTTCTTGTGGTGATCGCCATACAGCTTGCGTCATTCCTCGGATGAGTGGTGTCGCTCGGCAAGGTACCTGTCTTCCTTGGGTTTAGAGATACCGAGATGTGACCCACTTGCTGCTCTAGTTGCTTGATCGCGGTTGAGTGTGACTCCACTACCTGACTCAGTGTTGATAACTCAGTCCGCATTGCCTTTACCCCAGAGTCAGTCGATTCCACCTTTAGCAGCATCTTCGCCATCATGTTCTCAAGTTTGGATGTCTCAGCCTTGTTGCCAGCTTTGTCCCGATTACCAGGTGGTATATACAACCCACCTCTATCGGTGTTGTTCCTCCAGTTTCCTTGGTCGCGATCTTTGTAGCCACCTTTCTCATAGTGGTTGTCTCGCTGATAGTTCCGACCTTGGTTTCCCTGGCCATTGGCCTAGAAACCCCCCAAATAGTTGGCCTCCTCATTTGATTCAACCTCGGCTGCTCTACCTTGCGAACCTACGGCTTTCACCTTCTTCATGCCACCTGAAAACATGTGCTTTGTCAGGAGATCCAACTGCGTTTTCAGATGCGCCATGTCTTGGTCGCACTCCTCCTCTTTCCTACGCTGCTCTGCTGACATACCAACGGTATAGGTGCTAGCTGCAACCTCTGAATCTCGTGTGTGCCAGGCCCTGTTGGTTTTGGTGAGCCTGTCCAAAGTAGTTGTGGCCTCAACAAAGGTGAGACCCATGAATGCACCACCTGCTGCGTTGTCTAACTTCGGCTTGGTAGTCGAATTCAGTGCCCGGTAGAACGTCTGCATCAAAAAGTTATCGATCAACTGATGGTTCGGGCATTGTGTTATCTTTTTTTTGAATCGCAACCAAGTCTCGTGCAGTGCTTCGTGCGGTTGCTGCCTGAAGTTGCTGATCTCGTCCCTCAACTGTATCATCCGAGAGGGAGGAAAGAACCTTTCTAGGAAAGCTCCTCTCAACTCTCCCCACGTTGCGATAGAGTCGGGGGTCAGCTCTGTCAACCACAATGCTGCCTCATCAGACAAAGACAACGGAAACAACCTGAGCCTGATCGCTGTCTGACTCACGCCCGGTAGTTCAAACGACTTGCATATGCCCACGAAATTCATTAGGTGCTGGTTTGGATCATCCCCAGCGACACCTCGGAACACTCCTCTCAAGTTCAACAGCTGGATCATCGTGCTAGTGATGTTGAACTTGGCTCCGGGCGGTAGCGGTGGAACAACAATGGTGCCCGTAGCGCCAGCTCCATCTAAGTCGAGATCCTCATCATTCCATGCGATCTCATCCTGCAGACCACCAGCATTCAGATTTTGTTGGGCCTGCAGTTCTGCAGCGAGCCTTGCTGCCTCTAGTTGTGCGGCCATATTCCGCCTCAATGTTCTAGCAAGCTCGGGATCGTAAGGTAATATTGATTCACCCGAGCTCCGGGTACTTGGCATGCACAACTATGTACCCTGTCAATAACAAAAACAACAAATAAACGTAAAAGCAGGAAATTATGACTAAGAGTCAAATAAACACACTGGACTTAATAATCAACCGTATTCCCCGGCAACGGCGCCACTTTTTGATAACGCCCAAACTACACCTCAAATTAACGAAGCGTAAGCGGTCGTAGTCAAATATAGAACCCAACAAAGGTTGGGGTCGAATCCCACAGAGAATATGGTGAATATTAAGCCTTTAGTGAAGTATGTGACTAATAGTCAATAGTTTCCGGTAAATAAAGGGGGGGTTTTGTAATGAACAATGTGTAAACAAAACAAACACTTAACGTATGAATGATAATCAATAGGAGAGAGAGAGAACTAGGGAAGTGTTTACCATTGCATTGGTAACGATGTCGATCCTAAGCTTAACCGGGTTCTTCCTATATGCGTGTCACGATGTGATTGAAGTAATGGTATCGTCTAAACGTTTCTCAACCAAATAGACAAATTTACTTTTCAATTCTCTCGAACTTGAAAAGGTGTGGTTTTAGATTTCAATCCTAAACATCAAGTAGATTAATCTAGTTACAGCATTAATCATAAGACGAGAGTTAGTAGTCTCGAATCCTCGTTATTAATCAAGTTTCCCGGTTTTAATCTCTTTACTCAAACAAATTAAACCTAGGCATGTTCTAATGTTTGCAACCACTAGAAAACGTTAAATAATGTATGATTAACAACGTGACAACATGTATATTGAACCCGTCGCTACCCGGAATCTATATCGCTACTTTACCCATGGCTCCCACAACCCTAGTTGTGGGAGTTTTAGTTAATCATGCTAGAAGAAGAACAAAAGAAAGTCATATTCATAATAAATAAAAGAGATCCTTACAATGTATTGAAAACAATCTTTAATTAATCCAAGAACAAGAACAACAAGATCCCAAGAACGATTCAAGAACACGAATTCAAGAAGTAGAAAACGTGTTTCTTGATCTCCAAGTCGACTAAAATTCTCCTAAAACTATTGGGTAATGTATTGGTAAGTGAATAATAATTTAATAAACCTAACATAGGGTATTTATAGGAGTCTAGGAAACAAATCCCAAAAACGCTCGAATTCCGCGTCGCGGACTGCCCAGGTGTGATGGCCAGGCTGACGGACCGTCACTGGCTTGACGGACCATCGCCTGGGCCGTCACCACTAGGCAGTGGTGCTGCCTTGGTGTGACGGTCACTGTGACGGACCGTCACATGTGTGACGGGCCGTCACTCAGGCCGTCACTCTTATCCAGAACGCTCTTTTTCGCGTATTTCCTTCCGTTTCCACATTTGTCTCCATTTCCTGAAAATACAACATAAAAACATCAAAAACGACAACGGTTGCTTGAAAACGTACGATTGTTCTTAGTAAAAAGGAGTCAAAAGTACCGTAAATTGGTGGCACATCAGCTGGTTATGCTTGTTGAGTAGTTGTGGGCCTGTGCAGGGCCGATAGGTTTATTGTGAGCTGTTGGGTGGCTATTTGTGTTGATCATTCATTTCCATGCATATAAAGAGGATTATCCATGTTTTACTACAGTTTTAGCTTCGGGCCTACTGGAATTATTTTATAAACTTTGCATGGCCCCGGGGACTCGTTTTCGATAGGAAATGAACTGAAAATGGTTTGATTTAACTTATGAATCTTCTTGGGGTAAAAGAAGGATAAATTATGATTTCTATCACCAGTTTTACTATTAACGCTAGACTCGGCAGGGCCGGGGTACTAGTTGAGTTTCTTACTAAACCGGGATGATTTTAGTCTTGGTCGGACCGAGCATCTGAGATGACTTTCTACTGTTTAGACCCAGTTACGCCCGGGCACCCTTGGAGGGGTTTTTGAGATATTTTCCCACTACTTTAGTCCTGTACAGGGTCTGGGCATGCATATTCTAGACTGGGTCTCTATCTTGAAGTTGGACTTGCTTCCGGATGACATATTTTGATACTGAGTTTTAGTATGGGGTCTGGGACCTCCATGGAGCTTGTCGTCTGGACCTGGGGATTTGGGCTGCGTGTGCCAGAGGGAGGGTATACGGTGGAGTAGAGTTATACGGGTAGTGTCCTTCCATGAAACCTACTTGTTGGGCCCGATCGGCACCGGAGGAGGTACATACTGAGTTTCTATCCCACCCTGAGGTTGTCATGCATCATATCATCCAGTGTTTGAGGTTCCACCCTTGTTTTCTATTTGTTGAGTGTACGCTTCGATTGTATGGGCAACCAGAAGGTTTTGTTTTCACTTGTTTGCATTCCTCGGTTGTATGGGTGGCCGGGGGACTGTAGGTAGCCTCTTGTTACTTATTCGCGGTATTATCCCATGTTACGGTTATGCTTATAAGATTATATATGGTTAAATTGTTACTTGTAGGATTTGAGATTGGTATGAGTAGTTGGGTTATTGGTTCCTGTTTCCGAGCATGCCTACCTTTATTTTTCTCTTCCTTTCCTTGTACTTGAGATTATCGGTATACCGTCCATTTTTTAAATTTATTATGTATATACTGTTATTTCAAGGTTCCCAGGTACGTTATTTCTTGCTTATACATGTGCTTGTTGTGTATATATATTCTACTTGCTAGCCTTGTATATTGTTCTGTTGACTTCCCTCTGGGCTAGTTCCTGTGTACTTTTCTTTGATTTCTGTGACTACTTGCTTCTATTTCGTCTGTTACTGCTCTTTTATTTTATATGTGTTCAGTCGGCCTATGATACCTACTGGGTACCTTATGCTTCGCATTTGATGCTCACCCTACACACTGCATCTTCTGGTGCAGATCCTAGTGTGAGCCATCGCTGTTAGCTCGTGGAGACTCGTGCGAGATGTTGTTTTAGTGATATTCTAGAATGAGGGTGAGCTCTTGACGACCGGAGCTTAGCTTCTAGTTATCTTTTGATTATGTACTCTATTTCTACTCGGAGACAGCTTTGTATATATTGTTTTGGACCCTTGTACTCCTTATGTAGATCCGGCTCTTATACGCCATGATACCAGGTTTTGGGTTGATTTAGCTTCCGCATTATATTTATATATTACTCCTGTTATCTATTTTCTTCATCCTGTTCTCTTGCTTTCGCTTATTGAATTGTTCTTCCGCTTAGATTGTTAGATAGTAGCCCATTACTGACCGTTTCGGGCTATGGGGATTGGTTCATCTACTGGGGAGTTGTAGGTGCCATCATGACCGAGAAATCGGGTCGTGACAGTGGCATTAACTTTATGGCTTTAAATATTGGTGAACGTTGGGCTGCTTTCCTTGGCTATATAAATTTTCTTCTAAGTATTGATGTTTACAAACAATTTTCTCTTCTTTTCTTATTTTTATTGCTAGGTTTTACACCATTTTAAATATTTGTTAGATTCTGACTCCTAGTTTAATACTAGATAAGCTTGTTGAATCCTGAGGGATACACCTTAACCGGTGAAATATCCTTAAAGACAGTGCCATAGACACGCCTCAAGCTACGAAAAGTTTCCGTGATTCTCAATATTTTCCAACACTTATCTATTCGTGTAAATATGTTAATGAAATAAAATCAGTGAAAACATGTAATTTTGATGTTTCTCAACATGATTTGTTTCCCCTGCATATTAACTTGGAAGAGCACGGAGGACCCCATCAATATACAATTATCTAATCCAGCATATGAAAAGGAGACAATAAATTGAGGAAGTTTAATTTGTATTTGCCATTATAATAGTTTCAAAATCAATTATCATAAAAATAAAAGTAATTTCAAAATCATGTTGTAGATAATAAAATTCGCGAAAATAATCGAGATTAGAAATATATCACAACAAACATAGCTTTTCATTTCAGTATAATAAATGTAATAATCTTTATGAATTTTTTGATTCTTCTTTTCGCAAATTCATCTTAAATCTTGATGAATTTTAATTAAAAGGATTTAAATCCTGATCTTGAATTATGGTCTTGATCTTCAAATGTTTAGAACACTTAAATATTTGTTGCTTGAAAATTGAAATTTATATATTTAACTAGTAAATATAATTATTTTTAGTCAATCAGCTAAATATTTAATTTGGCCCTATTTATTTTTATGAAAGATAAAGGTGAACTCGGATGTGGACAAAGAAGAGAGAGAGGTCAAGGTCGAAAAAAGTAAGCAATTAAAAGTAAATTTGAAAAATAAATCATTATAAGAAAAGGAGTTTATTTAAAATATGAATAGGAGAAACTACGGTATCAAAAGTGGGAAAAGACGTACCCTTGCAATATATGCACGAGTTTAATTAGTTTAACTTTTAGAAGAAGAATTAATTAATTGTACATTAGACAGAGTGGATTTGTTTCTTTGCTCTTCATGCTGATGTGAATTTTGATATGATTATTCACAAGATCCAAAAATTTATATCTCTAAAATAGTATATGATGTCATGTAGGTAATGATAAACATCAAACATTTATTTATCAAATTTTTTTATTCAGTTTGTAAGTTGATATAATAATTTTTTTTCTGAAAAAAACCATTAATTTTATATTTAATTGATAATAGTTTTTTTAAAAGTAAAATTTAATAGTGTTCAGTAAGAACATTAAAGTTCAATAATATTCAAATTCAAATCGAAAAATCTCACATCAAAGAATAAAGCACTTTTAAAAAAAATGACTTCATATATATCCATGTTTCAAATTCAAAATTTCTCATTAAAATAAAAATAAATACTTATATTTTCACCGTAATCTTTGTTGATTTTAGTTGATAATAGTTTAAGTAAGTAAAAGTGCATTTCAATTATTGTTCAATTCTTTTACAAGAGCAAAAGATAACGCTAACCACAAAACTATATATTATTATAAAATAAATTTATACATCCTTAATTATTATTTTTAGGGAGACTTTTCTCCAGGTTTTGCTCTATCACACTGACCTCCCTCATGGTTTATGATATTACGCATATCTCCCTTATTTTTAATTTCTTATAACCATTCTTTAAATATATTTAAAATAAATATAAATTAATTAAGATTTGACAAATCTGCCCTTCTCTATATCAATTTTCTTATATTAATGAATATTATCAAAAAATAATATTCATTTTTGATATACTTGTTAAAATTACTTATTCCTTTTACCAAACAAATTTTATTAAAGATATACGTGAAATGATAAGAAAAAAATTCAAAAAATATAAATAAATCATCCAAAAAAATTTGGTAAACTAATTTAAATTTGAGTTTCATATGAATTTCATTCATGAAAGACGGGTATGATAAGAAAATGTGTTTTCTAATTTTTATTTTTAAAATATATATTAAATAAGTTATTTATTGATAATATTCATTAATACAAGAAAATTAATATAAAGAAGGACAAATTTGTCAAATCGTAATTATTTATATTTATTTTAAATAGGTTTAAAGAATAGTAACAAGAAAGGGAGGTATGTGTAATATCGTAAATCACGAGGGAGGTGAATGTGATGGAGCAAACCCTGGAGGGAGGTCTCTGAAATTATCCCTTTTTTAACTACAAAATTAAATAATTCTTGAGAAAAAGCGTCTTTGCCTTTAATAAATCCCAAAGCGACCAAAATTGAATTAATCGAATTGAACACCCCGAGATAGTTCATGAATAATACTATCTTTGTTTTAATTTATTTGACCTATTTTGATTTGGGGCAAAATTTTAAAAAATAAAGAAGACTTTTAAATCTTATGGTCTTAAATTAAAAATATGTAAAACGTATCAAAATGCTCTTTAATCTTGTAATATTAACTCTTAAACACGTCATATAGAAAATTAAAATTAAAGAGTTGTTAAAAAAAGAAAGAATTATTTTTTTTGAAAAGGACTAAAAAGAAAAAGTAGGTCAAACAAATTGAAATTGAGAAAGTAATAATTAAAAAAGAAGGGGTTCATAATGGAGTGGCATATAGGAGATCGTCAATTGGGATAGAAGGTAGGGGTGTATAAAATCGAACCAAAAATTGAACCAAATCATAACTTGAGTCAGATCGAGAAAAAAAATCCGACTAGTGATTTGATTTGACTTGATTTGGTATTGAAAAAAAATTTGACTATAATTAATTTGGTTTAGTTTTAATTAAAAAAAAGTCAAACCAAACTGAACGAATCTGATATTACATGTATACTATTTCTTAAAATATTTTACACATAAAAATATTTATTGTGATGTAATTTATAAATATTTTTAAACTTTTCATAGTTTTTATTTCAACATATTATTTCAAGTTTAAACTTAGAATTTTAAATGGTCCAATAGGTTTTATAACCCATATGCCAAAGATGTCACGAGCCAGACCGTCGTGAGTGGCACCCACCCAACCCCTGGATGAGCGAACCAGTAGAGTTCAACCGTTAGCCTAGGCTAACAACCTAAAACCAGTAAACGGAAAATAAACTAGCAATTCAAATAATGCAAAAGGCCTTTCATTGAAATAAAACCTGCGAAAATTCCCCTAGAATCTAAAAGTAATCGTACCAAACACTACCAATACTAGAGTACGGGGATGCAATCCCAAAACTTAAAACAATAAAGAGATTGTCTAAGCCCGAAATAATTGGGCTACAACTCAAAGATAAACATCAAGGCGGCTTGGTCAAACAGCTCACCCTTGATATCTGGAACAGTCCGGCCTACAAGTGAGGTCATGCGTCAACCGCCGGAAGATTTTCTGTACTCACAAAGAAAAACAAGCAAGTACAGTATCAGTACACAACCACCGTGTACTGTTAGAATCATCAGTCAGTTTCAAATAAAACAGTGTATAATCAATACAACGAATTAAGTATAAGTACGAAAAACATGCAACAAGTCAATAGGCTCCCCTAGACTACAAGTCTCTACCTAGCTTGTTCCCGCATGAAATTCACCTTTTATAACTCTAAACAACAATCACAGAATCAATAAATCATCCTTTTTGTCTAGCCCGGACCCACCCTGGGATCCCTTCTAAACAACACTTAAGTGTTAAACAGACAACCCGGCCTAATCCAAGACCAACTCAACAGATATAACAGGATTTCTGGTCACTCAAAGACCACCAACGAATATCACAATTCAATAAAACAGTCCGGTCCACTCACGGAACCAATAACAATCAATGCAATGCAATGATCCAGTAAAATAAACCCATACCAGGCGTGGTACCCGAGCCAACCGTTAGTATTTCGTACCAGACGTGGTACCCGAGCCAACCATTTGTTATACCCGTACCAGGCGTGGTACCCGTGCCAACCGTTAGTATATTCGTACCATGCGTGGTACCCGAGCCAATCGAATATCAATAATCCACAGTCAAATAATAAACAAACAACTTGTAGACTAATAAGCAACACACCGTTCAATTCACAGACTGTAAAACAAGACTCTTAAACATTCTACTCAATTCCTCTAAGCCATACAATTCATACAAACACTTAGATAAGAGTACAAAATATACAACTTTCACAGGAATCGTAAGCCATTACCTACCTCGAAATGATTCAAGCTCTACTCAACCTGAGCTTTCCCGTGTTTCGGATTCCTTTCTCGTTTTTGGTCTAAAACAATATACAAGTACTCAAATTAACAAATAAGGCATGCACATTACCCGGATTACACCAAATCCGTGACCCCCAGTTCACCCATGATCATCCTACCCTTTTTCCTGGGCTTCATGCAATTAATTTCCCTAGTTCTATCATTTTTATGGATAAAAATAGAGAATTTAACAACATACGATCATAATACCTTACTTTTAACAATACCCAAGAACTTTCATGCCTAGAATCTCCCTTCTTCCCCGGATTCTACCATCTCTAGGTTATTCCAACCTTTCCCCAAGTTTTCTCCTCGCAATTCTACCGCGTAGAAAAAGTAGTATGAAGTTTGGGGAGTAGAATCCTTACCTTTGGGACAAAAAATAGTGAAAAACTGGTAGAAATCGCTCAAAATCGCCCCCTTCTTCTCCCAAAATGTTTCAAGAAAAACTAAACTGTTTTGAGAAAGTTCTGCATTAAATCCCATCACGCTCCACTATAGCGGTCTGCTCTGCTATAGCGGTACCGCCATAGCGGAGTCATCCACTATGGCGGAGGCTGACCGACGTTGACTTTTGTTGTAGCGGTAATTCCTTTGCTACATCGGAGGTCGCTATGGCGGAGTTTCAACCTCTATAGCGGTTGACACATGACAAAAGGTCATAAAACCTCCAAAACTAGTCCCTTTTACAACACACTTATTTTCTTGACATCCTGGAATAACCCCTTCACGTCAACCTCGATTCCGGGAGTTCTAAAGTCTCCCAAACTCCTTTATAAGTTAGCTACGAGAAAAACTATCTCACCACAAGACATCCAACCCAATCCTTACCCGAATTGCCCTAGACTCCACCTCGCTCCAAATCCGGTCGAGGCTAGCCTAGCCCAGAATTTTAAACTCCCAAACCCGGAGTTTTTTAACTCTAAAACTTGGCACAATTTGACTACTCGTAATGACGGACTCGATCATTACAACAGATACCACCAATTTACCCATCATTCGTCCCTGAATGATCAAACTCGAATTTACGAAAATAAAAGAAAGAAAGTGTAGTACCTGAATCCTCAAACAAATGAGGGTACTTATCCCGCATGTCCTTCTCGATTTCCCAAGTGGCTTCCTCAACCGGACGATGCTTCTACTGAACCTTTACCATATCAATCACCTTTGTCCTCAACCTCCAGACATCCCGAGCAAGAATCAAGACTTGTTCATCTTTATAACGAAGATCCTTATCGAAAAGTACCTCATCCCACCTGATGATGTAGTCCCCATCCCCATGGTATTGCTTAAGCATAGATACATGGAATACCGGATGGACGCTCGACAAACTAGGTAGCAGTTCTAACTTGTACGCCACTGGCCCCACAATCTCAAGAACCTCAAATAGACCAATGAACCGAGGTCTAAGCTTGCCCTTCTTACCAAACCGCATAACTCTCTTCATTGGTGACACTTTCAACAATACCTGTTCACCAACCTGAAATTTTATGTCCTGTACCTTGCAATCTGCATACTCCTTCTGCCTGCTTTGGGCAGCCAGCAATTTGGCATGAATGCCCCTTACCTTTTCCTGTGCTTCCTTTACCAATTCCACTCCCAAAGGCTTTACATCGCCTTCCTCAAACCACCCAACCGGTGATTTGCATCTCCTCCCATAAAACTCCTAGAATGGTGTCATGTTGTTACTGGAGTGATAGCTATTATTGTATGAGAACTCGCAAAATGGTAGAAACTGGTCCCAATGACCCCCCAAGTCCATCACACATGCTCTCAGCATGTCCTCCAATACCTGGATCTTCCTCTCCGACTGACCATCAGTCTGAGGATGGAAGGTTGTGCTAAAAGTGAGTTGTGTACCCAACTCTTCATGTAGCTTTACCCCAAAATTTAGAGGTAAACTGCGTACCCCTGTCTGAAATGATGGATAGTGGCACCCCATGCAATCTCACAATCTCCTTCACGTAGATCTTAGCCAATTGCTGCCAATTGTAATCTACCCTGACCAAAATAAAATGAGCGGACTTGGTCAACCTAGCAACAATGACCCAAATTGAGTCATACTTCCCCAATGTCTTGGGAAGACCCACCATGAAATCCATGGCTATCCTTTCCCACTTTCACTCTGGAATTTGCATTCTCTGGAGTAGTCCTGCAGGTCTATGATGTCCATACTTTACCTGCTGGCAGTTCTGACATTTGGACACAAAGTCAACTATGCCCCTTTTCATTCCGGGCCACCAGTAACGCTGCCTTAAGTTCCTGTACATTTTGGTCACACCCGGATGAATTGAGTACCGTGAACTATGGGCTTCCGCCAAGATTTTCTGAGTTATATCATCAATCCAAGGAACACAAATCCTCTCTCTGAAATTTAGTACTCCACCAGAGTCTAACGTGACGTCCCTGGATTCCCCGGATATTATCTTATCTCGAAGCTTACTCAGTTTCGAATCCTGAAACTGTTTGGCCTTTATTTTCTCTATGAAGGTGGCTTTGACCTCAATGCTGGCCAACAACCCACCCTGTTCTAAAACACCCAAGTGCATGAACTTGGCCTCCAAAGCCCGAATTTACCTTGCTAGTGGTCACACCCCCAAATAAGCCAAACTACCCATGCTAACTGTTTTCCAGCTCAATGCGTCTGCCACCACATTAGCCTTACCCGGATGATACTGAATAGTCACATCATAGTCCTTCAATAACTCCATCCACCTTTCCTGCCTCAAATTCAAATCCTTCTGAGTGAAGACATGTTGCAGACTGCGATGATCAGTGAACACTTCACACTTGACACCATAGAGATAGTGTCTCCAAATCTTGAGTGCAAACACCACTACTACCAATTATAAGTCATGAGTAGGATAGTTTCTCTCAACCTTAAACTGCCTAGATGTATAGGCTATCACATTCCTATCCTGCATCAACACAGCACCCAAACCAGAATGTGAAGCATCACAGTAAACAATAAAGTCTTTTCCTTCAACCGGCAAAGACAATATAGGAGCCGTGGTCAGAAGTGTCTTGAGCTTTTGGAAGCTCTTCTCGCACTTGTCGAACCATACAAATGGTACATCTTTCTGTGTCAGCCTGGTCAGGTGAGTAGCAATAGACGCAAAATCCTTAACAAACCTCCGGTAATACTCTGTGAGCCCAACAAAACTTCTCACATCTGTCACAGAGCTAGGCCGGGCCCAACTCTTAACTGCCTCAATCTTCTGGGGATCTACCATCACCCCCTGTTCTGACACTACATGCCCCAAGAATGCAACTGAAGTCAACCAAAACTCACACTTAGTGAACTTTGCATAAAGCTTCTGGCGTCTCAAGATGTCCAACACAATACGAAGATGATTAGCATGCTCCTCCCTACTCATGAAGTAGATCAAAATATCATCGATAAACACAATCACAAAGGAATCCAAATACGACTTAAATACCCCATTTATCAAACTCATAAATGTTGCTGGCGCATTGGTCAAACCAAAAGACATTACTAGGAACTCGTAATGCCCATACCGAGTCCAAAAAGCAGTCTTAGGAATGTCCTCATGCCTAATCCTTAACTGATGGTACCCCAACCTCAAGTCAATTTTCAAAAACACTGATGCACCCTGAAGCTGGTCAAACAAATCATCAATGCGGGGTAGAGGGTACTTATTCCGGATGGTCACCTTGTTCAACTGCCTATAATCTATGTACATCCGCATACTACCATCCTTTTTCTTTACAAACAAAATAGGAGCATCCCAAGGCGACGCACTAGGATGGATAAATCCCTTATATAGGAGTTCTTGCAGCTGAGTCTTAAGTTCCCTTAACTCTGTCGGAGCCATACAATACGGAGAAATAGAAATGGGATGAGTGCCTAGTTCCAGATCAATACAGAAGTTGATATCCCTGTCCGGAGGCATACCAGGCAAATCCGCTGGAAATACCTCTAGAAACTCAAAAACCACCGGAACTGACTCAATAGATGAGGACTCCACACTATCATCCCGGAGATGAGCCAAGAATGCTAGACACCCTCTCCCCACTAGCTTCCTAGCCCGAACGAACGATATTACCTTAACTGGCTTAGGCATGTACACACCTTCTCACTCTAGTCTATCCTTACTCAGAATCTCTAAAGCCACTGTCTTGGTGTTACAGTTCAACACAACATGATAAGGGGACAACCAGGTCATGCCCAAGATAATATCAAAATCATCCATATCCAGAATTACCAAGTCTACCCAAGTATGCAACCCCACAAACACAACAGAACAGTCACGATAAATATGAGTCAAAATCACAGACTCTCTAACCGGGGTAGAAACATGGATAGGGGAATCAAGGATATCACAAATCAATTCCAGACCCAACGCAAAACTCACAGATACATAAGAATATGTAGAACCTGGGTCAAATAATATCAAAGCCATTTTATCGCAGACAAGAATGGTACCTGTGATCACCGCATCTGATGCTTCCGCCTTAGTTCTCCCTGGAAATGCATAGCAATGAGCCCGATCATCAATCCAGGCAACTTCCCGAGCTAGTTGTGCTGCACACCTGCCTGCGCAGTTGTTCCCTCTGTCGCCCCGGCCTCCCTGAAAGTTTCCTCGCCCACCCTGTGGACGACCTCTAGCATTATCACCTCTACCTGCCGAGACCACCGCTCTAGACTGCTGCTGACCCTAATTACCTGTCTGCCTGAGTGGGCACTCCCTATTAAAGTGGCCTAGATCACCACAATGGAAGCAACAACGGTCAAGTGTAGGCCTGCTAGCTAATGTATAAGATGCTCCCTGGCCTCTAGGAGCTTAAGACTGATTATTAGCTTCCTGATGACCACCTGTAGCAGCTGGCGGAGCTGACTGAATAGGATGGGCTGAGTATACCTGCTTATTATGACCCCTGGAATATGAACCACCATAATTTCCCTCATTCCGGGGCTTCTTGGCTAACGCCTTAGCCTTCCCCGCCTGCCTGACTCCCTCAAGTTTCTTCACATAATCCACCACATCATTAAAGCCCTTCCCTGAATAAGTCATATGCACTGACAATACCTGTAGCTCAGTATTCAAACCTTTCACAAACAACCGAACCTGTTCCTCCTCGGAAACCAACATCTGTGTGGCAAAACGAGACAAGGCGTGGAACTTAGCCTCGTAAGCAGAGACTGACATGCTACCCTGCTCCAAGTTCAAGAACTCATCCTTTTTCCAGTCCCTCAAATTACGGGGTACGTACTTCTCTAAAAACAAAGCGTGAAATTATTCCCAAGTCAGTGGGGGTAGAACAGAAGACCGACACTCCACATGAGACCTCCACCACTGCTTAGCATCACCCTGCAGCTGAAATGTGAAAAACTCAACCCCATGCTGACGTACAATACCCAACTTGTGAAACCTCTCATAGCAATCCAAGATGAACTCATAAGCATCCTCCCTATCAGTACCCTGAAAGGTAGGAGGTTTCAGCTTGAGAAACTTGGTCAGCATCTCATGCTCATTCCCTGTCATCACTGGGCCTAGCATTGGCCTGAAGAAGTCATTCGTGCCTGAAGTTGCATCTATCATAGGCGTTGTAGTAACCGCTGGCTGAGTATCCAAGGCCTGGTTTACAAAAGCCGTGGGTATGGCCCCAGTACCAACCAACCCACTCAAAATATTCCAAGCCTGCTGAAAGGCTTCTAGTGTCATAGTAGGGAGACCTGCACCCCTAATCGGTGCCGCCTCCTCCTGCGCCTCACCATCTTCAGTCATAACTTCTACATCTTCAGCAACATATTCCTGAGGTGGGGGAGGGGTCGCTTCATTCTCTCCAGCAGCCGCTCGAGCTCCACCCCTGGCGGGTGCAGCTCTACCTCGTCCTTTGCCCCTTCTCCTGCCTCTACCACGGACAGCCAGGCCCGCTGCTCTAGCTTCGTTGTTCCTTGTGTTAACTATCTGTGGACAGAAGATTGAATGAGATTAGATACCAATTTGTATCACCAGATACCAATTGGAATCAAGTTATAGCACAAAGGAAAGAAGGAAGAGATAGTTTTCCTAAAGCCCCATAGCCTCTGAAAGAAAAGTACGGACGTCTCCACACTGTTCCGCAAGACTCTACTAGACCTATTTAGTACGACGAGATCAACGAACCTAGGGCTCTGATACCATATTTGTCACGATCCAGACCGTCGTGAGTGGCACCCACCCAACCCCCGAATGAGCGAACCAGTAGAGTTCAACCCTTAGCCTAGGCTAACAGCTTAAAACCAGCAAACAGAAAATAAACTAGCAATCCAAATAATACAAAAGGCCTTTCATTGAAATAAAACCTGTGAAAATTCCCCTAGAATCTGAAAGTCATCGTACCAAACACAACCAATACTAGAGTACGGGGATGCAACCCCAACACTTAAAATAATAAAGAGATAGTCTAAGCCCAAAATAATTGGGCTACAACTCAAAGATAAACACCAAGGCGACTTGGTCAAACAGCTCACCCTTGATATCTGGAACAGTCCGGCCTACAAGTGAGGTCGTGCGTCAACCGCCGGAAGATTTTTTGTACTCACAAAGAAAAATAAGCAAGTGTAGTATCAGTACATAACCGCCGTGTAATGGTAGGATTATCAGCCAGTTTCAAATAAAACAGTGTATAATCAATACAGCGAATCAAGTATAAGTACGAAAAATATGCAACAAGTCAATAGGCTCCCCAAGACTACAAGTCTCTACCTAGCTTGTTCCCGCATGAAATCCACCTTTTATAACTCTAAACAACAATCACAGAATCAATAAATCATCTTTTTTATCTAGCCCGGACCCACCCTGGGATCCCTCTAAACAACACCTAAGTGTTAAACAGACAACCCGGCCTAATCCAACACCTATAGTGGTACCGCCGTAGCGAAGTCGTCCGCTATGGCGGAGGCTGACCGACGTTGACTTCCGTTGTAGCGGTAATTTCTTCGCTACAGCGGAGGTCGCTATGGTGGAGTGTCAACCGCTATAGAGGTTGACACAGGACAGAAAGTCGTAAAACCTCCAAAACTAGTCCCTTTTACAACAAACTTATTTTTTTGACATCCCGAAATAACCCTTTCACGCCAACCTCGATTTTGGGAGTTCTACTTACCCGAATTTGATTCCGAAAAGTCTCCCGGACTCCTTTATGTGTTAGCTACGAGGAAAACTATTTCACCACAAGACATCCAACCCAATCCTTACCCGTATTGCCCTAGACTCCACCTCGCTCCAAATCCGGCCGAGGCTAGCCTAGCCCAGAATTTCAAACTCCCAAACCCGGAGTTTTCTAACTCTAAAACTTGGCACGATTGGACTACCCGTAACGACGGACCCGGTCGTTACAATAGATATTAGTAATTCGCCCAAATCAATACTACTGCTAACAAAAAATTATTACATTTAACACTAGAAATGACAATCATGTTACATATATATTTTTAAATTTTACATAATTTTTTTTTTTAATATTTAATCATATAGCTAATACTTATTAGACTTATTTTAGCATGACTTAATACTTTTAAACTATGATTCTTTTTATTATAACTTATTAATATGCAATATTTATTCTATGCGATTTCATTATTTTTTTGGTTGAATATTTTATCATCATCAGCCATTTTTTTGTGGTATTTTTTTAAGAAATATCTTAGATAGTTGTATCTTGCTATGACTAAAGAAATATTTAAAACATAAGTTAATTATATGTTTGCATAGACACTTTATCGAGAAAAATCCGAAAAAACGCAAAAAAAACCCGAGTAAATCGAAAGAACCTGAAAAATTTTGAGGTTGAAAAATTTGACTTTTATTTATTTGGTTTGATTTATAAATTTAAAAATTTGATACTAATGATTTAATTTGGTATTTAAAAATTCTGAACCAACTCGGTCCATGTACTAGCGGTGAACAAAAGTGAATCGCAAATCGAATCAAATGTAAAAAAAACCCGATTAGTGATTTGGTTTGACTTGGTTTGGTATTGAAATTTTTTTTGACTATAATTGATTTGGTTTGATTTTAACTAAAACAAGTCAAACCGAACCGAACCAACCCGATATTACATTTATACTATTTTTAAAAATATTTTATACATAAAAAAAATTATTACGATATAATTTATAAATATTTCTTAAATTTTTCATTGTTTTTATCTTTCAACATGTTATTTCAAGTTAAAACTTAGAATTTTTAAATGGTCCAATAAGTTTTTATAATATATAGATATTAGTGACTCAAATAAAGCTCAAATCAATACTAATGCTAACAAAAGATTATTCAATTCAACACTAGAAATGACAATCATGTTAGATATCTATTCTTTAATTTTGATAAATACATAAACTAATTTTATTTTGAGAAATTTACACTCTATGAGCATTGAGATAAAATTATTACACCTAGTAAAATAATTACATGAATAGTCAACTTTTTCACTGAATTTTTGCTTCGATCGAACAAGAATCAAATTGTTGATCAAATTTTTTTGACCGAGCAATAAAGTGTTTACAACAAGCATAGGCTTGAAGATGCCCATCCTGAAGCTTTCCACCTTCAAAACATCCCCTTAAAGTCCTTTTAACATATTCACTCCATATTTTCCCATCATCATAGAGTCTTTCCCTGGTGTCTCGTGGTCTCTCCCCCACCTTGAGTCCCTGAATATATTCATATTTAGTGTCCCACACTTTTTCATTTTTAAATAAAACACTTATATTTTGCTTCATTGTTAAACTATGGATTATATTTTCAATATGTCTGGCAGCAATTTTTAGAAGTTTTTCTAAAATATGAGGGACAAAAATTAGATAAAACAAATGATTGATTGAGATACCAATAAATAATAGAATTAGGGTGAAAATATGTGTATAGTGTATAATTATGTAAACACCTCTTATATATTACTATACAAGTTTATACATTTATGTACAGTAAGGATATAATATTATATAAAGTTGTATAAATATGTCTATCGTGTAAAATTAAGCTATTGCGGGTGTAATTATACTTTATGGCCTATGTAAATATAATTATTTTTCTTAAAACGTATATTTTTGAAATTATCCCTTTTATTTTTCTATTTAATATTTAGTCATGTAGTTAATACTTATTAGAATACTTATTTTAGCATAACTTAATACTTTTAAATTATGATTATTTTTATTATGACTTATTAATATGCAATATTAATTCTATGCGATTTCATTATTATTTCGATTGAATATTTTATTGTCATCACTCATTTATATTTTGTGTTATTTTTTTAAGAAATACCTTAGATAGTTGTATCTTGCTAGTACTAAAGAAATATTTGAAACATAAGTTAATTACGGGTATATGTTTGTATGAAGACTTTATAGAAAAAAAATCCGAGAAAACTCAAAAAATTTGAGAAAATCAAAATAACCCAAAAATATTCGAGATCGAAAAACCCGAATTTTATTGATTTGATTTGATTTATAAATTTAAAAATCCAATACTAATAATTTGGTTTGATTTTTAAAAAATCTGAACCAACCCGATCCATATATACCCCTATCATGTACACCCCTAATAGATGGTTATTAGATAGGTGTGCATTATGTTGCTTTTTAACGAGATATGATTGATGGTAATTTGGAGCACTATATTTGTCATATATATTTTTCATTTTAGTAGTTTTTGTATTATTTTCTGTAATTTCTTGTTTTCAATTTTCTATTTTGTGCTTCAATTATCACATTATCTCATTGTTTATTACTGTAATTTTTTTTTTTGAATGTTGTGTATTGCTTTCTTTTGATTGTCATGTCTTCTTCATTTCTATATTTTTTAAAACTATTTTAAATTAATTTTTTTAAGTCAAAAATTTATTAAAAATAATATTTTTACTTTCACATGATAAAAATAAAATTTACAAAAATCATATACTTTTTATATGTCACATATAAAATTACATTAAATATATTACTATGATAGTTAATCGAGCGGAGCGGCGTAGAGCCGTAAAGCTTTTACAATTCAGCTCAGTGTTTATAGCTGACATCCATGTTGCATGGCCGTGGCAAAACATACAAAAGCCACGCTTTCCAGTATCGTAAGCCACCATAGTACTCTATTGGAGAACATTTAATTACTCGAAATATCAAATATAGTTATTTAATTTTAGTAATTTCCTTGGATAATAGAACCTTAAAAATCACAAATGATATGAGGATGAACATTTGACTTAATTAACTACAATTAAAAATACAGTAACCTAGTCTCTCGCCAAGCCTGTTTAACGTCGGCCTACCACCATCGAAATTTTTGTATTGCTAACTCTACAGAACCTAATATAGCTTATGTAGCTATGAGGCTAAGAGTTCCTTCGAGGAGTAAGGATCAGAAAGTGACTCATTCATCTTAGGAAGTTAGCTTCATGTAGCTGTGATTGGGTTGCAAGAGTTCCTACGACTTCGTCTACGTCTAACCATTAACTTTGTCTTTAACTTTGATCTACCTATAAACCTTAATTCACGCTCTACGTATCTTATTCTTTCAAACCCTCTTAATTCTGTCCGAATTGCTTGCTTCCCTTCCTTATTAACATTAATCACTTACAAAAATTTGCTGTCTTTGCTGAATTTAGATATTAAACCCCATTGCTTTCCTTCACTTCATTAATCGAGCATTTATTTTAAAAAAATAATTAAAACTAAACTCATAATTTGAATTTTTAAATTTCAGATTGGGATGATAATTTTGAGCCATAAACTACTAATCTGGCTAGACAAAAAAAAAAAAAAAAAAGGTGATGATCGAGTTCTTAACAATTCAGTGGCTATAGCCTATATGTGGGTAAAACAAATACTCCCTCTCTCTCCATTTATGTAGCATGTTCGAATTTAAAAAGTTATATTCTTTAATTTTAATCATAAAATCAAATATGAGATTTTACAATTAAAATTTACATATTTTAAAATTAAATAAAAAATTATTATAAATTATAATAATTAATTAAATATTTAATTTAAAATATATATCAAAAATATTTATTTTTAAAAAAAAATCTTTAAATTATGATAATTAAATAATACAATATCACATAAATTGATGCACCTGGGGTGTACAAAATCGAATCAAATCGTAAATCGAACCAACTCACAAAAAAAATCCTACTAGTGATTTGATTTGACTTGATTTGGTATTGAAAAAAAATTCGACTATAATTGGTTTGGTTTAGTTTTAACTAAAAAAAATCAAACCGAACCAAACCAACCCGATATTATATGTATACTATTTTTAAAAATATTTTATACATAAAAATATTTATTGTGATGTAATTTATAAATATTTCAACTTTTTCATAGTTTTTATCTTTCAATATATTATTTCAAGTTTAAACTTAGAATTTTAAATGGTCCAATAAGTCTTTTTACAACCCCATAGATATTAGTAACTCAAAGAAAGCGCAAATTAATATGAATGTTAACAAAAGATTATTCAATCCAACACTATGAATGATAATCATGTTAGATATTTATTTTTTAATTTTATATAAATACATAAACTAATTTATTTTTCTGTTTAATATTTGTTATGTAGTTAATACTTATTAGACTTATTTTAGTATGACTTAATACTTTTAAATTATGATTATTTTTATTATGACTTATTAATATGAAATATTTATTCTATGCGATTTCATTATTTTTTTGGCTGAATACTTTATTTTTTTCATCACTCACTTCATTAATTCCAAATAAAGTGAATATATTTTTTGTTATTTTTTTAAGACATACATTAAATAGTTATATTTTTCTCGGATTAAAGAAATATTTGAAGGACAAATTAATTATATGTTTATATGAAAACTTTACCGAAAAATTCTGAAAAAATCCGTAAAACCCGAGGTTAAAAAATTCAACTTTTATTGATTTGATTTGATTTATAAATTTAAAAATTTGATACTAATAATTTGATTTGGTATTTTAAAAATCCGAACCAATTCAATTCATGTACACAGCCCCAGATGCACCAAGTAATAAGCGGTGGAGTTGTGGGAACTATTCATCCCTTAGAAAGTACTGTTAAAAGATTATCATCAATTGCAAATAAGCAATTGCTTGTTGAAACCTTCGAGAGAGAAAAAAAAAACAAAGAAGCCATCAAACCCCATATTCGACTTGGTAAAAGTAACATAGTTTGTTGTAGACAAACATAATTTTAACTAATTAATTGCAAAAACAACAAAGATGGCAAGTGCTGGTATTATTCCCCAAATGGAGGAGACAACTAAACCAGTACTAGCAGTGCCACCCCCAATAAACCAAGAACCACCTCTTGCATCCATAGCCACTCCAAACGACTTTGTTGCACCAACACCTCATCATACTACTACTACTGCTACACCTCAAGGTAAATTATTTTTATTCTCCTCTCTGATCTACATGTTTTATTAAAAAAAAAAAAAATGGAGTTTAACGTATATATATCCTGACTGAAAACATTAATTACATAATTATTGTTAGTAATAGTATTATGGTTTCTGTTATAGTAGGTAAAAAAATTTATTTGCACAGTGTGTATACGTGATCAAGAGGTCACAGGTTGAAGCATTGGAAATAACCTCTTGCATAGGTAAGGCGACGTATAATAGACTCTTGTGATTGGCCTTTTTCCGGACCTTGTGCATATCGAGAGCTTTAATTTAGTGCACGGGACTTCCTTTTTTAGTGTGTGTATATAAGTTAAAGTTGACAGGAAAAAGAATTTGTCATTTTAAGTCTAAGTCTCTTAGTTTGACTAAGCATGGAGTTTAACAAATGGAGAAAGACTTTTTGACTTTTGTGGTTTTAATTAAAGATATGTATTTGTTATTTTAAATTTTGTGGTCTTACCCTTATCAAGCAAAATGTTGAAATTGGAAAACTTACTAAAATATAAAATGAGACATTTTTTTTTGGACAGATCGAAAAAGAAAGTAAGACACTTGAATTAGGAGGGAGGGAGTTTATTTTTAGAGTCCAGACTTCTTTGATGTTGATAGTATAAAAAATATTAAGACTGTGAGGTTACTTGTTGAAAACTACTAATTTAAGGTGATTATTGATGGTAAACATATATAATTTGATTACCAACAAAAAAAGGCACCTGTTACAGTGGGTAAACAGCAATTATTTATTACACTGTTAATATATGTTAATTAAATTCATAGTTTTAACTATATGATACATACAAATGAAAATAAGTTATTTTTTTTCTGTGTTCTTTTTTATGGAATCCCAGATGGAAATGGGGATCTAGCCCATTATAAAAAGATTTTTATTTTATGACCTTTTTACAAGAGATTTCATTTTTTATACATAAGAGATTTTATTTTTACACATAAGAGATCTGAAAAGACCATTTGCTTAATTTCAAATTGTAAGTGGATTTTTTACCTCATTTCCTCTTCAATTGGTATTATTGGATTCCTCTTCAATTGGTATTATATTATTGGACCATGTAATTTCATCATAGCTGCTTTTTTTATACTGACACTTCAAAGTTGATGCTGATTTTCTTATTTTCATTCTAGTTTTAACTAAAATAAAGTACTTATTCCTAGTGATTATTGATTGTTCTTCAACTTCAATCAACAGTTTAATAAATAGGGTAGGGATGAAACGCAGATTAAAAAAAAACTTGCGATTGTAAAACTATAGTTTCTAAATATGTAAAGTTTATTCTAAAAAGATTATGATATATCAAAGGCTTAATTGAGACTGAAAAATAGCAAATTTGATGGTGTAGTTGTTTGGGACTGAGGCGTAGTTGTTGGTAGGAGTAATAATTTCTTGTCTCATCGTTTCTCAAAGATTATTGTATAGTTCTTCTCAGAATCCAAATGACCTTGGTACGTAGAGGTCTGTCCTTCTTCATTGCCTGATAAATAACTTTGTAGCTAGTGAACTATCAATGTAGTTATCGTTTTTCTGAACACCAACGCGATTTGAATTACGTGCTATCAGAAGTAAGTGGTGAGTACTTAGGTAAAAAGAAGGAACGGAGTGCAGAAAACAAAATAAAAATAAAAAGTCACCGATTAACCGTTGCATATATCTTGAGGGGCATGTTCTCTCGGGCATGTGATTTTCTGAGATCATGATATGTTGTTGTTGTTGTTTGCTGATCTTGGCAGATAGCGATGTTTCATCAAAGAAAAGTTCAAAAGGATCTCTTGACAGAGGTATGTGTTACATCTAGATGTTAACCAGTTTTGGCGATGTTGGAAAAAATACTACAATATTGATATGGAACTGAAATTAATAATAGTAAAAAGTAAGAGAATAGTCACAAATCCTGTGTCGTGGCAAGCCACTGCCTTGAAAGCGATTTCTGAGATCATGATATGTTGTTGTTTGCTGATCTTTGCATTCTCCATTTATTAAAAATGACTCCAGGCGACGCCTATTACATTAGACAGGACAACAGGAATGTGCTTAATTCGATGACTAATGATGTAATTTCTTTAATAAAACTTATAGTGGAACGGTTCCTGAATTTCTCTGAATATCTTGACAGTGAATCAGTTCACCGGTAGCAGTGTTGTATAGCGCGAAATACTCCAACTGAATGACTTAATCGGAGGGAATTGGTGGTATCTCAGATGTTAACAAGAGCTTCGTTTTCTTATTTTTCTTCAGATCTTGCTCTTTCACAGCTTGAAAATGAGAAAAGGTCGTCTTTCGTCAAGGCATGGGAAGATAGCAAAAAAAGCAAAGTGGACAACAAGTAGGATTTTTGACTTTCTATGTTCTATTCACTCATTGCACAATTGTCATGTTTTTTGCCTGTGTATTGACTTAAGTAAATGATAGATACCAAAGCTTCTTTTCGCTCCATGGAGGTCTCGTATTTCTTAATTGAGTTTTTAGAAGTCCCAAATTTTCTCTATATATATTCTTTGCAAAACTCGTTCCACCTTAGTGCATCTTTACATTTCTTTTGATCACCTCCTCAAGACGTAGATTCTTTTAGTTTACCCGCATCTCTTTAGTTGAGATCTTAATATTTCCATTTACATCATATGTAATGTGCACAACCAACGCGTCCTTGTTTTTATTACTGAATAGGGCCCAAAAGAAGCTCTCTGCAGTTGCAACATGGGAGAAAACTAAGAAAACAAAGCTTGAAGCTAAACTGAAGAAATTTGAGGTAACCATGCTCAGAGTCCGAGTATACGTGCATCTTTGATGAATTTGAAATGCATATCCTTCATGAAAAAATATCTCATTTTGTAAGTGATGAACAGTGATTTTTAAGACAGTTTTTTGTTGTTTGGTGCTGCCCAAAATTTGGGTTAATGCACGGTATGCAAAAGTCCAAGCGGTCCAGTTTAGGCTAGGAATCAAAATACTTTTGAACATTTTCGTCTTCTGATAAATATTTGTTTGACCGTGTTGATCTCGCGTCTATGTTGATAGTAAGCTGGTGAAAATTGCAGGATCAACTAGAGCACAAGAAAGCAGAATATGCAGAGAAGATAAAAAATGAAGTAGCATTGATTCGTAAGGAAGCAGATGAGAAGAGAGCAATGGTTGACGCGAGACGAGGGGAAGAACTTCTGAAAGCAGAGGAGAGAGCAGCCAAGTACCGCGCCACGGGGCAAACCCCTAAGAAGCAGCTTCTTGGATGCTGTGGATGTTAATGATGTTATGAACTGTGTGAAAAAATCATGAAAGATAACTTTCACTTTTCACTTCTGTAAATTTCATGCCGCTGCTTTTTAGTGTGTTCTCTAATAAGTGTTTTAGTTCTCTCTGCTTCCCCCCTGTATATGAAAACTACTCATGTTGAATAAAATGTTGATGATAATAATGAGTCCTCTTCGAAAACTGTCAGAAATTCTTCATTTGAAGGGGATATATTTTGTAGTTTGTGAGATGATTAATGCAGCATCTGTTAGAATAATATACTACTCCCTCCCTCTGTCCCATTTTATGTGGCAATTTTCGCTTCTCGAGAGTCAAACAGTTTAAGTTTGATAGTGAATTTGGACATGCAATCTTTAAGTTTTTTGAAATAAAATTTATATATTTGAAAACTACATAAAAAGTACTACAAGTCTCAATAATAGACAATTCAAAATATTTAAAAGATATATAAAAAAATTACGGTTCAAGATAGACTTGTTTGAATCTCGAAATTCAAAATATGCCACATAAATTGGGACGGAGAGAGTATTAGCCATGCGGTTTAGTTATAGTACTATTTTTCATTTATGTAAGTCTTTTTATTTTATTTGTTCGATTGAATAAGTCTTATTTTAAATAGATCATTTCGTTTATATGTGTGTTATTTATTTATAAATCCACAAAATTAAGTTTTATAGTTTATGCACAGAAGACTAAATTGTCGGTTTTTATACGTTATAAATTTATGTTCACAATTAAAGATGAAGTTGGACAAATATCTTGACAATTGTAGCACAAAATTAAAATGTAATTTAATCTTGATTATGAGAGTGGTCGCTTTTCAACTTCTTGTGCTAATACACTTTGTAAGCATAGAATGGATCAAGTAAAGATGATTTGTTTACGTTCTGAATATTTATAAAAACTTCTCTATATCATTAAATATACTTATACTCTTAATTTTAATATAATTATTATGATTCAAGTAATTTTTTGTCGTCTTGATCTATCTAACGATGAAACTCTTTTGTGGATTGATACATGTTTGATAGGTTAGATGATACAAATAATATCCATGGAATAATAATTAATTAATAGGATCTATGTCTCAACCTTGAAATTGATGATACCCTTTTATAATTACTTATAAGTATTCATATGAAAATCCTGCAGGTAAATTTTGTATTCATCACGTGAAATAAGTTAAGCTAAGAACAAAGAATTAAATTATTAATAGATTAAATAGTCAAAAATTTAATTGAATTGAATTGACTAGCATCGGTAATTCTAACATGGGGAATTAAATAAGTTTTAAGGTATGATTTCAACATAAACTGAGGAGTGCAATAATATTTTTTTAGTGGAATAAACTATAATTTATTATGATAAGTTTAAGTCATTTATTATGTGAACTAATATCATAATTGAAAGGCTCGCTAATTAAATTTGTAGTCACTGTTATGCCTAATTAATTAGTGAACTTGAAAAGAAAATCAGTCTTCTAGAAGCAGTAAAATCTACACAATTTTAATAAAAATAACTGTTTTGTAAAAGAAAAAATTGTATACATTTTGCACTGGATTTACCCCAAGAGCATGTACGCTTTCTTGGAAAAAAAGAATCTTTTACGTTAATAACTAGGGTTTTACACTCTAGAATGTGGTATTAACATCGAAGCTTTACAAAGATTTCAAATGTGTAAATGTACAAATGCTTTTAAATACATTATATATGACTTTCAATTGCTTTGCATATGACTTTCAATTGCTTTGCATAAAAATGTACTGCATAAGTGCTTTCAAATGCTTTAAAATGTACTATACATGATTTCAACTGCTTTGCATAAATGCTTTCAAAACATTAAACAAATATTGCATAGATGCTCTCAAATGTTCTGCACAAATACTTTAAAATATTTTACATATGGCTTTCAACTAAGCCTGTCAAGTACAATAGGGTGGAAACCTATTTCAGCAATTTTAAGGCACTACACAAATGTTTTAAAATGCATTGCACAATTACTTTTAAATATATTGAACAATTATTTTCAAATATACTGAACAATTATTTTCAAATATATTGCGCAAATATTTTACAAAATACATCATCTCTATAATTTATTGACTTAAAAATATCTCATTTTTATAAATTATTTGGCTAAAAAACCTTGTCATCATAAGTTATTTGGTTTAAGATTTCATTATCATTAAACATCGTCAAAAAATATTATTCTCGTTAAAAAGCATTATTCTCATGAATCATCGGTCTAAAACCTTATTTTTCATGAACCTTTATTGAGAACATCATTTTATTAAATCATTTTGATTTTCAAGGTCACATTTTCATAATTAACGCATGAAAGGTGTCATTTTCATAAGTTCAATTTATGTTATTTTATATTTAATATTTATTTTTTAATTTCTAAATTTTACAGAAACTTTAACACAAACGTGAAATTATCTCTGAGTAGTGAACTGTGACAAAGCTAGCAGAGTGTCAAGCATCCCAACAACATCAAGGATTCGTTCTCAAAACTCAACTCGATTCGATTTTTATGAATTTTAAATTTTAACATTTTTTATACATTTCAATGTCATTATAACTCGACGATGACATGTCATTAGTGAAAGATTGCTACTAAGTATTTCTCAATCCAAGATTATTTTCAAGGATTACATCTGGCTTGCATCAAGAGATATGTAAGTAGCTCAATTTTATACACAAATTTATCCACTCCATTTATGTTAAATCACTCTTTTTTTCATCACCAGTAAGATCAGTGCCATCATAAATTTGTCATTGGGGCAAAATTTTGAAAACCTATCGCAATTTTATCAAAAAATTATTTTTAAATTACATCGATCTGATTCTTATGAAGTCCGAGACATGTAGACGGCTCAAAAATTAAAGTTTGATCGAATTCATAATCACGACTATATTATCCCAATCTACTCCATTCCTTAGTAGAATTGTCCTACGTCCTTTTCATTTTTCTAATCTATTTTTTCTAGATGAGACAAAATTAATTATTATGTCAACGTCTTCACTAAAGGCTTTTACATTATCTCTGATTAACGAGGGACAAGCAGTTAATATCAATTTTGACTCTCCTTTTCTTAACGCTTCTTAATCTTAAGTACTTTATCAAATGATTTTTCTTATTTTTTCATATTAATTTCAGTAAATTTAGCATAAAAAATAACATTGAGAAAAAAAAAATTATTTACTTTACTTTTTTTTTATCCTATGGATATGTATATATATTATGTATGTTTAAGAAAAATTAAGTAAGACGAAAGAAATATTATTTAATTAAGAGATAATGTATAAGTACCACCCTAAACTATAGGTGAAATTCCAACGACACACCTTAACTATATAGGGGTCATATTACCACTCTAAACTATTTTAAAGTTTAATAAATACACCCTTTAGTGTTGCGGTAGCACAAAGAGTGTGCTCACTCTCTTGAAAGCAAGTGAAAGGCAAAAATATTAAAAACAAATTGATATATTGGACACGTGTTCTTTTTTAATTGGATATCTTACAATTAGTTGGTACACATAATTATTACCATTAAAACTTATACATATTTAATTATTTTTCTTTCTTTTTTTGTAAAATTTATTTCCCTCCTTACTTTTTTTTTCTTTCATTAATTTCTTGTCTTTTCACTTTTACTTAATTTGAAAAATACCTTTTCATATATATTTTTTTTTAAATAATAATTCTTTTAAAAAGTGGCCTTTTTCGCATTTATTAAGTTTAATTTCCTTTTTTTTTGTATTCGTTCAATATTAACATATTTAATTACAAGGCATTTGGAATTAAATTCAAAGAAAATAAAAAGAATAAATAAAAGCAATAGAAAAAAAATAAAAGAAGGTGAAAAATAAATAAAAAAATTATGTGTATTTGAGCAAAGTTTAAATACAAAAGAAAAATATAAAAAATACATTCTTTTAAAAAAATTTAAATACAAGAAAAATAAAAATAATTTTTTTACGTGTATTGACTTATTTTAAATACAAGGCAAATAAAATAAGAAGAAGTTTTTTTAAAAAAATAAAAAAAAAAATATTTTAAAAATGAAAAAAAAATGAAAAATTAATCCATTTATACACGTGGCAGCGCGTGTATATCACCACAACTAATTGGATTGGGTTATGACTTCACGTCAGCACATAAGGTGCAAAGAAATACAGGGAAAAAAAGTTTAGGAGGGTAATAGGACCCCTGTATAGTTAAGGTGTGTTGTTGGAATTTCACCTATAGTGTAGGGTGGTACTTATGCATTATCTCTTTAATTAATTAAGTGAAAAACGATTGAAGAAAATTAGATTTTTGTATAGGATAAATTACCTAAATAATTAAACTTCCCTATCATATCTATTATTTTTTCTATCAATTTATTTTAATTACTCAATATACCACATTTTATCAGAAACCCCTTTCTTTGTGTCAGATATATCACCAAAGCAGATCCCTTAAATTAAGCTCCTTCTCCCAAATTTAAAACACCCAAATCATGGTAAAAGATTTACCTATAATAGTCAAACAATAAATTAAGCAGAATTCAAGCGATTAAATTTTTTTTGAGCAAAAATCGTATCTCTCAGTCTCCAAATAAACAAAGTAAATTCAAAGTTTCTCCGTAATTTTGTTAACCACTGAAGAAGCATGTTGATTCATTTTGAAAAGCATCAAATGCATGTAAATTAGTAATTTTCTAGCTATATTTTTTGTCAAAATGCAAGTGTTAAATGTTTCTTCCTTTTTCTCTATTAGATTTTAATTTTATCGTCTTTTGATCCATTAAATCTGTTATGAATCATCTTCGAGTTTTTTTTTGTGGATTTAAGATCTAGATCTCAGTATTTCTACTGTGAATATTCACGTTATGTAATTTCATACATTGTTTCGTTTTGAAAGTGTCAAATATTCATAAATTAGTGTTTTTCTAGCAATATTTTTCAATATGCAAGTGTTAAGTATTATTTTTTAGAGGTATGTTTTCAAATTCATGGTAGAATTTACAGTTTTTGCTCCATTAGATCTATTATGTAATTTATATAATATTTGCTTAAAATTTATTTTATTTAAAAATTTGAGGTAAAAAATAATTTTATATTACATAAAGATTTTAAAAAAAATATGAATAATATATTGTGATTATGTAAACATAGAAGAAATGATTTATTTTAAAATATAAAAATATAATTGAAATAGAAATAATAATATAATATTGATGAAAAAGAAAATAAAGGATAAAATAAAGAGTGAATGAAGTTGCTCCCTTTACACTTTATATTTAAAGAGTGAAATAGAGTGTGACACTTTATATTTAAAGAGTGAAATAGAGTGTGGTTGAAGATGCCTTTAATCCGATGCGTTCAAATTTGAAGCCTCCAAACCGTCACTTGTCTCCTCAATTTCGGCTATAAAAGGAGCCTTTTGGACTACCATTTGGGATTATCACCAAATATTTCTTTTTAATTCATACATCACTGGTTACATGAAGTTTATTTTCTTGTTCTCTTGTTATGAGTTGGGTTCGAGTTTGGATCTTCGACGACGAGTCCCCCTCCACACAAGGTCAGTTAGTACCCTTTCTTTCATTACCATTTCATTTTTTGTACAAATCTGAATATATCAAGTCTTGAAGTATTTGTTTAAATTTTAGCTTTTTTGCATTGCCTTTACTAAATGGTTGTACTTGTGAAACTATTGATTTGGTAACTTATCGAATGTGCGACTAGGTGTTACGCTCGTCTAACGATCCATTTTGCACATTCATTAGGATCTTTCTTTACCATTTGTGTTCAAAATTGATGCATGATGTGGCTAGGAGAAACTATAAATCATGCTCCCTGATTCCTGAAGGATAAATCCACTTAGTTATTTAAACATAATGTGAGCTTTATCTTTGAGACTATTTGTCTTTCGTATGTTTAAGTTGATATCCATAGAACCTTTATCTTTCTTTTTGAGAGTGCAATGGCATTATGTTGAGGCAAATGAGGTAAAATCTGTCCAGATTCTATTTCAAATGGAGTGGAGTGCCTATAAATTTTTATTATTTACTAAAATAGTTAACTGTTTAAGTCCATGGAATGACTAATGAAACCCTGTTGAACATGTATGAGTACAAGAATCTCTTCTTATTTTGCAAAAGAGAAGGGAAGTTCATCATCTTAGATCACATTCATAAAATACAAGTTTGTTTGGTTCTGAAGCATTTTTCATTGATAAGGAAGGGATGGAAATCATAAGTCTTTTAATTTTTCTTTTTTCTTTAGGATGTTTGGTATGATAAACATGTTGCTGGTACTTTACCTATTTAATAAGTCATAGATGAAGTCTAAGATCTTTTTAGATAGTCAGATTTCTCGCCACTTAATCCAAAATATTTGTCAAGTTTTTGTCTAAAATCTATGTTGGTTAGTTTAAAGTCTTGTTTAAGTTTCGCAAAACAGCCAAGTATTTGCCTCATACAAGCTTTTAACGTTTTCCGTTAACTAATTTCGCTGAGATTAAAGTTGTGCTAATTTTTTTTTTTTTTGTCACATGTACACTCAGGAACACGTTTGGAGTCATGGTTTGACTCTATCTTTGTCCAAATCAGAGCAGTGACTTATTGTTCCATCATGGGTTTAGGTTCAACGATTTCGAGTTGACTCCCACAATTGAAGATTAGGTGGGTTCATTGATTTGAAGTATTAAAGAAGGGGTATTATTATCTCACAAGCAGTTTGGAGAGAAATTTTTGCATTATCTTGGGCTTAGAAACAACCTTAAGTTTGCATGTTATCGTGAATGAGTTTCTCTAGATTACTTATATGAACGATTTAGTCGCAAAGATGATTATGGAGTTTTTCATAAGAAATTCTCTTGCTCTTTTGAAAATTGCAGAAAGAAATGTGCCATTGGTTTTGTCATTGCTTTTCTAGGTACTCTAATTTTTTCCATGGAACATGAAAAAATTGATACTTGCATTAGCTATGTAATTCAGACACTCTTTTGAAGAGTAGACAAAGTGAGGTCAAGTTAGTTTCGATGATTGTAGCAGAAATGTTGTGGGCAGTATCTAAATGTGCTAGCGGAAAAAGTTTTTTTGAAGGTTGTAATCTCCTTCTCCAACTTTGGGTTGTAGAATACTTCTACAAACGTCCTGCTATGGTTGACGAACTCTTGTCCAAACCCAAAATGATTGAATCTCACTAACAAAGAATGATAAGGTTTGTATCTCTCATTGATATTGATGATTGATAAGCATAAATGAGAGTAATCAATGACAATCAAATTCAATGGAGCTATTCATGACTCTCACCTTGTGTCATTGTCATAAGGGCGCGTGAACGATATTACATCGAGCTCATCGGTTTGAAAGGTCTCTAATCGTATGCTCCTACTTCCTTTGACAATTTATACGTCTTTAAGTTATTCCACTTTGTTCACTCAGCCCTTAGATCCATTCATATATGAACAAAGTGGAATGACTTGAGGAAGTCTAAATTATCAAAACACTCGTGTGGGAGCATATGATTGGATATTTTTCAAATCAATGAGCTCGATATAATATAGTTCATGTCCTTTTATGACAGGAACACGAGGTGATAGTTATGAATATATCCATTGGATTTGACTGTCAGTATGTGCACTCATGTATGCATACCAATTATCGATACCAACGAGAGATACAAACCTTATCATTTTTTGTTGATGAGAATCAATTTTGTTGGTTTGTTCAAGAGTATATCAACCATAGCAGGACGTCTGTAGAAATGTTCTACAACCCAAAGTTGGAGAAGGAGATTGCAACCTTTGAAGAACCTTTTTCCTTTAGCACATTTGGATAGTGCCCTGAACATTTCTGCTACAATTATCGAAACTAACGTGACCTCAACATTGTCAACTGCTCGAACTACAGAGCTAATGTAAGTATCGATTTTTTCATGTTCCATGGAAAAAAACAGAGTATCTAGAAAAACAATAGGACATTTCTTTCTCCAATTTTTAACAGAGCAAGAGAATTTCTCATGAAAAACTTCATAACCATCTTTGCGATCAAATCGTTCATACAAGTAATCCAAAAAAGGCCTATTCACGATCAAAACATGCAAACTCAAGATTGTTTTTAAGCCTAAGATGATGCAAAAATTTTCTTTCCAGACTGCTTGTGAGGTAGAATCATATCTCTTCCTTGATACTTCAAATCAGTGAACCCACCAATTTCTTCAATTGTGTGGGTCAACTTAAAATCCTTGAACATAACTCTATTGGGATTCCAATGTTTTGACCACTTGTCTGTCTAGAGAAAGGTAAATCAATGAAGTAAAAAATTTCAAGCATTTCCTAAGTTCACCCTTACGCTCCATCTTGATGTTCTCCCATCATTTTCTTAGCTTGTGTGGGACACCCACAACAATTTGAGTGTTGGCAAAATTTGGAAAGTTTTTCATACTAGCAGCATATAATATAAGACAGTATAAGTAAATGCATTTTAAAACTCAATTTAGTTAAATTTTAGCTTGGATCAATTTATCATTATCACATTGCACATAATATGGATAGTTTGTCTTTGGGACATAAAGCCGTTTGATATAAGAGTGTTCTCTAAATTTGTGGAATGACACTAAGGGTCAAATCACTTAAGGCTTATGAATGCTTGACCTAAATCAAGAGTGATAAAGTTTTATCTTAAGTTTTTCTAAGATTTGGGAAGATTCAGACTCAAGATTTTCCTACATGAGAAGGCATGTGGTCACACCCTAGTAAAACTATTTGATCACCCCACATATGTACCGACTCTCTAAATAAGTTGTTTGAAAGAATTTTGAAGAAGTGCAATACACAACTTGCGTGTATGGAAGTGTCAACTTTTCAAAAGTGGAGGAAGTATGAACGAAATGACAGTTTGTATAAAGTAATAGCAAATTAATAGTGAATAAATAATTTACATCACATAAACATGATAAATCAAACAATTAAGGTAAAACAAATAAAATATAAAAAGCCTAAATTATTAACTTAAGTTTGTTATGGTTAGAACCTGAAATTCCTAGCGGAGTCTCTAAGTTGTTATACCCATTTTAATCGGGTCAAAATAGAATACAACATATTGGTGATTTTCAAATTAATTAACTTAAGGAGTCGCTAACTTATGCAAAAAATAACTCGAGTAATGATTTGCTAACTTATGTGATTCTAAAAAGGGTTCTAATTTATTTTAAAGGAAAGGGGTTAAGTATTCGTTTAAAATGGTTAACCAGACAAACTCAAGTTATTAAAAAATATAAGACTTAATTAGATGGAAAAGATTTTTTAAATTATTTAATAATATCCAAATGAAAGTAAATTATAAAATAAATAAACGACGTGACAAACTATACTAAGCTAAAGCAAAAAAAATTTAAAAAGCTTTTATAAAACCGATCGATTATTGTTAAAATCATGTGGGTAAGGCTTTGAGACATTTAATCTTGAGAAGAGTCAATTTCTTAAATGGTCACTGAACTTGTACAAATATCTCACTAAAGTAATTTTTATTTTTTTAGGAAAATATGGTCATTGAACTATGTACATCTTTCCAAAATAATGTAAAACTAAAAATTAGTTAAAGGCATATTTGGAAAGCCACAAGAGAATTGAAATTGAGTGTAATTGAATGTAATTACACAGTTTGGCATGACATGCAATATGAAATAACAAGTCAATACTACTAAAACAAATAAATTAGAAAGGCAGAAACCAAGTAAACTAAACATAACAAAACGACAACAAATAATACTACATACAAAAATACAAGATTACAAAAAAAATTAAACTCAAACAAGAAAGAGTGAATGCGATGGTTGATGCGTAATTCAGTCCCCTTGGACTGAGATAGAGTTTTATCATAACTTCGATGATGCTCCATTTTGTACATATAAAAGAAAAGAGAAAATAAAAATTAGCAAACTAATACAAGAAACTAACACTAAGTGATCTCTAGCTTACCACTTTGAAGTCACTTTATTAAACCAAATACGCATGGGAGATATTTGAATAAAGGTAAGTCATTGGAGTACACAGCAGTAAACAAAAAAGGGAAAGTAAAAAGGATTATACACGACTTCTAAGTTAAAGACATGAAAGAAATTATCAAACTAATACTTTGGGATCCTCTTTAAATGCTAAAGAAAGTTCTTAAGCATGAGATTTCTACTGTGGGAATAAAAAGTTTGTATGTATAGACTCATAAGCAAAGTATAAATCTCATATTCACAAATATTTGTAGGCACTCAATAAGGATTTTTTTCCTTAAGATAAGTTTTTACAAATGGAGAAACGATGAAGACTTAGGCTAAACTTGATGAAAACAGTTTACTAGACATGAGCTACAACAAATTAACAAGCTTCATTGTAAATTTCCTAAAGACACAAATGACGAGTAAAAAGAAGTCTCATTCTCATGCTTTTCTAAGAAAAATATATTAGGACAATGACGAGTCCGGAGCCAAAAGGGCAACTTTTTTTTCCAAAAATTCCAAAAGGGCAAGGAAAATTTTGATATAGACTAAAGGGGCAAAGGGGTGCCCCTTTGTGCGCCTTGTGCTTAACTGTGACGCAGTGGCGGAGCCAGAAATTTGACTAAGGGTGTTCAAATTTATAAAGTAATTTTTTTTTTCAATGAGTGAATGCAACGAAAAATTCAAATGGAACTACATATACAAAGGAACATAAACGCAGCGGAATTGAACCCGCAAATTTGTGGTTAACCCATGTTTTTGATATAAAAAGGTACACAAAATGCTTTAGAGTGGAATCGAACTCGTGACAGGAGACTTAAAATGCACACTCTTCTCCACTGAGCTACAACACACGCTCGGTACAAGGGTGTTCAAACTGTTAAATATACTCATAAACAGAATATTTTACCTACGTATTCGATATAATTTTCCGACGAAGGGTGTTCGGCTGACCACCCTTGCTATAGGGTAGCTCCGCCCCTGCTGTGACGGCACCGTTAAGGAAAGACGTGGTCTGCCAAACGCCTTACAAGGCGTGGAGGGTACCACGCCTTACCCATTTCTGCATCTCTTCTGCTGACAGCAATCTGACACCCATTCCCGTCTCTTCTGCTGAAATGTCAAGCAAGGCATGCACGGCTTAAGGCCTTGCATGCATACACACGCATTTATATATAGTCCACGTTTACTGAATATTTGTATTGCATGAACGAAAAAAATTACACTACTTACATAAAAAAAATACATTACTTACGAAAAAAATTTAACTCACTTCATTGACCAGTAGGCCACACCCTTGGGTGCCTGAAACCTAGATTGTGTTGAAGTGTGTGATCGTCACGTCTAAAATCTTAAGATATATATTAGCGAGATCATACTTTTATTTAATTAACCATTATCCAAATTCCAACACACACCCTCATGTATTAGTCTGATGGTGGTGAGACTCGAATCCAGGATCTCTGACTACTATAATATCATGTTGAACTGTGTGCGATCATCTCATCTAAAAGTTTAAGTTGTCGGGAATGCACAAATTTATACTCCCTTCGTCCCATTTTATGTGGCAACATTTGACTTGGCACGGTATTTAAGAAAAAAATGAAGACTTTTGAAATATGTGGTCTAAAATAATTCTTAGATTTTTGTGTGGTTGTAATTCATTTCATTAAAGGTAAAAGTGGAATTTTAAAATTAAATTATTTCTAATTATAGAAAGGTGACATTCTTTTTGGGATGGACTAAAAAGGAAAGTTTGCCATATAAAATGAGACGGAGGGAGTATTAATTATGTCTTCAACAACAAGAAGTTGTATGATATTAATTAAATCAAATCTATACCATATCTTTTTTTTTTTGTTATGGCATCTTATTTAGGTCGTCCTTATTCTTGTTTTTGTTGAACAAGGATGGCAAGAAATTAGAAACTCTTATGGGATTTGTATGATTATTTTACCAGATGTAACTTATCCTAATCCATGTTGTGATAATCATACATAAGGGACTGTGGTCATTTTAATGGAACAAAAAAAACATAGGGAGAATCATAGCCACATGCTACAAGTTCGTATATAAACTTTAGAGGATAAAGTAGCTAAAAGTAGGGGTGTACATGGACCGGGTTGATTCAGATTTTTTAAATACCAAATCAAATTATTAGTGTTGAATTTTTAAATTTATAAACCAAATCAAATTAATAAAAGTTGAATTTTCCAACCTCGGGTTTTTTCGGTTTCCTCGAGTTTTTTTCGATAAAGTCTTCATACAAACATATAATTAACTTGTGCTTCAAATATTTCTTTAGTTCGAGCAAAATACAACTATCTAAGATATTTCTTAAAAAAATAACATAAAATATATTCACTTTATTTGGAATTTATGAAGTGAGTAATGACAATAAAATATTCAATCAAAAAAATAATGACATCGCATAGAACATATTAATAAGTCATAATAAAAAATAATCATAATTTAAAAGTATTAAGCCATGCTAAAATAAGTCTAATAAGTATTAACTACATGATTAAATATTAAACAGAAAAATAACTTAATTTATGTATTTATGTAAAATTAAAGAATAAATATCTAACATGATTGTCATTCCTAGTGTTAGATTGAATAATCTTTTGTTAACATTCCTAATGATTTGGGCTTTATTTGAATTACTAATATCTATGGGTTGTAAAAAAGACTTATTGAACCATTTAAAATTCTAAGTTTAACTTGAAATAATATGTTGAAAGATAAAAATTATGAAAAAGTTAAAAAAATATTTATAAATTACATCACAATAAATATTTTTATGTATAAAATATTTTTTATAATAGTATACATGTAATATCGGGTTGGTTCGGGTTGATTTGACTTTTTTTAGTTAAAACCAAACCAAATCAATTATAATCGATTTTTTTTTTCAATACCAAACCAAGTCAAACCAAACCACTAGTCGTTTTTTTTTGCGGTTTGGTTCGATTTACGATTTGATTCGATTTGCGGTTCGATTTTGTACACCCCTAGCTAAAAGGATAGAATTTTGGACACATGCACCTAGAATATACTATATAGGAATGTGTGTACAATTTTAGGTCAATGATCTATGCTATAAGGAGAAAGGAAATAATGAAGAAATTATAACTAATAATCTTTAGAGTGATCTGTGGTGTGACCGAGTTGGTTGAACAGATAATCTCCTAAATAAATATTTAGTAAACATGGACTATATATAAATGCGTGTATATGCATGTAAGGTGGGGGTTGTATGCATGCAAGGCGTTAAGCCGTGCACGCCTTGCTTGAAGAGATGGGAATGGGTGTCAGATTGCTGTCAGCAGAAGAGATGCAGAAATGGGTAAGGCGTGGTACCCTCCACGCCTTGTAAGGCGTTTGGCAGGCCACGCCTTCCTTTAACGGTGCCGTCACAGTTAAGCACAAGGCGCACAAAGGGGCACGCCTTTGCCCCTTTAGTCTATATCAAAATTTCTCTTGCCCTTTTGGAATTTTTTTAAAAAAAAGTTGTCCTTTTGACTCTGAACTCGATAATGACTAATTAACGAACATTCTAGGAAAGATTCTCATATGTGGACACAACCCTTGAAGGAATAATCAACATTCATGTTGGAATTTACTCACTTATCAAGAAGAAAAATCTTATTATGTGCAGTCATATTCAGAGGTGGATCGAGGATTTGAAAGCTCCGGGTGTCACGGTGCTTTGAACAGTAATGTATGTAGCATAAAATCACAGAGGAAGATCATACTTAATATTTATTGGCAAACCTCAACTCAAGATTTAGCTTTGTCCTGGTGGTTAAGTCAATGCTTTGGTTGAAGAGGTCGATGGTTCCATTCTACTAATTATCCACAATTTTTTTAACGCGAAATTCGCTACAAAAGGATGTCGATGTCTGGGTGTTGTGGGACCCCCTCCACTCTACATAGATCCGCCAATGGCTGCTTTATAACTCTTCATAGCTCATTTTAAACCATTTGCATACTAATTCCGATATAAAAGAAAGATGAAGCAGATTTTAATGGGCCAGATTCGACAAAGCAATCACATAGTATTTGATGAGTCAATGGTTTTCCTTAATGATGGCCTTCTTAATCCTCCTTGTCTTTTAGAAAAAAAAAGAAAAGAGTGGAAGCGGGCTAGTCCCCGAAAATGCCCGGTACTTTAGCGAATCAATAATTTCCTATTAAGATTTTTACCTCTGATTAATCATTTAGCATACTAAAAAAATTAGATTTTAACAAATACTCAAAACATACAAACAATTACATTTACTCTATGAATTAAATATGAGATAAAAAAGGGGGAATACGGGCCTTCTCCGGGGCAGCGAACTAGTGCTTTTGTGTCTTCGAGTCTTGAGCTCTGGTATCGACTTCCTCCGGACAGATTTTCCAACAAACGTAAAATATTAAAGCTCTAAACTTAAGGTTGTAGAGGTGACTTAAGATGTAGAAACCCGTGGCCGAGGGGAGAAGCAATTAAAAGGGACAAATGAGTCTGTCAATATCCTTTAAGTTATAAAAATTGGGTAAAAGTGACAAACATATTTCAGCAATCCCTAAACTTTTTACTTTTACACTTTTACCCCGCAACTATAGAAGTTGTCCCAACAACTATTATAGTTGTTCGACAATTGTGTGCAGTTGTTGGACAATTGAATAATTGTTGGGACAACTAATGCAATTGTTCAATAACTGTGCATAGTTATTTAAAGAATTTGATCCCTTCTAACTTATTAATATTGTGAGACCCACATATCCCTTTTAATTAATTGAAGACTTAAATGGTCTTCTCACCTCATTTTTCTCTATGGCCGTTGAGAGAATTTAAGAGCCATATTTATAGTGAAAGCTCAAGACTCTACTAGTTTGAAAACTAGGTTGCTCGGACTCAAAAAAAGAAAAGCCACTTCTCTGAAAAGATTGGAAGACAATAAAGATAATGTGAATAGGGAGAAGCAATAAATGTAAAAACGTAATCCTTGGATTTGAACCACGGATTTTGAAATGTATTTGTCATTTTCAAGAGATATGAAATTCTCTCTTGCCAGTAAACGTTTGAATTTGGCAGCTTAAATGAGGCCAGAGCACTTTGATGCTCAGAGATGATTGACGGGGATTACAAAGGTTTGAGCGTGAAATCCAACGAATTTTGGGGGGAGGGATGGGAGGGTTTAGGCTAAGTGGCTAGAAAATAATTGGACCCTTTCGCTATGAATTTGACGGATCAATTGGGCCAAGCAAGAAAATTTGAAATTGAATTCAGAAAAGGGTCAAATATACCCCTGTACTATCAGAAATGGTTTAAATATACCCTTCGTTATACTTTGTGTCCAAATATACCCTTTCTGTTATACTTTAGGTCCAAATATACCCCTGTACTATTAGAAATGGTTCAAATATACCCTTCGTTATACTTTGGGTCCAAATATACCCCTCCAGATATATTTTGGATCCAAATATACCTCTCATTATAATTTTATGCTGATTTAACCCCCTTCCTCTCCTTTTTTTTATAAAGGCGATTTACCTATATTTATTTTTTACAAATGGACACATGAATGATGAGCTTCAAAATAAAAATAAATCATCACCAAATATAAATATTTGCGCGATTCACTTTACAAACTCACCTATTTAATTCATCTCCAACCCACTCTCTCAATTCATAATAAAATAACACATATATTCACAATTTATACTCCTGTCATCTAAACCTTTTTTGACCTCACGGTGAATAAACTTCATTACAGAGAAAATTTTAAGTTTCGATATATAAGAAAAAATATTTTCTTTCTGCAATCATCTTTTGGTCTATTATCATACGTTAAAACTTATACTTGAAATAATCAGCTAAGCAAGATTGTCATATATAAATGCAGGAAAAAATTCCAATATCTGATAAACGGATCATTAATGTCAACAGGAAAGTATTCAGCAATAGGTGGAACAAAGACTTTAAAGAGATTGGATTCATAAGAAGCGGATCATTAAAAAAGAGAAGAAAAGAAAATAGAAGACTGCAAGAAAAGAAAAGAACTTAAAGTAGAGGGAATTGAGATGGTTTAAGTGGGTGAGTGTCAAAAATAAGGGTAAATCGGCATAAAAGTTTAATGGGAGGGATATATTTGGACCTAAAGTATATCAGGAGGGGTATATTTGGACTGAAAGTATAACAAGGGGTATATTTAAACTATTTCTAATAGTACGGAGGTATATTTGGACTCAAAGTATAACGGAAAGGGCATATTTGAACCCAATGTATAACGAGGGGTATATTTAAACCATTTCCGATAGTACAAGGGTAGATTTGACCCTTTAGCCCAAATACACTATATTTGGATTTTTGAATTAAATCCAAATTTTCATACTCCCTCTGTTTCAATTTGTTTGGCCTACTTTTCTTTTTAGTTCGCTTAAAAAAGAATACCTCTTTTCTTTTTTTAGAAACTCCTTAATTCCAACTTTTCACATGGCATATTTAAAACCACAAGATTAAATAATATTTTAATACACATATCTTTAATTTAAGATCACAAGTTTCAAAAGTCTCCTTTACTTTCTTAAACTTCGTGCCAAGTCAAAATAGGCCAAACAAATTAAAACGGGAGGAGTACATCTTTTTCGCTAAACTAATTTTAAAAATACTTTTTTTGTCATAATTAATCTTCTAAAACATATACATATATAAACTATATAAATAATTTAATATACGTATTTAGATTAAATTTAAAGGGAACAAATTTGCAACAAAATGTAGAAAAATGATTAAATTATTTAGAGTAATAAAAATAGAGTTTAAAGTAAAAATGAGGACTGCCAATGTTTTTGGGTAATTTTAATATAAAAAGTAATTAAGCATATTTAATTAAAACTAGTTTAGTGTACGTGCGTTGCACGTGTGTATCATATCAAATAAATAGATATATAAAAATTATTAAAAATAATAACTAATGTTAAATAAAAAAAAAATTATTTAAATGATGGAGTAAATATTATTACACAACTTCTTAATACAAATATGATGAATTTCGTTAGTATTAATATATCACTACCATCAACCACTATTATCACAACAATCACCAATCAGTACTAACAATTATCACCATTAATCACTACTCTATATCGACAATCATTGTCATTATTCTACCTATCACTTTATCCACCACAACTATTAGCCGTCAACATCTATCACCATCAACCACTACTGTTAGCACAATCATCACTAACTACTATCATAGCACTAATATTAGCTAATATCATTACTAATCGACACCCACAACCACTATCACTAATCATCACTATCACCAATTATCATATAATTTTTTTATTTATTGATATAGTGGTAGATTAATTTACTATTTTATTAAATTTTATATTCATTGATTTTTAAATAAAGACAATCTTATACATTTAGATATTCAAAAAATAATCAGTCTTAAATATTTAGAATTCAGATCTTAATATTTAGATGTGTATTTAAATTTAGACATCTAAATAATAATGCATATCTTAATATTCATACATGTATTCAGATTTAGACGTCTTAATATCCATATGTGTGATGTCAATTTTGTTTATTATAGAGTTTTTTTGTGATTTTAATACAATATAAATAGATATAAATTATAAGAATTTAATTCCAAACTACATAATACATTATTTTAATGGACTTGAGGCATCCTCATAAATGCCAATCATCATTCTAGAAAAAATGCAGTCCATACCGAGCTTGATTACTGACAAGTGTGTGCCTATCATAAATAGAGTCTAATGCCATTGTCTCATACTAATACATACTAATTTAGCTAATTCTTGGACATATTATGTTTGTGCATAGCGACAAATACCAGATTTATCTATAACTAATTTAATAAATTCTAATGAAATAAATATTCATAAAAAAATTTAAAAACTAAAAGTGAGAGCATGTAAAGAAGAAAAAAAATAAACTTTTGATTTTTTCGAATACTTCATTCGGCAGAAGCATGCTTGTTTTGTCCAATTTTTCACTCAAATTTTCTATTGAAAGAGAAACACGAGAAATTATCAAACGGGGAGAATTCATTGTCAATTATTGATTATCAAATTATGTAGCATTATCCTATTTCAGTGAAAGTACTATGCTTGTCTGATATATGAAAAGTCGTGTTTATCTATCTGTTATTCTTTGTCCTTAATGACATTTTAATGCTTGCAGACGGATTGGGAAGGTGGTTGCTATCCACTTGGGTGAGAATTATCGAGTAAACCGTCAAAGTGTAAATTTTCACCAGGCTTTTCCAATCCAAATATCTATCTGATTGAAAACAGTTTGCTTTTTGATCCTCAATGAAGATAGTGTATGTGGGCTATGCTGTTTCTTTGTCCCGTTTTTCTGCTCTGTGACTGTTCAATGTATGATGTTTTACTTTCTTTTTAAATAAAGAAAAAGTTATATAAGGTAAAGTCTTAATTGATTTTAAAATTTTAAATATTTAGGGTTTTCTTAATTATAGAAAGATTTTAACTTTGGGAAGTTGAAAACTTCTATTCGAGAATAACAAAATTATTTGAGGTAGTGTTTCTTTTCTACTAACTCAAATTAGTATCCTTGTTTTAACAAAATAATAAATTAAATATGTGATGGCAATATTATTTGTGTTCTAAATAATTGATTTTTTTTAATAATTAATTAAGAATTCTTTAAACAATTTATTTAAGAATTTTTAAAATTAATTTTAAAGTCCTAAATTAAATATAGAAATACACAAAAATTATGTCACAATCAAAAATCAAAACAATGATTTACAGTAAAAGAGAAACCCTTAGAAAAATAAATGGATTACACAAATAAATGGATTACACAAATCAAACCATCAGATCCAAAACATAAATTCAAATAAGTAAAATTGCTTGAAAAATAAAACTCCAGCAATCCAAAACAACAAATAAGTATAATTATAGAATTTTACAAACAATAAGTTACTCGATTGAGAGCATACATAGAAAAAAAAAGAGACATGAAATGCCTATCTTTTCAATGTATGGTGCGCAGGTCGACGTCCAAAGCAAATTCCTAGTCACGGTAGAACCTCTGTAACAACAACAACATACATGTACACAGAAGTTACTCCTACCTTATTATCACTATTTTTATGGGGTAAAAGGTTATTTTCGATATTCCTCGACTGAAGAAATAATAATAATAATAATAATAATAATAATAATAATAATAATAATAATAATAATTAAAATTTAAAAAAATCAAAGAACAATCTAAGAAATTTTATGTGAAAGTCATACTAACCAATTTCTTGTGACGGATTGCAATGATTCAAATTTGTTTGTACAAAATTATAAATAAGTCAATTTTATATTATTAATTATATATGATACATACAAACAAAAATCATAAAAAAAACTTCTCAATTAGCAATTGTCTTAAAAAATACACAATCATATATTATTGTAAACTTAAAAAACATATTAAAATTTTAGAAAACTTACCTCAAATCATAAATAAATTTATCTTTTTAATCATAAATACTATCAAAATTTTAATTGGTAAAATAATTCTAAACCTAAACCCAATAGTTTCAAGACAGCGCTTACTCGAATGTTTCCTAAAAGGTTATTTTCGATATTCCTCGACTGAAGAAATAATAATAATAATAATAATAATAATAATAATAATAATAATTAAAATTTAAAAAAATCAAAGAACAATCTAAGAAATTTTATGTGAAAGTCATACTAACCAATTTCTTGTGACGGATTGCAATGATTCAAATTTGTTTGTACAAAATTATAAATAAGTCAATTTTATATTATTAATTATATATGATACATACAAACAAAAATCACAAAAAAAAAAACTTCTCAATTAGCAATTGTCTTAAAAAATACACAATCATATATTATTGTAAACTTAAAAAACATATTAAAATTTTAGAAAACTTACCTCAAATCATAAATAAATTTATCTTTTTAATCATAAATACTATCAAAATTTTAATTGGTAAAAGAATTCTAAACCTAAACCCAATAGTTTCAAGACAGCGCTTACTCGAATGTTTCCTAAAAGGTTATTTTCGATATTCCTCGACTGAAGAAATAATAATAATAATAATAATAATAATAATAAAATAATAATAAAAAAATCAAAGAACAATCTAAGAAATTTTATGTGAAAGTCATACTAACCAATTTCTTGTGACGGATTGCAATGATTCAAATTTGTTTGTACAAAATTATAAATAAGTCAATTTTATATTATTAATTATATATGATACATACAAACAAAAATCACAAAAAAAAACTTCTCAATTAGCAATTGTCTTAAAAAATACACAATCATATATTATTGTAAACTTAAAAAACATATTAAAATTTTAGAAAACTTACCTCAAATCATAAATAAATTTATCTTTTTAATCATAAATACTATCAAAATTTTAATTGGTAAAAGAATTCTAAACCTAAACCCAATAGTTTCAAGACAACGCTTACTCGAATGTTTCCTACAAGACTTTTCAAATAGAGCTGGCATAGTTATAGCATTGCAAGACCTGTCTCATAACCAATTTTAACCGGAACCCCTCTCTGTTTGGCCTCTTTCTTTCCCATATATAAGGTATTATAATAGCAATTACAATAGTACCAACAACACCACATGGCCCAATGTTCTGAAGAAGAGAACATTACTACTACGTAGAGCTTAACATTCACACGTTAAGTTTTTTCCTTTTGTTTTTAAATTTAAATAAGGTAATTATGTTTTACCTCGTAGTTTTATAAGGTAATCAAATAAGAAAATAAACTAATAGGAAAACGTTTAGTTGATTTTAAAGTCTTACAAGTGTTACCATATATTTTAGAATTCCTTATTCACATACAAAAGAAAAAAGAAAACCTACTAATATTAATTCTCTATATATTCAATTATATAATAATTGAAATAAAATATTAAATGACGATTTTGTCCATTTTAATAAAGGACAAAAAGTTCAAATCACATTATAAGGTTCTTCACACTTTTAAATATCAAAAAATAAAATTATTAAAAAGTAGCAATTGGAGTTAAAATAAATTTTATATCTTTCTAATGATATGAATAAATATTGTACTCAAATATATTATTACTTAAGTATAGAATTTTAAAATCAAAATCCTAATATTTAATACTTTAGATCAAATATTAAAAATTAAATATAATATATTCATTCAGTTATACACATTAATACGAAAAGAAATAGATAGTAACAATACAAAAATTATAATAAAATAATACGATAATTGAGATATTAGAACTATAGGATTAAACCTAAACCTCCACAAAAATTCTCAAAGTCTGACCAAACATTCATCTACCACTTATATTAAGCAAGAAAAAAAAAACAGCAGCTAGTAACAAAACAGAAACTACAACAAAATAATACGATATTTAAGATATTAAAATAATACAATTAAATCTAACCTTTATACATAGATTTGTCAAAGCCCGAACGAATATTCATCTACCACCTGTATTGAGACAACAAAATAATATAATAATTAAAATATCAAGATGATACAATTAAATATAACCTTTACACATAAATTTCTCAAAGCCCGACCGAAAATCAGATGAATCATAGTTGACTTGATTAAATTTTGGTAAAAATTGATTCGAAAAACAAAACACAAAATATATTATATGCCTAGAGTGGATAAAAGAAATTCAAAAATTAGTTTAAGTTCTACCCGCGATATTCTAGAATTTTTTTTTAAAAAAAATTATATGAAATTTTGGTTGTTGTCAATGTGATTTTTTTTCGTTTGAATCCATGTTTGAGGGTATATTAGAGTTTGTCAGGGTATTTATAGGAAGATTTTTTGAGGTGCAAATTTCATTCTAATTTTTTTTTCTTTTACTAAAAAAAGATTTTTGAAAAATAGTAAAAAGACAATTTTGTCTAAAGGAGAGACTTTTAATGAAGGGTAAAAAGTTCAAATCACATTATAAGGTGCTTCACACTTTTAATATAATATAGATAGATATAGATATAGATAGATAGATATTCAAAAACAAGGGTAAGGCAATAACGCTTTTCCATTATTTGTTAAAATTAGTGTTAAAAATGAGCGAATTTATTTTAGTAAATTATTTAGGATTAAGAAGCATAGAGAAATTAATTATATGAAAAAGGAGAGGCAATATTGAGTGTCAACAGGCATAAAAAAATATAAAACATAAAAAAATTGAATTTTTGAATAACTAAAAATCAGTAGTACGAAATCAGATATATATTTAATCCAAAATTTATCAATGTTGAGTCAATAATCATCGAGAGGGGTACCACCAAGCGAGATCGAGACCAGCCCCTTGTATAGATATAGGGTTCCAAACCTGTGCTTCTTCAAATATCCCATAAATCTAAATAAAGTAGGGACTTTATTTTCCTAGGGCATAGAAGGAGTTGATCCTAAGGGTGTTAATTGGGTCGGGTTGAGCCGAAATCGGATCGGTCCGACTCGATAAAAATTCCACTCGGTCCTCAGTTAAAGGGTTGGGTTGGTCTGGGCTGCCTACTATAATCGAAATCAGCAGGTTCAATTTTTGAACCCGTCCAAATCGGTCGAAAATTGTAATGTCACGTCATTAGTGATACTAGCTAACCGGCCCGGCCCGACCCACCTGACCCAATTTATAAAATAACAAAATAAATAATAATAAATAATTTCTATTTTATTTTTTAAAAAAATAATTTTTTAAATAAAATATTTTTTTAATATAACCCGGTCCGGCCCGTACAGATATAACCCAAAATCGAACAGATCACTTAGAACCCTTTTGGAACCAGATCGATTGAACACAAATAGGGCCAACTCGGTAACCAATCTAGCTCCAAACCCTGCCGGTTCAGTTTTTGCTGATTCAACCCGGATCAGCCTGATTTACTAGACACCCTTGATTGATCTTAGTCTAAGTAAATGGATTTAGAAATTAGAGTGATAATTCACATAAATTTTAAAAAATAGAATTCAAAATCTAAATATCCAAAAAGTTTGAATTTTGAATTGACCCAAACTATGTCCACCCCCTAAATTGTTTTGCACCTGTGATTAAAAAATTCATTTAGCAGTAGGACCTTACGATTGGATATAAAGTGTAGAAACCCCGAAAGAAGAATGGAAAAAAGTTATCGTCTTCATATCTATGCTGAACAAATAAATGAATGACATTATTTGCTCCTAATATCTTTAACTTAATCATCATTAATAAAAATATATATTCTAACATCATTTTATCACTTAAATAAATTTATATAATTTAACATAAATATCAAATATAGATAAATACTTATCGAAACGAGACCCTGCCCCAAAGACAAATAGGAGCAAAGAGGCATTAAATTCAACGGATCCATAAATTTGCTTTATGTGGCTGATAAAGAGTATTATTATTTGGTTCAATTCCAACTTCAAATATAAATTATATGCAAGAAATTAAGAGAAAAAAAATGCGAAAAATTATTGAAATTTTAATAAATATTCAATTCTGATCCCCTAATTTCAAAAAGTGAAAAACGCACATGGATAAGAATATAAAAGTTGAATTCATAATATTTCCTGAGTTCCATCTTCCAAGCTACCCTGGCATAGATGCAATAGAATGTTGGACATTACGAGTGTGTTTGGTATGAAGGTTTTTGAAAATCATGTAATTTTTCTTACTTATTATCTAAGAAAAAGGGTTTAAAATATCTTTAAATTATTCAAAATAGGTTAAACTTATCCCCTGTTGTTTTGAAACAAAGAAAAATGGATCAATTTTGTTTGAATTATTTAAAATGGGATAATTTTGCTATCCATTTAAAGTTTTAGGACAAGTACTTTTAATTTTAAAGATTTGAGTAAAAATTTATTTGGTAGATTTTGGCATTAATTTAACTATTTTAAATGAAATTTTTTATACATGCCAATTTTATGAAATATAAAATTTAAATTACCGATATTAATTTTTCAATATTATTTCTTTTCCAAGTTATTATACTGGCCCTTGACTGAATATTAGGATGATTTAAAATTAAAATAAGTAATAAAGTGTATCAAAGTATAATTGTAATGGATTTCTTTTATTTTGGTTGATCTATCATTTCCCTTCCTTTCTTCGTAAATTATTAGCCCCAGGACACCTATACCATAAAAGCTCAATATGCAATTTGCATGAAATCTATTTTTCAACTTCAAATTAGTAAGTGAGGTTCCATATATCATTTTTACAGTTACAGTTAGTAAGAAGATGTATATAATATTATGTCCAGAAATAATAATTTATATCTAATATGCACGAAAGCATAAGGAAAAAAGTTGTACGCTGAAAAGTATTTGTGCTACTTATTTTCTTATCTTATTATATTTCTCACATTCAATTAGCCAAAAAAAAAGTTAAAAATTAAAAGAACAAGGGCGGATATCCCAGCAATAAAATTAACCTCTTTTCCTTTGTTTTGAAAAAACTATTAGAAGGATGGGTACATTTGAACAGTTGGAGGATATTTTTTAGCGAAAAAAATAACGAAGGACAAATTTGCCCAATTTGAAGAGTTTACAGGTATTTTTTTTTACCCTTTTCCTATTTTCTTGTTAGCAAGTAAGCAAAAAAGCATGGTCCCACAACAATTATATGTAATCTTACAAAACACTGAGGATGAAATGGATTGGGGAGTCGGGGTGGAAACCAAAATGTCACTTTGTAAAACTTGTCTTCCCCACTTCTACCTAGAAAGTCATTTTTATCACTTTTAAAAACTTATTTTTCAAAACATTTTTGACAACCATAGCAAGAAAAATTTAAAAATATTTTACTTCACATTGAACACACCCTACATAGCCACTAAATTTGCACCGCTTCTCTGATTAGTATTATTATCTTTCGTCCACTGATTAATATTTATCGAGTATTATTATTTACTTGAAAGTGAAAAAACATACGATATATCTTACATTAATCAAAAGTGAAAAGCATTGATCGACAAAAAAAAGAAAGCGCCGGGAAACATGAGACTATTCATTTAGGAGAATTGACAAGGAGAAGGGGTCTAAAATACCTATCTACCATATGATATATCTTAAATTTACCCTCCGTCATACTTTAGGTACACATACTTTTGCCATTAGCAAATCATGTATCTGCCCTCGACCTTAATGGAGCTCCAACTTGAAGTATAACGAAAAAGTAATTTTAACCCACAATTAAAGATAAAGGAACTTGGATTATCCTTGCAAATACACTGCATCCGCTCAATTCACGTCAGAACTCCATTGAAGTCCAAAATAAGAGAAAATTTGCTACTGATAAGGGTATGAATGACCAAAGTATAACGGAGGATAAAATTAAGGTATTTCATATAGTAGAGGGGTAATAATGGATCTTCTCCCATGAGTGAAAATCTTTACAAACTACAACTTAAATAGAGGTAAGACAGAAAAGAACCAATTATAGAAATCCAGAAATAGATAAAATAAAAACCATACTCTTCACATCAGCCAAATTGACCACATTCATGCAGACATAACCTGCTTTTGATCATTCCAAACGCTAACATAACAGGAGAAAAGCTATCAGAGCTGAAAGGAGTACAGTGCCCCTGGAACACAGACTACACAAATACTGAGACAGTGGATGAACGTCTGATATTCATCTCTGTATATTCACGAAAATGACTACTCCATCACTTTAAGATGTTGGATGATATCTTTAGGCATCACTTCTCCATGATCAATGCCCACATTACCATATGCCGCAGATGAATATAGATCCAAATACCATAGGACAAAAACTTTTACAGCTTTATCCGATAGACATACAGCGAAAAGGAAACAGCGACGAATGCCAAATACTACATAAACCAAAGGACTCACCAACAGTCAGTCTCTGACTGGACCTATCCAGTGTCAGTATGTACCGCTAAATTCTTTTTGGATCAACATAAAAATTGTCATTAGATCTAAAGATGAACGCATTTATCCCAGCAACCATGAAACAGCCAAGTCATCCATTCTCTCAGCCTCTCGGGAGTCAACAGACCTTCAACATAAGATTTCTGCAAGAAAAAAATGGCTCAAATAAGTACTACACATTTTTTGCCTCACCCTACCCTTATTCTGAGAAAGAAAGGGGCTGTCAGCACAACAAATTATTTTTTAATAAAGCAGCATAACATATTATATAGCACGTTGGATGATGCCTTATTTCAGGCTTTTCAAGTTTCTGGGCATTTGAGAAGAAAATGTGAGGTGCCGTTTGGTTGGGACTAGTGGGAAGAATAATCACCAAATAAAATTCAATGTTGTTAAAACATTTGGTTTTACCTATCCTTTCCACATAGAACATAGCGTTGTTTAATACAATATTTGATTCCAATTTTCTTTTCCGTATAACTAATACCAACATAAGTTATGCGGGAAGCTATGTATTTTTTTTTTAATGACCGTTGTGTCCGGGCCAGCTTTCGTGCACCTCGACTAAATCCACGGGATACCTTCCACCTCCCACCAGCAACAAGTACCAGGTAACTCTATCCACCAAGGCTAGAACAAATTGGAAGAATGACCTAGTGTTTTTCGTCTCCACTGGGATTTGAACCTGAGACCTTATGTATTATTTGAATCTATGTACTCCCTCTGTCCCACTTTATTGACTAACCTTCCTTTTTAGTCAGTCCCAAAAAAGAACGACACATTTCTATATTTAGTAACAATTTGACTTTTAAATGCCCATTTTACCCTTAATGAAATGATTTATAGCCACACAAACATCCAAAACTTATTTTAGACCACAAGTTTCAAAAGTCTTCCTTTCTTTCTTAAAGTCCGTGCCAAGTCAAACTAGGTCATATAAAATGGGATGGAGCGAGTATTATTTTATGGGGGAGAGAATGGGTTTGGAGCAAAGTGAAGACATGTTGTGGTGGCCGGGAAATGCCAAAGGGGTCTACAAAGTCGAAGATTGTTATGTGTTGCTGAGCAGAACTCCCAATATGATAGAGGTATGGACGTGGAAGAATATCTGAAAAGTCCCCGGCATATACAAAGTGGTGTGTTTTGTTTGGTTGGTGGTGAAATAGGCTTATTTAACACAAGAAATCTAATAAAGAGAGTTGTTCACCGATGTTCCAGATGCCATCACGTGACAAGGAAGCTGAAACTAATTGTCATCTACTCTTACACCGTAATGTGACTCTACAAATTCGGAATATCTTTCTATGTATGAAAGGGATTTCATGTGTAATGCCAAATCACGAGTTAATTCCCTATATGGTCATTCAAGTATTGAAAAGATACCATAAAAGTCACTTTTGAATTTTTCTTCCCTTATATGGTCATTCAAGTATTGAGAAGATCCCACTAAAGTCATTTTTGAAGTTTTCTTCCCTTAAATGATCATCCAAGTTTAACTTTATGCCCTAGAAACAGGAAAATATCTCTCTCAATAGATTTCTTAGTTGGCATGCAATTTCATATTAATTTCTTATTTTTCATGCCATGTAGGATAAAACCTAGACTAATTTTGGATACAAAAATATTGAATCTAGCAGTTTAGTTTTAAATATATGTCAATTTAAGTCCTAAATCATTTTGAAATTAAGTCTTATTGGATGATTTTCGATGCAGTTACTAATTAAAGATTCTTGTTTTATTTTGAGAGTGAACTTTTATATCCCTACAAATCAAATAATTCATCTATAAGATGCTTGAATAAAAATTATTACAAATGAAATTACATATTTTTTTTAAAAAAAAATAATTAGTTGACAGGAGTCCTTAAACCTCATATAATACACACAAATGCAAGTTACCTCTTTGCAGTACTTCAAAATTTAGATCCATTTCATATCAGGTAGGAATTAGGTGTGGGTCATTAGTATTTTTTTTTTCTCAGTTAGCAACTTTGAGGTTGATATACTTAAAATTAGATGGCTCAATTTCATTTTTGTATATGTAAACTAGTCTAGGTCTCGTCTTATATAACATAAAAAAATGAAAAATTAATATGGCATGACATACCAACTAAGAAATCTAATGAGACATTTCTCTTTCTAGGGCACAAAGTTTTACTTGGATGACCAACTAAGAAAAAATCAAAAGTGACTTTAGTGAAATCTTCTCAATACTTGGATGTCCATATGAATTCAAAAGCGACTTCAGTGGGATCTTCTCAATACTTGGATGACCTATTGATCTTGGGCGTATTTATACGCCTAATACCCATGTTTTAGCCTTGTTCCGAGGGCAAAAGTCATGTATATCCCTATGATTATTTGCATATTCTTTATTATGAGCTAATATATGTGATTAGATGCCTTGCAAGGAAAATATGGAGAAAAACAACCCATGAGAGCTAAAACGGAAAGCATAAAAGCATTGGAAAGGACTTAACAAAGTTTCGGGAGAAAAAGAGAGCAAAAGAAGAAAATCTGGGCTGTGGCGTACTGCTGGCGCGCCACCCCAGCCCCCAAACTACTGATGGGTGTGGCTGGCGCATTGGTGGCGCGTCGCCCCAGCCCCCAAACTACTGCGGGGTGCGGCTGGCGCATCGGTGGCACGTCGCCCCAGCCCCAAATCCGGAAATTTTCCAGCTTGTTTCTACTCCAAATCCAAGTAGGAAAAGGGGTTATTTTCCTCATACTCTATAAATACATTCTCAATCCCGATTTTTACCCAACTTTTGACCTACGAAGAGCTAGGAGCCGCCGTGGAGGCCGGAGAATATTGGTTTCATCTTTTCTTCTCCTTTATTATTTATTTTACGTTTTTCTTTGGATGATTTTCTGTAATTGCTCCATGTCTATGTGGAGTTAAACTTCTCGTTCTAGGATTATGGTAGCTAACTATATGATTGTTTAGTAGACGATTGATTCGATTATTTGTTTATTATATTAGTTGTTCTTATATTCTTGTGCTTACTATTTTAATGTTTCGCGACCATTAAAATAAATCTATAATTCCTTTGTGAACTCGAGAGAAGAATCATTGGGATAGAACGAAAAATATAGGGAGCAAGACCTCTCTTTTGTAACGTAAATGGTAGGTTAGCGACTAGGATAGAGATATACCTAGAACGCCTTGCTTGGTTCATACGAGAAGAAATATAAATGCTTTTAAAATAAGATGTCACATCCCCGCTCAACAATGTAGTTGTGATGCTATTTTGAATAGGCAACTAGAGGCTCGAGAGACCATAGTTGTAATATCAACCCCGGAATCAACAACTAGATAAACAAACAAGTCGATGAAATTGCTTATTAAACATGATTGTTAGCAGATCCATAGTCCTAGGTCGATTTCATCACATTGATTACGTGAAAATCTGCTCTTTGTTTGGTTAATTGTTAATTAGTTAACTTCTTTTTATTTCTAGATTAGTAAATCTTAAATTCACCTTTGGAATTTTACGCTTGAATAAATAATTAGAACCAGTTTAATTTAGTAAAATAGTTAATCGACAAGTCCCTGTGGGTACGATATCTGGACTTACAATCCTATATTACTTGTACGACCGCGTACACTTGCGTGTGCGTTAGGACGCAACACCTATAAGGAAGAAAAATTCAAAAATGACTTTAGTGAGATCTTCTCAATACTTGGATGACCATATAGGGAATTATCCCGCCAAATCACTCTCTGGACTTACTGAAATGTTGGAACAGGGGAGGAGTTTTGCCTACGCAGAAAAACAGATGGAAAATGATACCACCTTGTATTTGGTGGACTGTCTAGAGAGAGAAATCTGAGATACTTTGAAGATATCAGTTGCTCAATCCAGAAGAGAATAAAGACGAAGTCACTTTTGTTGTTTTATTTTTGATGTAAAAAAGAATTCTCTTTAGACAATCTATTTTGGAGATTTTGGAATCTTTGTAAGATTGTATAGTTTTAGCCTTTTTGGCAGTTTTTGATCTCTTGTAAATATGGTTACAACAACATACCCAGTATAGTCCCACAAAGTGGAGTCTGGGGAGGGTAGAGTGTACATAGACCTTACCTCTACGGCTCTACCTCACATGTGAGGTAGAGAGGCTGTTTCAAATAGACCGTCGGCTTAAGACATAAACAATCTAGAAAAAGACGTAATGGAAGTACAAGAGACAATAAATAATAACAAAAACAACAGATAGTAGCAGAACAGTACTACAACAAAATAATATTATAATCAAACTACACGAAACAACAGATATCAACATAAATCGAAAAACAAGAAACTACAAGTGTAGTACTACAACTACTAGAAAGGGAAACAAGACAATGCACTCCTGCCTACTAGTATGGACGGACTCCTACTACTTTCTACCCTAATTCGTGTCCTCCACACCTTCCTATCTAAGGTCATGTCCTCGGTAAGCTGCAATTGTGCCATGTCCTGTCTAATCACCTCTCTCCAATACTTCTTCGGTCTACCTCTACTTCTCCTGAATCCATGCATACCCAACCTCTCACACCTCCGCACTGGGACATCCGTGCATCTCCTCATCACATGCCCGGACCATCTCAAACTCGCTTCCTGCATCTTGTCTTTCCACCGAAGTCTCACCTTGTCTCGAATATCCTCATTTTTTATGCTCTCTCCTGCATCAACTCCCTCTGATCTGATCCCACTCGGCAACCACACCCCTTTGGCTCAGCCCTTACATTTTTCCCTCAAACACTTGGAACGGATTAGCCTATGAATTTAACAACACAAGCATATACAGGAATCATTTCCTAACTTTGTATTTGAACTCGTGCCACAAGGAAGCACACAAAACAACCTTACAAAAATTCAGCCAACAAAGCCAAATCTACCTTGCGACTGGACTGCCTGTGCCTACATAAAGGCCACATGCTCCGATCACATGCCAAGCACATGGCCTTGTCCTAAAACAATTAACAACCCCAACTGCTAGGCAATTCAAATTACGAATTTCAACAGATGTTGCTGACTAAGCCAAAATGGCTGGAAATCATGAAACTGCCAATTGCCGACACATGTGTGAGGCACACGCGCGCAACATTCAAATCTGGAGCCAAACGCCACTCAAGTGCCTAGCTTGTCGGTCTGCCCATGTGCCGGTCTTGTGGGCAGATTCTGCCTTGCACAGTTTGCCATTGGTGCCCATTTTCCTTAGCTATCCGCCTAGCCCAAGCTCATAGTCCTATGAACTTGTCTTAGCCATGATCATGGCACAACCATAGCCTTGTTTTGCCTTACCTGTCCAGCCCTTGTCATGCCTTAGCCACGCCGCTGCCGACACGTGCCATACATGCCCATGCTAGCAAACTGGCCTCACGTAAACTTGATCTTAATCGAAATCATTGGGTCTTGGCTAGGTCCATCATCATGTAAATCGCTAGCCAAGCCCAAGCCACTCGAACCATCAAGCTGAGGGTCTAACAACTAGTATACCCACACATCCAAGGCAGCATCCTCATCTCCGCCACTTCATCTTCTGAATATGAGAGTTCTTGACTGGCTAACATTCCGCCCCGTATAACGTAGCTAGTCTAACCACCACTCTGTAGAACATGCCTTTAAGTGTAGGTGGCACCATCTTATCACACAAGACTCCGAATGCGAGCTTCTATTTCATCCACCCTACACCAACTCGGTGAGTGACATCCTCGTTATTCTGTTACCATCTCAAAAAGAAGTACTACCTCCGTCCCATTTTATGTGGCACACTTTCCCTTTTAGTCCGTTTCAAAAAGAATGTCACCTTTCTATAATTAGAATAATTTTAACTTTGAAATTCCCCTTTTACCCTTAATGAAATGATTTACAACCACACAAATATTCAAGGATTATTTTGGACCACAAGTTTTAAAAGTCTTCTTTTTTTCTTAAACACCGTGCCAAGTCAAAGCATGCCACATAAAATGGGACGGAGGGAGTAGGCATTTGCTAGCTTAATCCTAATTGACTTGTCCTAGTAAAACACCGTATCAGGAATATCTAATAGCATGTGTTAAAATTTGTTACCATCTCAAAAAAAGAAGGCATTTGCTAGCTTAATCCTGATTGGCTTGTCCTAGTAAAACACCGTATCTAGAATATCCAATAGCATGTTTAACACAAGATAACCTTTCTAGGTGATGTATTTAGATTGTGCATAGATGCTACATGTATCATATGGATTGAGAGTGTGTCAGACATCTCCTTACTTCATTGTGAAGTTACAACTGATATCTGGAGCATGTTCTTCTCACTTTTGGAGTTGCATGGTTCATGCCTAGTAATGTAAAGGAAGCATATAAGTGTTGGTGTTCATGGAGAGTTGGAAAATCTATCACGAATATCTAGACAAATGGTGTCTGCTTGTATTTTTTGGTGTATCTGGAATGGAAGGAATAGAAGATGTTTTAATAGTATCACAACTCCTACCATGTCCTTTAAGCCAAGAGTCTAGTAAACCTTTTTACTTGCATAATCATGCACTTGTATCTAGCTGTGAACTTTTTTTGGATTGTATCTACTTTCTAGTTGTAGTGTAAGTGTTGTATACGAGCATATACATCTTTTTATTGCAATTTTTTCCTATGCATCTTCTTGGCCAAACGTGTTTTCCGAAGTTCAACTCCGGAAAAAAAAAGTGAAATTTTCATGGCCAAACGGGCCCTATATTTTTGGTGTAAGAATAGTCTGCTAGTGAATTTGGATCAGTATATGGATTCTCTGAATTTATTAGGAAGAAGATGTTGTAGGTTGCTTTTTTAGAGAAGACACATCGACTAGCACAAAGTTTAAAAATGAAAAAAAGACTTTTGAAAGATGTGATCTAAGGCAAGCGGAGCTGGGGGTCTATCGGAAACAGCCTCTCTACCTCACTCTGAGGTAGTGGTATGGTCTGCGTACACTCTACCCTCCCCAGACCCCACGATGTGGGAATACACTGGGTATGTTGTTGTTGTTGTTGTTGTTGTGATCTAAGGCAAGCCATAGATATTTGTTTGACTATAAATCTATCTTATTAAGGATAAAGTGGAAAGTTTAAAATTAAATAGTTACTAAAGATAAAAAGGTGAGTTCTTTTCAGGACCAACTAAAAAGGAAAGAGTGTCACATAAATTGGGCGGAGAGAGTAATATTTTTCAGTTTTTTATTTAATTATTATTATTAAATACAAAAATATATATTAGTAAAGGAGTATTTTGGTCTTCAACTTCTAGAGTTCCTCACTTCTATAAATAGTAAAAATACACATAAATAAATTATGTGTAAATTACAACTAAATCATACGCTAAAACGAACTCTAGAATAACCTTCCATTCGTCATTTCTAATACCATAACCATATCCTCATATACTTGGTCAAAACAGTCCTTATTTTTACCTACAAGACTATTTAGTCCCCCCAATAAAGATTTGTTGGTCTCCTGAAATCCCTTGAACCAATGTGTCCATATCCCTCCCAAAATTTAGTTTTAGCTTCTGCATCTAATCCCTTTTGCGGAGCATAGGAACTAATGACATTGATTTCTCCTTTCCCCAAGAAACACTTTAACACAAAAATCATATCTCCAACTCGCTTTACCTCTACAACTTTATCCTTAAGTCTTGGTTCTACAATAATTCTCACTCCATTCCTAATTTTATCTATCCCACAATACCATAATTTATAACTCGTGTTGCCCATCCCTCTAGCATTTTTGCCCTTCCATCTAGTTTCCTGTAAGCATGCAATATCAACTCTCCTCCTTCATAGGATATCCACAAATTAAATAGACTCCAGCTACTTGCCTGAATTCAACTCTCTTGGACAAACTTCTTTACCCCATATGTCAACGATGCGGGAACCCTTTCTTGTTTTGCACCGCATCCGGGCACTGATATGGCAGAACTGGCTTTGTTACCCATACCCATCCACGAGGTGGAAAGCCTTCCGTATTTTGCACCACACTCGCCAATAAGTTGGAACCCTTGCTCATACTCCCTCACACCCAGGAAGCAGGGTGATTAAATAAATAATATGCCCCTGGCACGATGCAAGTAAAAATAAAATGGAAACAACAATTGGTAATTGACACATTGAGAAGATATATCATACTATAGGACTGCATTTAAATCTGCATACGAAAAGATTAGATAATAAGGTGGCTCAGCTCAGAACTCTAACGAACTGCATACCTGTACAAAAGACTCACCATTGGTGCACCATCAACCAGGCAGCTAACTGATCAAAGGCAATATATAGCCTGATCTATGTGCGGAGGAATTTGCTTGATCTCTGTTCCTAGTTCTTGTTCAATTCTATACCTGTCAGATACAATCCAGTATCATTACCAAGTACATAAACTAAATGACCTCCTACCGCAAAAGAGATATATTATATGCATACAGGTTAAAGCGATCCTCATAAGTAATCAGGTTCACGGCTAAACCAAGATGCCCAAATCTCCCTGAACGCCCAACCTGCAAAAATATACGTAATAAGAAAATAGCAAATATAGATATAGAGAGATGATTTACTCGGCAAAGATTTGTAATGAATACCCTGTGTAAATATGTCTCTGAGTTCTTCGGGAAATCAAAATTTATAACAACATTGACTGCTTGAATATCTATCCCTCTAGTAAACAGATCTGCAGCCAACATGAAAGAACAAAAGGTTGCTCAATCGACCAAGAATATGAATTAAGCATCACACAATATAATTACAAGAAGTGCACTTAGTTATCAACATGAAAAAAAGAGGACCCAAAGAAAATCGGGTGTGAATTATTTGGTATCAAGCCAGAATCATCATCTCAGAACAGGCACAAGGACAAGATCATCATGCAATAGTCAAATCAGCATATTTTATAAAACAGGTCAGAGAGAATTGAAAAACACCAAATGTGATGAAGAGAAGGGCACAACAGCCAAACTAAAAAGGAAATTCCTTGCACAAACATTCTTCAGTTAACTTCCCTGGAGTAGTTTTAGGGGAATCAGGGAGGCAACCCCACATGCAAACACATTACACATCAACCATAACTAAGAGAAATTCACCACCAACTTAGATGACAATCTGCCCTTCGAAAACCAGCATTAACAACAGAAAAGAATAGCAAGTATGAGTACTAGTAGTTTCAAGCAGATGCCACTTATCATACCAGTACAAACAAGGTTCCTGCAGGCACCATTGCGGAAGTCATGAAATACTCTGTTTCTATGATCTTGAAGCATCTTTGCATGGATATAGAAGCATGAATAGCCTAACTCTGTGATCTTCTTGGCAAGCAGTTCCACACGGTTTACAGAGTTGCAAAAGATAATTGATTGGTTGATTTGAAGCTGTAAAAAGAGTTAGAATTTATGAATTGCAGTCGACTTCAAAACATCCAAGCTTAGTTGTGTTAGGTACTGACCTTTGAGAATAAAGTGTTAAGGCAATGAAGCTTCTGCCTTTCCTCTACAAAAGCATAAAATTGTGTTATACCCTTGAGAGTAAGTTCGTCCATAAGGTTGATAACATATGGCTTCTGCAGATATCTATCTTTGAAGTCCTTGACTGTGACAGGGAATGTAGCAGAGAACATTAAAACTTGACGATTTGCTGGCAAGAAACGAATCAGCTGCACAATGGAAGGTTGAAACTCCGGAGAAAGAAGCTTATCAGCCTGAAGGACATAAGTATGCACACAGATAGAATTAGTAGTCATATAAAGTGTTTTCACTCGAAAGTCGAAACAGAAAGACAACATTTTCTGAACAGATAGCATATAGAAAGATGACATATGCGAAACAGTCCTTAGGCGTGTTCATTTGAAAAGGTAATAACTTGTAGGTTCGAAGCAAATATCATAGCTGAAATGAGCCTTTTTTTGGATAGTCATAATTGAACAAGCTTATGCTAGTATATTCTTCCACATTAATTAGAATAGGAAGCTTGCATGCCAGATGTTGAACAGAGCTCTACGAAATAAGCTGTCCCGCGTGAAACAGAGTACTCTAGACAGAGTTAAGAACACAAATAATTTCTTTATAAGCACGTCATTCTTTTAGTCTTCTACATGTTCTCTCAAGAAAACACAATGCATACAGATATACTCCGATCAAATAATTGAGGGGGGGAAGGAAAGATGAATTACCTCATCCATGACAAGCATGGAACAATCTTTCAAAACACATATTCCCTTTCTCGCAAGGTCAAGTATTCTTCCAGGAGTTCCAACTAGTAAATGAACCGGTTGATAGAGTCGCATAATATCATCCTTCAAGCTGGTCCCCCCAGTGGTAACCATGACTTCAATTTTTAAGTGCTTCCCAAGTTCTTTACAAACTTGAGATGTTTGAAGAGCCAATTCACGTGTGGGAACAAGGATAACAACTGCATTAAGAGACAGCAGACAACAGTAAAACACAAGCTAAAACTGAGCGAACCAAATTTCATTTCTATGAAAAACAATAAAGTATAGCTATTTCCTTTTTGTTGTAGAGGAAGCTTATGACCAATAAAATTTATCAATCAAACTTCCATCAACCATATACAAGCTCATAATAGCACGTGTATGTTCAACTGAACACTATATGACAGGAAGTCTGCAATGAAGAATCAGTTATAGAACTTATTGATGCACATGCAAGGCTGAGAGAACATACTCTCTTTCAAAACCTTTAGATTGCCATAAAGTTTACTCCATCGTTTTACCTATTAGCCCAATGTTTCTTTTATCAGGAAAACAATGAAGTAATTAGCTCGTATTACAAGTCATGATATGCTCCACAAGGCCATAGTTTATCCCATCAAAAGTGGATTTCTTTTGGTATGCTCCAGTATAAATAGAACTTTCATGAGCCAATTCAATGTGCAACCAACTGACAATCTGGAATTTCCATCTAAATTTTATCTAGAACTCTAAAATTACGCCAAGTCAATTTATAAAGGTCTGAACTGCATCATCAAACAACCCAGCCTGAGCTCGAGTAAATGCTGACCTCACAACGACTCAAGCTTAACTAGCTTTAACTCAAGCTCTTCATAATGTAAAAGTATTTTTCATGATTGAGTTCAGAGTTGGCATTTATGTTCAAAATAATCGTATAAAAGAGAACTTCTGCATGGTTTTTCTGTTACAAGCTTTGCAAGTTCCTTTACAGAATTATTCAGTGTGCCACAATGCACTTAATTTTTTTGTTTTTAGAAGATGCACACAAGGTTAACACACGGCTATATTGCAATTCCATTATAAAGAAAAATTAATTAGGGGCCAAAAAGAGCCAATTGCTGGCTAAACTCATAGTAAACAATATGCCATGTACTAGAACAAATAAAGGGTTCACTGAATAACTATGAATGCTTGTCAGAACCTTGAATGGCATTAATGTCCTGGTCAATTTTTTCCAATGCCGGAATGCAGAAAGCAGCAGTTTTCCCTGTTCCATTTTTGGCCCTAGCCAAAATATCACTCCCAGTAAGAGCAATTGGGATACTCTCTTCCTGGATTGGAGATGGTCTCTCAAAACCCTTCTCATAAATTCCCATAAGTAATTCACGCTTAAGAAAATAGTCTTCAAATTCATTTCCCTTAGTCGCTGTCACATCCTACCAGGAAAATAAACTATTAGTACAGTAACTAAGTTAAGTCCAAAGGAGGCAAGGAAGCAAAGGTACAAATGCAGCTCATGCATGCAGAACAATGAGAAATGTCTTCCTACAAAATATTTTACCATCATCACCATAGAATGAAACCAAAAAATTGTAAAGGTAATTGATAAACAAACCAACCTAATGAACATGAGATAACAAACCAAGATATGCAGAAACTAAAATACCTAGGTTAGGTATTACTGATGTTACATTAACTAAGTGCCCACTTGGTTGTGGTTTAAGGAGAACTGATCTTGGTATAAAAACCAGCATCGTGTATTGCATGGTTTGGATGCTGAAGTATGAAGAATTAATCAATGTATAAAATTTAGCATAGCATATTAGTACAACTTTTGGCTAGCATTATACTTACCTTCCTTAATATAATACTTGCATAAGTTGTGGAAAATCTATGTATAATTTTATGCGAAAGTGAATGTGAAATAAGAAAGTGGGCATTAGAAATACATGGATTAGAATAACAAAAATATCCTTATCACTTCAACTTTATACCTTTCCTTTTCTAATAAATTATCCAACAAGAAATAAGCCTTACATTGTTAATCCCTACATTACTACTCCCTATATAACTTGTGTCTTGGCACCAAATGGCCCCTTAGTGTTAAAAGAAAATAGAAAATTGATATTGCAGAAACATAATCCCCAAAATATAAACAGCTATACATCACATGACATGAATAACCCTTGCATAATGCCTCAAAAAAAGAGCAGTCAGGTGCACTAAAGCTCTCGCTATGCACGGGGTCCGCGGAAGGGCCAAAGCACAAAAGGTTTATTATAGACAGTCTTACCCTGCATTTCTGCAAGAGGCTTGAACCCGTCGTTCAAAAAGAAAATTCCTGACTTCCCACAACTCTCCAGAAGCAACTTGTTATTGCTATTCCACTTAAAATTGATCCATTTTCACTCTTAATCAGTGCCAAGCCTCTTTGCACAAGGGCACTTGAAAGATTTTCAGAAATGCTATTACAGCGCTGAAAGCTGAAGATAGTATAGTTCACAGACACCATGCAGGAAAAAAAAAGAAGGTACGACATGACTAAGGGAAAACCTCGTAAGTAAATAGTTGAAGTGTAACTATCTCATTTAAAACTTAAAACTTTTAGATAAGATTGTCACATAGTTCAACATGCTACTAGAGCACGCAGAGGTCTTGGGTTCAAGTCTCATCACCCCCATCATCAAAAAGAATTTTATACGTGCTTGACTCATTAAAAAAGGAATCAAGCCCGCGTGTGAGGTGTTAGTGTTGAACACATAATTAAGTAAATAAAAGGTGGTTTAAGCTTTTAGACGAAATGATCACACAATTTAACATAAACTTTGTATATATATATATATATATATAAATATATATGTATGTATGTATGTACATACAACAACAAACAACAACAAACATACCCAGTATATTCCCACAAAGTGGGGTCTGGGGAGGGTGAGATGTACGCAGACCATACCTTTACCCCAGAATGAAGTAAAGAGGCTGTTTCCGATAGACGTATGTATGTACATACGTATTTACATATATAGTTAAAGAATGACAATGGTTATAGCTTTGTTAGAAGTTTTGGAGATGTTTCGGTATATAGATCTGCGCGAACCGCTTAAACTACTAGAGATGGAACACCTTTAATTATTTATTGGGAAAATTACATTGTATGGACAGTAGAATAAAATTATTACATCTTTTAGCCCAACTTTTAATTTTTACATCACATGACCCACTTTTTCAGTGGAATCATGGTTGCTTATCCACCGCAAATTAACAAGTCTTCAGGCTCTGTAACCGAGAATGAAAGCTTTGAGAAGGTAGACAGGCGGATCTGATCAAGCATGCAGGGAATCTCAAGGGTCTGTATAGAAGGATTCCTTCACATTGGGTTTGAATGTATTTGTCAATCACCCATTTCTTTTGGCTTGTTTATCTACTAGGTCAACATAAAATTGGGGATTAATTATCTGGGGAGGTGGAAACTGTTGATAATTACTTTTTATAATACTTTCTCTGTTTGGGCTCCTTTTATATTCATTAATAAAAATAATAAATATAAGATATAATTTATTAAATTAGTTATATTTATTAGATGAGACTGAATATCAACTGATGATTTGAACACTGCAAATTATTTTGAAGTTGTAGTTAAAATCTAAAGCTATTTGAAAAGGCTGACTCATTTCGAATGGAGTTTCATAGTTGAAGTTTGTAAGAGACCAAAAACAATTTTTGTGTAAGTTCGTATAATTTTGTATAACAATATAAAAGTGTGTATACTCACTTCTTATACACTATTATGCACATTTATACAAGTTTATACATTTGTGTACAAAAGGGGTATAATGTTGTATAATAATGTATGATATTGTATAATGATGTATATCGTGTACAAATGGACTATGCGGGTGTAATTATTTTTATGGGCTATATAAATGTTATATTTTTTATTAAACTGTATATTTTTTAAAATATCCCATATTTATTTTATTGCAACACGCCCCCACTGATGTGCAGGCATTATTCTTTTTCTTGGACCAAAGATGTGGAAACATTTTGTTTATGTAGCGCACTAAGACTTCAACACATGACTGCTCAAATACTATGTTGAATGGTATGAACCATCTCATCCAAAAGTTTAAACAGTTGGATAGGGCAATGTAATCAAAGATGAAAAGCACAAGAAAGCTCCAAGTGTCAACTCAACCTTCAAGCCCAAAGCCCAGATAAAGCGCGAACTTTGGTGGAGAGGTGAAGAAAAATATCAAAAGGATTCATGTAATGCAAAGAAAAATAAATATAAACACAAATAACTATATGCACCAAAGATTTGAGCAGTGATTTGGACGGCGATAGGCGACAGGGGTCTGCCTCGCCTATAGCGGCGATGCGCTCGCCTCTTTGAAGTGAGGTGCCAATTTAATTGCATATATAAATAACCAAAATCTCAATAGCAATAACATTAGCAAATATTTCAATTCAAAAACTAAAAGGAGATAGTAAATAGTAAAAGAAACAGAACAAATATTTCCTGAAGCAAAAAAATACTTTATGAGGAATGCCTACTGGTTAAGAAACAGAACAAATATTTTCTAAAGACTGAAGCAAAAAATACTCTCTGTTAACAGAAAATACAAAACAGAGGAAAGAAAAAGATAAGAAAAGAAAAAAAGAAGAAGAAGAAGAAAGAAGAGGAAAGTACCGACTGCCTTTTTGTCACCAGAAAGAAGAAGAAAGATGAAGAGAAGAAGAAGAAGAAGAGAGAAGACGACGTACCAGAGAGACGCGACTTAGTGTTTGTGCAAATAAAACCCTAATTTTGCCTTTTAATTTTATACCGATGTCAGTTCTTTTTTTTTTTAAAAAAAAAAGGCGACGCCATTGTCGCCTCGCCGCGTCGCCACTCGCCATTTCGAGGTCGCCTCGCCACGCCAGTAATAGGCGACGAGGCCTCGCCTCGCCTCTCGCCAAGGGCAATATGGTGAGCGCCTTTCACAACACTGGATTTGAGAAACTTATAATTTATAGGAATATATAAGTAAAGATGTTTTTTATGACGGTGGTATCCAACAAGCTTTTACACACTTTTTCATCAGGTACATACTACCTCCCACCGGCATAGGTGTCGAGTAGCTCTGCCTACCAAGGCTTAGGTAGATGGGAGGAAATCATCTAGTGTGTAAGTAAAGATTATGTCAATTACATTTAAATTTCTTCACGATTTCTGAAATATTGGACTTAGTTCTCTTGGTGCAAGGGCTCAAACTTGTGACCCAAGACATAAGTCCCTCAACCTTTGTTAATTGAGCTAAACCCCTGGGGCAAGCGAGAAATGTTATTTGAATTTCCAAGATGTAATGCCATATGTCAGAACTACATATAGCAGGTTATTAAGGTTATTAATAAATCCAACCTAAAACTATCCTATCCATGACAATGTTGCCATAGTACAATCACAACAGCAAATTAACCATAGAAGGCTGGTTTTGCTCCTTCAAAAGCAAACTCTCAGTCACTTAAGTTATTAACAGTGTCCAAAACCAGGCCTGGAACACAACATCACTCAGGCGAATAAATAAAAAGATGCATGCACTTATAAGATCCCTCACCATATCTATTTCCCAAAAGCTGTTATAAATACTCCTTTAAATAACATACTTTTGGATGCTCAAACACAAACAACCGAAGGGTTATATTCAAAACTCGGCAGATATTCCTTAGCTACATACTATTTTTTTATAACCAAGAAATCTCCGAGAGCCGGTGGTGCACAATTCAAAACTCGGCAGATATTCCTTAGCTACATGTTCTGAAGCTATCCATGACAAAAAATGATAAGGCCACAGAAAAATATATGAGATGCTAGTACGACCACCTTCTTCTTTAGTAGGTACCACTTCATCTTACTACACTTAATATATGAAACAGGCAGAGTGAATATACAGTGAGTTACAAAAGAGAAAATTTTAAAAATATGATGTCTAAGAAGAACAATAAAGACCTTGGCCTTAAAAGTGTTATCATCAAGATGAATAAATCAAGATAAATTCAAAAAAATGGCATAGAGAGTTGATAAATGCAAAATTTACCTCTGTCCTGTATCTAGTATCAGCTGGTGGTAACTTCAATCTCGCCTTCCAGTCTTGTGAACTAGAAAAGAGAAAACGAGAAGATTTAGCTCTCTCCAGTTAACATTTAAAATATGTTCAACAGCATAGTTAATAAGATAAACAAGACTTATGAAACATATAACCCCAAATAACCTTCCTAACACTATAGACCTAAAGTGTTAAATAGTTTAACTTTGAGGGAAGATAATATCCTTCTCAATATATTCTAGTTGAAGCTAATAATCAAATTTATAGAACATACAGAAGCTAAGTTCCCTCGAAAGTGAACACGACCCTTGGTGTAAGGCCCTTAAGGCTCAGCATTAATGACTTGTATCAGATGAGCAGACTGCACATCCCCCTGTTTTCTGCAGGTATCATATCAAGATTCATGACCATCTCTTTCTCTATTTTTTTATAGAGACCCTTGTGGTCCGGCCCTTCCCCGGACCCCGCGCATAGCGTGAGCTTTAGTGCACCGGGCTGCCCTTTTTTTTTATCTCTTTCTCTATTTGTCCCACAATTCACAAGATGCACGGACATGTTGGCCTTAAATTTGAGAGCTAGGAAGCTCTAAGCATTGAAATCTCTTGTATTACTACCATACTTTAATTTGTTGCAGTTAGACAAGCAGTGCAAAATTTATGAGACAACATTCTTCATTCACGAAAAAGCAGTTCCAACACCTTATGACTAGCTAAAGCACTTTGTCAATGAAAAACTGAAGCTTTCAACATGTTGCTAGCCTTATACAGCCCTCTCTTATCACATTTGCATTCTAAAGTGTCAACTAATGAAGCAGTCTTTAATGCAAGAAATATATCAAAACTTGTGAATTAGCTAACTTGAGTGAAGCCAGCAAACATTAACTCACTCAATATTGAGCTCGGTGAATGTATGTATTCATGGACAAAGCTTATCTTAACCTGGAAAAAGTGTTGTGGAATGCGCTCGCTATAGCGCCTTTGGCGAGAGGCGAGGCGAGGCCTTGTCGCCTATTACTAGCGAGGCGATCTCGCAAAGGCGAGAAATGGCGAGAGGCGACAATGGCATCGCCTTTTGTTTTTTTAACTGACATCAGTTTAAAAGTTGAAAGGCAATATTAGGGTTTTATTTGCACAAAGCCACAAAACGCGACTCTGTTCGTCAAAGTTCAGACTTCATGAGACTTCTCTTCAGGCTTCAGCTTCAGCAAAAGGTATGTCTTCTTCTTTCTTCTTCTCTTCTTCTTTCGCAGTTCTTAACCAGTAGGCAGTGCACTGTGCACAGCTTCTCATTCCTCTGTTTTTTATCCTCAGTTTTGTATTTTCTGCAATCTGCCCCTTTTTTTTTAATTTTCTAGTTCTTATATTTTTATTTCTGCTCAACTCAATTTAGTTATATACTAATTAGACAGTAATTATTTGCCCATAAACAGCAACTTCAATGGCGCCTGATAGTTAGTAGCAAAAAGAAAGACCTTGGATGGAATTATGGTATACAAGGACCAACAAAAGATTCGGTTATATGTATGTTTTATAAACATACTTACAATGGTGGTATTACTCGGCACAAGCAAGATTTGATGGGTGGAAATAAAAATGCAAAAGCATGTCCAAATTGTCCCGTGGGCGTATGTCGAAAACAAAGCCGCGAGTAATCCAAAAAATCAAAGAAATGAACCATGATGATGATGATGATATGGATGAATATGATGAAATGATGCCTCCCTCAAAAACTCGGAAAAATGTCTTCCGATGGTAGTGGAAATGGATCATCCATGACGCGGAACGTGACGAAAGGTCCTCCCAATCCTTATTTTTCACATATCACAACAAAAGGGAGGAGTTGATGACACCAAAAATATTTTAAGGGAGCGCGGTGTAAATGCTTTTGCATCATGGGTGTACGATGCGGGGCTCCGTTTTAATTGTGTCAATTATAAATCAATTGATAGATTCATTGAGGCCGTAGGACAACATGGCCCGGGAATGAAGCCTCCTACATATCATGAAGTTAGAGTTACTCGGCTACAAAAAGAGTTGAAGAAAGTCGACCAAATTATTGAGGAACATAAAGTGCAGTGGAAAAAGTTTGGTTGTTCAATTATGATGGACAAATGGACAGCACGAAATGGAAAGATGATCATCAATATTTTGGTGAATTCTCCGATAGGTAGTGTGTTTCTTGGTTATGTTGATGCTAGCAGCAAATCTACCAATTCCACTAAAATGTACAACTTGTTTGAGAAGACTACCAAGGAAATTGGACTGCAAAGTGTTGTACAAGTTGTCACTGATAACGCTTGAGAATGTGAAAGAGGGTGCCATGATGATGGTTGTTCACCCACACATTTATCGGACTCCATGTGCTTCCCATTGCATCAATTTGATATTTGGTGACATATTCAATTAACCCATATGCTTCAGGTAATAGCTCTCCTCTCTTCTAACTTTCTTTATAATACTTGATACTTATTAAGCTAATAATTACTATAATATTTTGGTGGACAGAATTACCTGGTACATGTTGCTGGTGAGAGGTGCAGTGGTGCACGAAAGCTGGCCCCGACACCACGGTCATAAAAAAAAGTTTATTACTATAATATTTCTTTTACAGTTTCCAAGAAGGCCATTAAGATATATTCTTACATTAGTCAAAGGTGGTTGTTGTTGAATTTGATGAAGAAATTCACCGATGAAAGAAATTTGGTGAAACCGGCCACGAGTACGACAAGATTTGCAACGGCCTTTGTAACTTTGCAAGCTATGTACATGCAAAAGAAAAACTTGAGAACTTTGTTCCTCTCTACTGAATGGACTTCAAGTAGATTTGCAAAGGAAATTTTGGGGAAAGAAGTTGTCATCCATCTTATTTCTACACACTTTTGGAATGATGTTGTCCGGGCTCTTTACGTTTGTGGTCCTTTGATCGCATTGCTTCGTTTGGTGGATGGGGAAAAGAAACCACCAATGAGCTATATTTATGAAGCAAAGAGCAAAGGAAACTATTGAAGGGGCTTTTGGTGGAGTTCGGAAGCAATATGAGAAAGTCATTGAAATCATTGATGCAAGGTGGACTGACCAACTCCATCGGCCTTTGCATGCAGTAGGCCATGTTTTGAACCCGAGATTGTTTTATAAAGCCAATGACAATGACACTTCAGATTCTGAAGTGTGGGTAGATTACAATAAACGTGTTGAGAAGATGGTCCTCGATGTAGCAATACAAGATATACTAGTTGCTGAGCTTTCTAAGGACAAAATGGCAGCTAGGATGTTTGGTTCCGGTCCAGCTATTAGAACGGAGACACAAGGAAATCGGGTAAGTGAATTTATTTTTTGATGATCGTGGTCGCGCACCTCGACTAATTCCACGGGATACCTGCCACCTCTCACTAGCAACAGGTACCAAATAACTCTGTCCACCAAGGCTAGAACAAATAGGAAGAATCACCTGTTGTTTTTCGTCTCTGCGAGGATTTGAACCATGGTTCTTAACCCACTTCATTGACCATAAAGCCACACCCTTGGGTGCCCGGGTAAGTGAATTTGTTTAGTTGTCTTTATAGCTTTACTTAAGTTATTTGACTTATTTATACTTATTAACCTTTAAATTTATTTTTCTATAGTTGAATGGTGGCCGCTATTTGGTTGTAAAACTCCCACATAGCAAAGGTTTGCCATGAAATTACTCTCTACAAATTATGCGTAGATTTATTCCAAAAAGAGGAATAGGCTTGTGCTATCGCGTCAATGATCTAGTGTACATTAAGTACAATAGAACATCGAAACGACGTTATAATGCTCGCAATACCATTGATCCAATTTCATTGGATAATATATTGATGAGGCAAATGAATGGTTAGTATAGTTGGATGCCCCGAAGATCAAGAAGATGAACTAGTATATGAGGAAGGTGATCTTAATTGGGGTATTGTTGCTACGACGATTGGAGTTGAGGAGAATATCTATGGTCTTCAGAGAAGTTCTTCAAGTTCAAGGTCACTTGACAAAGGAAAAGCTACAAGTTCAAGTCAGACTCGGTCCTTAGTGGATGAAGAATCTGAGGAATAAGATGAGGGGCAATATAATGAAATGGATCTTGGACTTAAAATCTTGAAAAGAATAGACTTTCAGAGTTCCAGTATTACTTGTCTTATGAATACTTTTAGTTTTTGAATTGAAATATTTGCTAATATGTTATTGCTATTAAGATCTTGGTTATTTATATGCAATTAAATATTTTAAATTTTTGGTATTAATTGGCACCTCACTTCAAAAAGACGAGCGGCAAGTTTTTTGGTATTAATTGGCGCCTCACTTCAAAAAGGTGAGCGCCTCGCCGCTTGCCTAGCCTCGAGGCGAGGCAGACCCTTGTTGCCTTTCGCCGTCCAAAACACTTTCACAAGATGCACGGACATGTTGGCCTTAAAATTGGGAGCTAGGAGGCTCTAAGCATTGAAATCTCTTGTATTACCATCCTTTAATTTGTTGCATTTAGACAAGCAATGCAAAATTTTATGACAGCATTCTTCATTCACGAACAAGCAGTTCCAACACCATATGACTAGCTAAAGCACTTTGTCCATGAAAACTGAAGCTTTCAACATGTTGCTAGATTTATACAGCCCTCTATTATCACATTTGCATCTTAAAGTGTCAACTAATGAAGCAGTCTTTAATGCAAGAAATATATTAAGACTTGTGAATTAGCTAACTTGAGTGAAGCCAGCAAACATTAACTCACTCAATATTGAGCTTGGTGAATGTATGCATTCATGGACAAATCCTATCTTAACCTGGAGATACAGCGCTCTTATGTCCATCATAAACCCCTTTACTCAAGCTCAAGAGTGATCCCAAGAAGAAGTTTTTAAGCAGGACACATAAATACTATGTCAGTGTCCATGTACACTATTATATAGAGCAATTTGACTCCCGCAAACATGTGTTTGGGTTTTACCTGTTCCCACTTAAACAACCTATAGAAACATTAATATCTCTAACCAGTTATAAATTTCCTATAATGCAGCCTTATAAATGACTCAAACTAATCTAAATAAAAAGAATTAAGCACAACTATTTTTAATGATGACAAACCACTAAGTCAATATTTCAACCAACTTCCCACAATAATCTGCAATTTAAAAATTCAAATTTTGATACTGTTTTTGTATGAACAACTACTCTTAACTTAATTTGGTCGAAAGATGTCAATCCTACCACAAAAAACTTGACAATGTCATCCACATGTTTCAAAGAGAAGTCAAATTCAACCTAAACTTAAACTCCTCCTAACAGATATTCTTCATATGCTTCCTAACTTCGTACGTAGGTGTGCTAAAAATAATTATTACTGCATAACACACATTCTTCACAATTTTTGCTAACTTCACATTCTCCACTTAGCTAAAAATAATTATAACTGTATAATGAGTAAGAACAGAGGGACAAATTGAATGGATCCGAACTACGGACATACGCAATAAATAAATAAATAAATTAATAGTAGCAAAAAAACCTACCTTTGGTCAACTGCTTCAGATTGTACAGTCTTTTCAACCTCATCGATGGTAGAATCAGATGCCAACTGTTGGTTCCTTCTGAGCCACTGCTGTGTCTGTTGGTTCTGAAAATGCTGCTGCTGCTGCTGCTGGTTCACCGGATTTCTCTGCACGTACTGCTGCGGATTTCTCGGTTGAAAATTAGGGTTAGCGTTAGGGTACATGTTTCCTCCTCCACGGCCGCCTCCGCCACCTCCGCCTCCCATTCCCGGCGGTGGATATCTTCCTCTCGGATTCATCACCAATAAAGAAAAAGAGATCTCAAAACAAAAACCCTAAAAGAATACGCCAATTGTAGCAACAAATTAGGAAATTGTGAAGAAATTTGAAGAAAGTTTAGAGAAATTGATGAAAAGTTTTAGAGAATTTTGAAGAAAAAGGAGAGAAATGATTGCAGGGACGTGGGCCTTAGGGCGTAAAAGAGATTTGTTAAAATTGCAGAATGGTCACTTCATTTTATACTTTTTTATGGAACGGGCTGAATTTTGGGATCTATATACTTGTTATAATTGCAAAAAGGTCCTTTCAGTTAAAGTGAAATGCAAAAAGGGTCTTCAAAAACATAACTTTTTTCTTTTAGCAGCCAACCTTTGGATTATAATAGAGACAACATATAGTGGCTAATTTAAAATGTCAAGGTTATGATTGAACTACTATAAAATGATTATCAGTGTTTGATTGCTAAAAGGTTGAGCATATTAGGTACTCCACTTATTAATTAGATAAAATTCAAATTATTCTTTTTATCTTCACGGGATGTTTTCACCTTTTTATTTTTTTGTTGACTCGAATTTACATTTTTAAAATTGAGCTAGCATTTGATTATAGATTTTCAAATACTTTTTGGAAAAATCAATTTTGAGTGAAGTTTCAATATGTATTTGGTCATAATTTTTTAAAAACATATTTCATTCTTTAAAAAAAACATGAGACGTGATTTATACCTATAATCTTTAAAATTATTTTTAAAAAATACACATAAATTTAACACAAAATTATCATTTTTATAATGAACTAGATAATACATCAATAAAAATATAATAATTTCATATTCAACTAATATCTCTTTAATAAGAATGTGTTTAATTAGAGCTAGGTAAATAGAATTATAAATTTATAATGGTCTTTTTACATAGATAATATATTATAAAGCCTTATTTACGAATTATAATATAATTTTTACTCTTACAGATTATAGCCTTACTTTTCTTATCAAAAATAACAGAATTAGCTAAATACACATATAATACATTTCTAACACAATTCTAATGTACTAACACATAATTTTCTGACAATAGTTATACTTCTCATAGGCAATCTTTTTCTAATAGTTTGATGCCTGCAGTAAATTCTATTTACAATAGACGTTCTTTATCTAGTAATAAATTGCTGCCTGATTTGCATCATATTTCTCCTATTGAACCTGTCTATGGTCCAGCTCGAGATCGGGCTGCTTCTTTACACACGTTATCTTCTATTGCCTCTAATAAAAAGGCTGAAATAAAAATTGATCCTCTGTTAAATGTGGTTAGAGCTAAGGATAATTCCTCAGATGTCTCTGACAAGGATATTTCTTCTGTGTCCGAAATGGATTTCAACCCTAATGATAGTTGATTATGGATGTACACCAAATAGACTTGCTAAACAACCTGTTGTTATTCGAGATACTTCTTTTGATGATTTAAAAGAAGAAGTTGAAAATTTAAAAAAAAAGAAATAAAGGCGCTTAAACAAAATCAGATTATTTGTGATCACCGCCTTTCTCAAATTGAAAAAGCTGATAGCAAAGGTAAAAGTGTTGTCGAAGATAATACTTTGACCAGACCTATTACTACTGATAATAGGCAAAACATGTTTTTAGGAATGATGCAAATTGTCACTGCTCATAAATGGTTTGTTAAATGCACCATATTGATTGATAATGCTTTTTCTATAATAGAGATTGCCATGATTGATAGCGGGGCCGATGTAAGTTGTATTCAAGAGGGCCTTGTTCCAACAAAATATTTTGAAAAAACAACGCATATGGTCCGATATGCCTCAGGCCATGCTCTTGATATTAAATATAAATTGCCTAATACTCGTATTTGTCAAAGTAAAGTTTGTATTCCTCACTTCTTTTTCTTAGTGAAAAATCAGTTATACCTCCCTATTATACTTGGAACTCCCTTTATAAATGCTATCTATCCCTTCACTAGCATAACAGCTGAAGGCTTTTCAGCTACTTACAAAGGGCAAAACATTAGTTATACTTTTGTTACAGATCCTGTCTCTCGTGATATTAACGCCTTGATTGATATGAAACAAAGGCACATTGATTCTTTACAATTCGAATTATTTAGTTTGAATATATTTGATACGTTAAAATCTGCCAAGATACAACAAAAAATAAAATTGATTTCTGAGCAGATGGCCATCGATGTTTGTGCCGATCATCCTAGTGCTTTTTGGAACAGAAAAAAGCATATTGTGACTCTTCCATACGAAGAAGACTTCTCTGAGGATAATATCCCTACTAAATCTCGTCCTTGCCAGATGAACGCCGAATTGGTCGAATTCTGCAAAAAGGAAATAGACATGTTATTACAAAAGGGTTTGATAAAACCTTCTAAATCTCCTTGGTCTTGCACTGCTTTTTATGTTAATAATGCAGCAGAGAAGGAACGTGGTGTTCCCAGGTTAGTAATAAACTACAAACCTTTAAACAAGTATCTTAAATGGATTCGATACCCTATTCCTAATAAAAGGGATTTACTTTCAAGATTATATGATGCCAACATCTTTTCAAAATTTGATTTAAAATCAGGTTATTGGCAGATTCAAATCTTCAAGGAGCATTCTTATAGAACTGCTTTCAACGTCCCATTTGGGCAATATGAGTGGAACGTAATGCCATTTGGTTTAAAAAACGCTCCTTCTGAATTTCAGAAAATTATGAATGATATTTTTAACCCCTATTTAGACTTTATTATAGTCTATATTGATGATATTCTAATTTATTCTAAAACATTAGAAACTCATATTAAACATTTAGATATGTTCAAAAAAATTGTTATTCAAAATGGGTTAGTTATTTCTAAACCAAAAATGAGTCTCTTCCAAACTGAAGTCCGGTTTCTTGGACATTTAATTTGTCAAGGAAAAGTAACCCCGATTCAAAGATCTATTGAATTTGTTTTGAAATTTCCTGATGTTATCACAGATAGAACTCAGCTTCAGAGGTTCTTGGGAAGTTTGAATTATATCTCTCCTTTCTATAAAAATCTTTCTAGAGATTTGGCTCCGTTATATGACAGGCTTAAAAAGGATCAAAAAAAGCCTTGGACCAATAGTCTCACTGACTTGGTCAAAAATATTAAGGTTAGGGTTAAAACCTTGCCTTGTCTGACTCTGGCTAATCCTAGCTGGGAAAAGATTATAGAAACCGATGCTTCCAATATTGGCTATGGAGGAATTTTGAAGCAGATCAATCCGAATGATAAGAATGAATACTTGATACGGTTTCATTCAGAAAAATGGAGCGATGCTCAGAAAAAATATGCCACGATAGCACATGAAATGTTGACCATTGTTAAATGTGTTTTAAAATTTCAAGATGATTTATACAATCAAAGGTTTTTGATAAAAACAGATGCTCAATCAGTTAAGTATATGTTTGATAAAGATTTCAAGCATGATGCATCCAAGCTAATGTTCGCCAGATGGCAAGCTCAATTAGCTCCATTTGATTTCGATATTCAGTATAAAAAGGGAAGCGATAATTCTCTCCCAGATTTTTTATCTCGAGAATATCTTTCACAATGAACTTAGTTTCATATTTTACTGAAGAAATTCTTATAACCATTTTAAAGGTTGTTCCTCTAAATAGAGATCTGCAGGAACTTGTGATATGGAAAATCATAGACAAAACAATAACAGACACTTCGTTATATGAAGATATTATTGCTTTAAAAGAAGAAAGATACTTCGTTCTTGATTTAAATATTTATGAATAACGGATGTATTTTCTGCGCAGAATGGAACCCCCTTGGGTAACCAAGGATAGAGGACGCGGAAATAGAGGAAGAGGAAGAGGAAGAGGAAGGGGAAGATCATCCCCCTCATCATCAGGATCATCATATGGGTCCACGTACCGTTCCCCGATTATACAAAATTATGGAATGAGTTTGATAAACTCAAAACCTTCTCAAGCGAGCTCAAGCTCAACCCCAATAAATTTGAAAGATATTCCAACAACTGATCCATTATATGATCGGTTACAGCAATATTTAGCTCAAAGAGCTCAAAGGCAACAATCTACTTTTGCATCTGTTGCCAGAGAAGAGGCTGATGATACCTCTACCTATGAAAAGATTCCAAAGAGAGAAATGATATTTCTCCTGGAAAACTCTGATATTCAGAGAAAAGAAGAACCTTGGAAAATATTCCAAAGGTATTTAATCAAAGGATTATATTTCCCGGGTGAGTCATACAAAACCCAGCTTATTACGAGACAATTCTCATAAGTACAGGAAGTGCGGAATTCCAGCATTTCAGTGGTTATAACGCAGACGAGAATGTTTATAACTTCTCAAAAATGATAATCAAACAGATCATATCTGTTGAAGATTGGGGAATATCCACAATGAAAGAGAGGCAACTGAGCCTAAAAGGCGTACCCATGAATTTTACTTACTGGGACTACATCCATGCTTTTGATAAAGCTCTCATTTATAATAACGAGAAGCACAAGCATACTTGGTTTTTAAAAATTTGTGCGAAGATATTCGCAAAACCCATTCCTAACTGGTTTCTAAATTGGTGGTCATACCACGGCCCAACCGCAAAGATTTTGCCAGATCCATTTTTTAAGTTATACAAACAGTGGGCGAAAGTATCACCCAAACTCAATGAGATATATCTCATGGATCATATTTGTTATATTGAAAAAATTGATCAAATTTATTTCTTTATTGAATTTTCTATTCCATGGATCCATAAATGGACCCCGGAAGTAGATTATACTGAAGAACAAATTCCATGTTTATATCGGAATTTTTATAACAACTTTTGGGATAAGCTAATGAAGCAGGATCCCACAACAAAACTTATATATGGACAAGAGTTATTAGATCTGATTCAAGCGAAGATCCAAGAATATAGTCTTGGCCCCCAACAGGATATTTTTATACAAGATAATTCAGTCCGTAATATGGCCAGAAAGATCTCCGTTCAAGGTGGAGATAAAGAAGAAATGATTAAAAAATATTTGGATAAAATCAAGAAGAATCTGATGTTAAACATAACACAATATGAAAAATCTGACACTTCAATGAGAAGTGACGCCAGTGATGATATGACAGAAATGCAGGAAACTCAACCAAGGGAATCCACTCCAGAAGATGTGCTGGAAAAGGCGGAAGATTTCCTACGGAGGCTAAAGGGAAAAGACAAGATATGAACAGTTACTTGATAAGTCTGTGTAAAGGACAGATGGGTCCCATTAGGAACTGTAGAAAGATTCCAAATGTTTTATATTTCCCTATAAATAAGAGAGTCTTTCGTAGATAGAGAGCAGGTTTTAAAAACCCATTTTCTTAAGTTTAGTTTTCTCTACTCTCTCTCTCTCTCTCTCTCTAAATATTGTAAAGGTTTGCCGGAGATCAACCGGAATATATAAGAAAGTTCTTTAAGGTAATAATTTCTCTTGTCTTTTAATTATCTCCCCTTCCTCAAGCAACGCCGTGACTATGTCCGGCTAAACTTAGTTGTATCTATGTCGACTGACTAATTTCGCTTTTGTATTCACCATGAAAGATCTAGACTTTATCCAGATATAAACAAATTTAGGTATGGTTTCTTGACTTGGTTCTGAGATGGTGGCACAGTCAGATCTGATACTATTATTATTAGCTTTGTCTTAGTGACTCCGTCTAGCCAGCCGTGGTCTCAAGCCCGTTAAAGGAGAAAAAGGGCGTCTCTACCCAGTTAGAACTGCTAGGACACATGGGTTTAATAACAATATGTACTGGATCTCGACAGGCCCCTTGCTTGGGTAAAAGCTTTAACAGCCTCCATACAGTCATCAAATCATAAATAAATCTGCATATATCTCGATTCTTAAATCCATTTAAGGATGCTTGACTTGCTAGATCATCGACTATGGCGGACTACCGCCCGGTCGCAGATCCTGCTTTTACTGGTATCAGAGCCTAGGAAACTTTCATGGTAAATACAAGATCGAGGTGAAGTTACGAGACATAGGTACAACTCTGTCTTGACTCTGTCTTGATGGATCTCGGTGAGATAAGTACTAAAAGTACTCGTCTAGAGGAGGTAGATATACCTCAAAATCTTGATTTACTTAATAAATGGACTATTCCAAAGGTTGATATCAAAACCATTATGATTATGGTTGGTTTGATAAACTCTCTTCTAAACAATTGATAAAAACTACTGAGCAATCTCTTGCTTTAAATTCTTCTGAACAGACTATTCATTTGTTAAACAAACGTGATATTGATTTATATAAACATCGTTATAATTATCTGCATATTGGTATGGTTCAAATTGCCTTTAAACCTTTGACCCTTAAAGGGTTGCCTGAAACTTTTCTAGCGGCTCTCAGAGATGCTAGGAATTTAAATTTTTATCAATCTTTAATGGGTTCAATTGAATCTACAGTGGCTTATGGCCCAGTATATTTTAATACTCAGCCCAATCTGCAGTTATCTCTTTCTGATGTTAATATCATCGATGCTTTAACTTTAAATGTTAAAACGCATGGGTATAATTATGTGCCTGGTTCAGAACTGATATGTTTATCTTACAGAATCTATTTTAAGTTATTATCGACTTTAAATCCTAAATGTAAGTTATATGATACATCTGAGCAAACTATTTTAGTAGAGACCAATTTTGCTAGGTCCAAGGTCACCACGAGGAAACCTATTAGATGGGAAGAAATTAATTTTTCCACCACTTGGACTTTAAATTCGGTTATTTCCCCGAATCAAGTAACTGATGCAGTTACAAACTCTAAATATTCTCATATTTCTCAAGATTCTGATGGTAGAATATGTATTCAATTTCTGACAATAGTTATACTTCTCATAGGCAATCTTTTTTGAGGAACTAGCTTTGTTATTAGCAGCTAGCTGGATTATTTTTTCACGAAGATTGTTATTAGTAACTTCCTTTAACAATTCTATCACATTATCAGAAGTAATAGTCAGTAAATTCATGTCTTCAAACTGTGATTGAAGTTTATAAAATTCATCATTTTCGCAATGGCAAATATCGCCTTGGCACTTACAAACCTCAGTTGTGGCTGGTTGGTTATTACCAGATGTATTACCTGATGGTTCAGCCATATCAGTTTCTTCTTGTGAACTGGAATCAGACTCATAATCTGACTCAGAACCAGAAGTGTATAAGAAGCTATAAACCTTATCATGAATATCTTCATCTAATTCCAAAGCTTTGAGCTTCTCAAGTTTATAATTAGGCGCTATATGACCAAATTTTCTGCACTTATAACACTTGATCTTTGCGAGTTCGCGCTTGGATTAATTTTTCATAAATCTATGAGACTTACGATGAGCTTTTCGCTCTTCTCTTTCTTCTCTAAATCTTCGTTTAGATCTCTTTCTATAACGGTTATGATCAGAATCTCTAACCTTCTTGTGCTTATTAGCAGAGGTATCAGGTAAACCAAATTGAGTACAAAAATCTCCTAATTGAGATCTTTCCCTAAACTTATCTATCTTAAGCTATCTGGATAACTTCAATTCGTTGCACAGGTTAATACCTTCTTGAGTGCAAACTCCAATAAGCTTTCCATAGGTGTAGGTAAGGTAAGGGATAGTTCCTTGAGGATCCCTTAGAGACTTTTTAACTCTTTCAGCAAATAATGGCGGCAAGCCGTCTATAAACCTAGCTTTCCAGTATTCATACTTGTTTTCGGGTAGTTCCATTACCCGACTGAGATAGGTATCTTTGTACCACCTAAATTCGCCTAAGTGTCTACATCGTAGACCATTTAACAGAGAACGAACTGTCTCATATTGGTTGGTGAATCTACCATTAAAATGTTCTAGAATGGTCAAGACTAGTGTATAAACTGCATCTTCTCTATTTCTTGTTAAAGCCATTCCTAGGTTATCAACTCCTTCATTGTCAGCAATGGCATTTATAATTGCAGCCTTGGCTTCAATGCTCATATAATTGTCCCACCAGCCTCTTAATTGACCAGTAAAACCAGCAATAATCATCTTGCAAATATTTCTGTCAGTATTATTAGTACTTCGACAGATGGTTGAATACATAAGCATTCTATGGACGAGAATAGTAAGCTGTCTATCAGTCAGGCCATCCAAGTTCCATTCATAGATTTTAGTCCAGGCTCACTGGCAAGAAAATACATCCAGAATGAATTTTCAAATGATAAGTAGAATCAGTTTAGAACTTGGTTTTTTGACACTTATAGTGAAAACGATTTAAATAATATTTCTCAAGAATTTTATGAGAACTGTGCTTTACATAATCATATTATGTTTTTTGTTCCCTGGTTTATAACCACCTATTTACCTTTGTTCATCAATGTTCTTGAACGTTCTTATAAAGATGCAAAAGGTGATATTATAAAAACTGTTTATCCACCGCAGTCATCGTTTATTTTACCTAATAATGTGGGTATCACTTTTACTGCGTTTCAAAAATTTGTGGAAGATGATGTGGCTACTGTTAGTATAAATGAGATTAATAATCTCATCGCTCAAAATAATTATTTGGGTCTTTATGTTAAAGTATTGGGAGAACATATTAGCTCTCTTGATAAAAAGCTGGATGAATTAACAGCTTTAGTGATCCAGATAAAGGCTGACATGAGGGATGCGGCTTCAACTTCTAGTTCGGCTCAGCCTTCTAAGCTCCCTACTCATGTTCAAAGACCCCCTGAAATTCAGGGCTTCATTTTCAAACCTCTTCAAGAGTTAGAAGAACTTCTTGATAAAAAATTTTCAAAATTAGGAATGAATCCTATTGATTTGTCAGAAGATTTTGCTACTGATATAGAAAACACTTTTGATTTAAAAAATCAAGTTGATTTTGAAATTAATAAACTTCGTGGCTATCCTAAGAAGAATAGTGGTAATACCAGTTTTGCTCATAAACCCAGTATGCAAACGTATTATTATTCTAGACCAACCCCTCAAGATGTTCTAATTGAAGAGCGGGATTGGAACCAGACCAATACTTCTTGTAGTGGTACGTTTTAACAAAAAAAATAAACAATAATTATAATACATTTTGAATTCAATATATTATAGGCATGCATCAAGGCACATGGTGAATATATAACTAAAACCTTTTTAATACAAAATTATGATAAGTATTATATCTGAATTCAAATATTTCAGTATTATTTAAAGTAATTGTATTATATATGTTCTGGAATAACAGCTATTAAATTCATAACAATATATAATATTGAACTTAAGACTATTTTTTATATTTAATATAACTTTTTCAAGTGTTTTGTCATCTTCCTTTTGCCTACAGATCCTCTGAACATAATAGTATTTTTTCCTTTTTCCCTTTGATCTTACTGAAAAATTATTTGTTAGCACAATTTACAATCTTTTGGGTTTTCTGTTCCATTCAATTTCAAGAATTTGTTGTTTTCAATTTAATTTTTATTTTTCTTCTAGCATACTGATTTTTGTTTGTTTGTTTTCAACTGGGTCATTTCAAATATGGGTAGATCTGTTTCATATTGCTTCGTAACAGGCAAGGAAAATCTCGTTAGCCTCTGTAGGTTCATCGGTTGGCCTCTGATTTGCGTGGGAGTATGGTGTTGCTGGAAAGAGTTGTTGGTTGTTGGTTTGTTTCACCGGAGTGGCGTGATTTCATCAGAACGACGAAGGGAGAGGGAGCAAGGGGACTGGTTCATTGGGGTTTATTGTTTATGGGATTTTGCCGGAGTTTGGTGTCACGACAGTGGAAAAGAGGGACGGTGGATTTGGTGCAACACGCTCACTGGAGCTTCATCTGATTCTTCCCAGTTCACCAGTGGTGGTGCTGATCTCATTGGTTGCTCGCTAGGTGCACAAAAAATGAAGTTGTTGCGTCGAATAAATATAACAGTTATTAATGATAATGGTAAGCTACGGATGGCAATAAAGAAAAAGGTCCCTCAAAAAGAGTAATAATAGATGTAAAAGAAATTGTTTATGTAAAAATTTCAATTATAATTGAAGTCATAATTGATGGAATTTTCTATAAAATATAAAGGTTTGGGGTAAAAATTTAAAAGAACTCAAAAATTAGATTTTGGCCCAAAAAATACTTCTTCTAGATTTTGGGATTTTTTTTCAAATCAAAGAGTGGCCGAAGCCATTTATTAATAAAAACAAAGTAGGCAATATTTACAAGGGCTCAGCCCAAAAGTGGCTAGGCCCAAAGGAAGAGAAACAAAAACACAGCAACACAAAAGAAAAAAGAAAGAAGCTCAACAAAAGCCAGGTTCACAAAATAAAAAAGGAAAGCACACAGAACAAAAAAAAAGGGAAAGCCAAATGTCTTCCCCAAAAAATCTATGAACCTTCTAAACCTCGTCGGAGGGTTTTAGGTTCCCGAAGGTCCTCCAGAAAAAGAACTGAGGCAAAAGGGTCCTCAACTATAAGTTTTCTAGAACAATCTTTACCACTCCTAAACACTCGAAAAAGATTTCACATAGACACCTTAAATCTCATAAGTGCCAAGAACTCCAAATCATAGAAGACGTCTTCTAGCAGAGAAGGGGGAGAATGCTTGATGCTGTCTTTTTACAGGTTGGATCCTCTTTCCCTATGTGAAAACACAATCAGATCTAGTAACTTCGATTTCTTACCTTGAAATTTCCGTCAACAAGTTGAGTTCCTGAGGAGATAATACCACTGTTAGATGTCAATTCTAAAGCATGATTTCGAAAACATATAGTTGAGGTTGGTTTCACAACTAGAAGAAGAACTGAGCTAGTAATAACAAACATTGTAGGAGAAGTGTGAAAATGTAGCTTTGATAGACTTTCTTCTCTGAAATTTGTATCTTTTCCTATGCTTGAATGTATTCACTGATTTTGTGTGTATTCAATGTTATGAACTCTTTTGAATCTTAGATTAGGAGTCTGTGCTTTGTCCATATCTAAGATGTGTTTTGCATTACTTGGTAATTCTTGATAAGCTGAGAATGTTATAGTACCTGCAAAATTAAAAACTAGGTTAGTTAAAAGGTCTGCAACATGTTCCCTTCTCTCATGATGTGTTCAATAGTGATCTCTTTTCCATGCCTCATGTACTGGATTCCCCCTGCATCACTACTGATGGTCCAAGGGATTTCCCAAATCCCATCCGGTACCTTCTTCAAGGTTAGGCTATCTGTCTCAATCTGTAAAGAAAGTGAATTATTCAGTAAGCAGTACTCCAATCCATCCTTTAGGGTAATAATCTGAGCATTAAGACTTTGCACTGCATCTACAGTAGAAACTTTTGCAAACACCAACTCCCCTCTATCATCTCTGACACAGAAAGCAATGGATCTTGATCCATCCTCTTTCACAACTCCATTTGTGTTACACTTATAGTGTCCCCTGCTAGGCATCTTTCATTGTACAAGAGTGCACTTAATTGAGGGGGTATACCCTTCTAAAAACTGCACCTGTTTAGGTCAATTCTTAGGCAACTCCTTGAGCCAGGGTAGGAGCATTTGGCCATTAAGAAATATTCTTGTTTACCTCAAATAAGACCTTAGGTATAGACGTGTTGCCTCCATGAGCAATATTGTTTCTTCTTTTCCAAATTTTCCATGTAACAAAAGCAGGGACCGCCTTAAGAAGAGGTCCAAGCTTGTCGTTACAAGTTGTTTCCCACCATTTATTAATAGTGTGTTTAAGCTAAATAAAAGGGTCTGGGATCCCAGCTGCATTGGCCAAAAAATGTCATACCTTCTGAGCATTCTCACAAGTGACAAACATGTGGTCTATGGATTCTGCATAGGGTCCATCACAATATTTGCACTTGGATGCTAGAGGTATTCCCATTCCTATTAGAATATCATCCATAGGAATTCTCCTCTTCCATAGTCTCCATAAGAAGAAGGAAACTTTGAAATGTATATTCTTAGCTCAAATATTCAAGAAATGTTCTTTCTTCTCCTCAGCATATCTGATTTCTTCCCAGGCCATTTTAACTGTGAACTTGCATGAACTGTTAGGCATTCACCATGACTTGTCCCAGTCTTGGGTAGCTTAAGTGAATTTCATGTGCTTTCTGATATGGTCAACTACTTCCAAGGGGAATAACTGTTGTAACTTGTTGAAATTCCACCCCTCCGTATCCCATAGTTCACAAATCTCCATGTTAGGTCTCTCTTGGTGTTTTGGAGGTAGGATATAGTTGAATGCCCCTAGCTTGGTCTAGTTGTCATACCATACATTAGAGTGCCCACACCTGGGCTCCCACTAAATTTCTTGGTCAACTAGGTCTCTAGCTTCAAGCATCTTCTTTCACAATTGTGAGCCACCCTTCCACTCCACAGTGTGTGAAGAATATTTTTTGCAGTATTTGTTTCATATAAAATTAGTCCAAGGTGATTTCTTAGTTCTAAAAATCCACCATAGCTTAGCAAACAAAGCAGTAGATACTTCAAACAGGGACCTGAAACCTAGCCCTTTTTCTTCTTAAGGAAAGCACATCTTTGTCCAAGCTACCCAGTGTTTGTTTTTTCCTTCCTCCTTATTATTCTAGAAAAACTTAGAAAAAAGCTTGTTTAAATCATGAATAACACATTTAGGAGGATTAATAGCAGACAGAAGATAGATAGGCATACTTTGTAGAACACTAGAGATTAGTACATCTTTTCCTCCAAAGAAAGCTTCTTTCCCTTCCAAGTTTGCAACCTGTTTTTAACTTTTTTGATGATGTCATTGTAGTGATTCTTTATCTTCCAGCCATGTAGGATGGGGCATACTAGATAGGTTAGAGGGAATTGACCTCTAGAGAATCCAGTAATTCTAGCAACCTCTTGGTTTATAGCATTAGCTACCTTGTGAAACATGTAATATGAGCTTTTCTCCTTGTTAATTAGCTGACCTGATTATTCCTCATACTCTCCCAGAGTCTGCATAATTAGTTCTATGGAGGTATTATCAGCAGAAGTGAAGATCACTGTGTCATCTACATAAGCCAGATGATTCAAATCTAAGGTCTATTTGGGCATTCCAAATCCTTTGAAACTAGGATTTTCATATAGGTTATTGAGTGCCCTGCTTAGTACTTCTGCTACAAGAATGAAGAGGGTTGGTGATAGGGGATCACCCTGTTTCACACCCCTAGTAGAGTGAAAAAATCATGAGATTTCCAATTTATGAGCACAAAGAACCAATTATTTGCAATGAATCTCCAAATCATGTCAACAACACCAGGACAAAAACCCATTTTTTTGTAATACCCTGATAAAGAAAGTCCAAGAGACTCTATCATAGGACTTAGTCATATCTAGCTTTATAACAACATTAGCATGCTTACCTCTTTTCCTGATATCAGTGATAATCTCCTGTGCAAGAAGTACATTTTCAATAATGTTTCTCCCCTTTACAAAACCAGATTGGTTCTGTGATATGAGATTGGGGAGAATGTTCTCTGGCCTGTCATGAAGTACTCTTGAAATAACTTTGTTCATAAAATTACTCAGGCTGATTGGCCTCATGTTTAAGAAGGTGTGCACATTTTTGTTCTTAGAAAATAACACCAAATTGGTGTGGGTTATATATTTAGGTAGTGTCTGCCCTTCAAAGAAAGCTCTGACCACATGATGCACATCAGTACCTATAATACTCCAGCAACTTTGGTAAAAATGTCTTGATAAACCATCAGGACCACTGCTACTATCCCCCTTCAACTCAAAAACCACTTTCCTAACTTCCTCCATGGTGGGTGCTTTAGATAACTCTTCATTCTCATGTACCTTGATCATGCCAGAGATGTTCTGGAGTAAGGTCAGATCATTTGTGGATGGCTGCTCTGTGAATTGATTCTAGTAGAAAGATCTAGCTTCATCAGCTATCTGGCTTATCTCTTTTAGTAATTCTCCATCTCTAGAACAGATCTTTTTCAAGGTTAGTTTATTTCTTCTTCCCTTAACCAAGCTATGAAAGAATCTGGTGTTCTTGTCCCTCTCAGAAAACCATGAGATATTGGATTTCTGTCTCCAGAATTCCTCTTCATAGTGGATGTATTTCTTTATTTCAACTTGGGCTTTTTGAAGCACAGTTCTATTAGCCTCTGTTGGAAACTCTTCAAACAAATCCTCCTTGATTCTCACTATTTCCTCCCTTATTGCTAGTTGCTTGAATATGTCACCATAGAAGTCCTTGCTCCAGGTTGTTAAGGCAGTCTTAACATTCTTCATCTTGAGCTTTATTCTGATGAAAATGTCAGAGTTCTCTGGTGCTACCCAATTCTGTCTGACAATTTCCTTAAACTTCTTTTGTTCAGTCCAGAATTTTAAAAACTTGAAAGGCCTACTGTAATAGGCTGATTGTGTGCCATATGTCATAAGCATGAGGGCATGATCAGAGCCAATCCTGGAGAAATGCTCCACCTCCAAATGATTGAACCACTCCATAAACTGACCATTAGTAAGCATCATATCCAGTCTTTTGAAAATGCAATCATCCCCTACTCTACCATTCCACCAGGTAAAAGGGCTCCCTTTGTAGTTCACATCATATTGCTCACAAGAGTTTATGAAATAAGCAAAGTCTTCATATTCAGAGGGATATACAGGCAACCCAACTATTTTCTCTTCTTTATTGAGGATAACATTGAAAACCCCTCCTACAAGCCATGGTATGTTCAGATCATTTGCCATCCCATAAATATCTTCCCACAACTGTAATCTTTCCAATACATCACACTTTGCACAGATTAAAGTAGTGATCAATGAAGCACTACTGTCTATGAAATTTAACTTCATGGAGATTTTTTGTACTGAGTCTTGAATGATTTCAACATTGATCCCCTCATTCACAAAGAAAAAAATCTTGTCATTTTGATTGAAACTTGCATACTTCATCCCTATTCTTCTTTTATACTTTTGGATGTGCCTTGAGTCTTGAAAGGGTTCTATAAGAGCAATTAAGGCAAATTTATGATGTTTGTGCAACATTTGAACTCTATTAAATGCTTGTTGAGAAGCAACAGATCTTATGTTCCAAAAGAGGGTTTTTAACATCATTTAAAGGATGAATTGAACCGCTTTTTGGCAATACTCTCTTAGGCAGATTCTTTCCTTTGCCTTTTTTGTTGTCCTTTTTCACTGACCTTAGTGATAATCCTGCCTCCTTGGCAATCATATCAAGGTTTTGTAGATAATCTAGTTCCTTTTTGTCTTCTTTTTCCTCAGCCTCTCGACCCCCTCAGAACATTGGTGAGATATGATCTCATGTAGTGCCTTAAAAGGTGATGACTTCTTTAAGGCATTCCCCTGGATATTATTGCTAGAAGTTGCAATAATCAAATTATTTTAGGTAGCTAGCTCTATCTGCCCTGGAACCTGTAAGGGATATGTAATGCCCCAGAACTTCCAAGCCCAGACTTAGCTCAGGAAACCAGAGAAAAAAATAAAAAAATTCAACTGTAAGTAGAACCACGAGTCACTCCCACGAGCCGTGGAACAGTCCATAAGTCGTGGACTGGACTCATGGAACAAGGATCAGAGGACTGCTCCTCTGAAGTTTGGACCACAACTCATGATCATGGTCCATAGAAGTTTCCACGGACCGTAGATTCCATTCATGGGAACTCTTTCCAGTAGCCCAACTTTGAATCTCTAGGAACCACGAGTGGGTTCCACGACCCATGGAAGCTTTCACGAGTCGTGAACCCAATTCGTGGAACCAAGCTTCAAAGAGCCATGAATTCCAGCACAGGAACCACGAGTCATGAACCCAACTCATGGAACCCATTCCAGTAGCTCTATTTTCCAGGTCCAGGAACCACGATAGGGTTCCATGAGCCGTGGAAGTTTCCACGAGCCGTAGAACCCATCCGTTGAACCTGAGACGCAAATTTTCCAGCAGCTTTTAAGTTAAATTCTCAGGGGTATTTTAGACCTTTCCTTTCTATTTTGCTCTGACTATAAATAGTCTTAGGCTTATTTTATTTAGTCTAGTTCTCCAAAACAAAGTTAGTTCTTCTAAATTTGATTTAAAGTCAGAACAGAGCGTCTTCTCCAAAGCTCCAGGCCTAGGGTTCTCTCCTCCAAGCTTTAACTCCAAATTTCTTGCAGGGATTTTTCATCCACCAGGTATGTGGATATTCAGTAAGGGATTAGTTCACCCTTATGCCTAAAATTTCAGTCATTCTTCAATGTTCATGGTTTTAATAACTAGGGTTCCTACCCAATTATGCAAATCCTTCTAGAATTTAGTTCTTATGATTCTCACATGATTTATATACTATTTTATATGATTGAAATATGTTTTTTTATGATTTGCATGAGTTTTCACCATGACATGAGAAATCAAGAAATTAGCCCTAAATTGTAGGATTTTCTAAAGTATCACATTTTCTTCAAAATTCATTCTAGATTACTAGTATGAACTTTAAAGCAGAATTTAACTAGTTTTTAGTCTACTATAGTATTTCAGAAAAATAGAGATTTCAGACTAGTCTAGTCTTGGCTCAAAAACTCAGGTTTCCAATTTTAAAATGAGCTATTAGTATTCAGTTTGGGAGTAGTATTTAGCACCGAGTTAGACTAGGATTCAACGTACCCTCAAGTCCCATAACTACGTGCCATCATAGGTTTATAAGTCCCCTTTGTTGGGCATCAGTTTTAGTGATCACGCCACAGTCATGCCTTTACACCCTATCAAGGTATACTGGATCCTCTCGATGGGGCGTATACATCGGACTCCACGTTTAGCTCACGTGGTTTATGTTGGTTAATAGACTCTCCCATAATGTTAGTCTCAGTAATGTGCATTAGGCCCTCAGTTATGTTTACTTTTAGCTTTCAACATGCTTCCAGATTACTCTTGCATTTCTACTATTTATGCATGATTTTTACCTTGGGCCTATGTACTGCAGTTTAGTTCAATTTACAGCTTTCCAGTATTATAGCATATTTATGTATTCAGTTAGCTTTGCATATCCCTCATGCTCAGTACATTCAAAGTACTGACGCATACTATATGCTGCATCCTATCATGATGCAGGCTCAGGTTCTAGCTACAACCTCGCGATTAGCTCTCCCCGGTGCCACATCAACGATAGACAGTGGTGAGTCCTCATCATCCGAGGACATATATCTTATATGCTTTATGAGTAGTCAGTTTGTCTGTACTTTCAGTATTTTAGAGTTAGCTGGGGACTTATCCCAACAACTCGTCAGTATTAGAGGCTTTTCAAACATAGAGTCAGACTCAGCTGATTTGGGTTGTTCTGCTTTGTAGACAACTATTTGTTCAGATGTTCTATTCTTAGTTGAATTATATAAAATTATACTCCTTATTCAGTTATGCTTCGGTTCGTTTAGAATTATATTCAGTATGCTTGTGATATGCCAGTTTTAGGGTTAGCTTGGGGTCAGTTGTGATCCTACGTCCCGTGTTACGCCTAGGGTCTAGTCTCGGGGCGTGACAAACTTGGTATCAGAGAATCAGGTTCAAGAGTCCTAGGGTGTCTAAAAGCCACACTAAGTAGAGCCTCGTTCATGAGTGTGAAGCGCGCCACACCTATGAGGGAGGGGCTACAAAGTGTTCTAAGAAAAGCTTCACTTCTTTTGCTATCTTTATAGTGCGATTGAGTGTGAATCAACTCCTCCCTTCGAATCCATTATTATGCATTTCAGATCATGCCTCCTCGCAGAGCTAACACACGCAATGCTAACGCAATTCCTCCAGTCCCAGACCATGAGGTTACAAATGCAGAGTTCCGTAATGCAATTCAGTTGTTGGCTCAGACAGTTGCCAATCAGGCTAATCGGCAGGCCCAGTTCCTGTGAATCCCGCTGGTGGATCAACTGCAACCAGGGTTCGTGATTTTATTTATATGAATCTGCCAGAGTTTCTAGGGTCGAAGGTTGGTGAAGACCCACAAAATTTTATTAATGAGATCAAGAAGATTCTTGAGGTGATGCAAGTGACTGGTACTGATAGTTTGGAGTTAGCATCCTATCAACTCAAGGATGTGGCTCACATCTGGTTCACGTAGTGGAAAGACAACAGGGGTGTAAATGCAGCTCCTGTGACTTGAGATTGTTTTACTGGAGATTTTCTGGATAGATTCTTCCCGAGAGAGTTGAGAGAGGCTAGGGCCCATGAATTTATGAACTTAAGGCAGGGGTCCATGACAGTCCAGGAATACAGGCTGAAGTTCACTCAGCTCTCCAGGTATGCTCCATATATGGTAGCGGATCCAAGGGCTCAAATGGGCAAGTTTTTGTTTAGAGTATTTGATCTAGTGAAAACAAAGTGCAGGAATGCTATGTTATTGGGAGATATGGATATCTCCAGACTGATGACCTATGCTCAGCAGGTTGAGGGAGACAAGCTCAAGGAAATGGCTAAGGACAAAAAAAAGGCTAGGATAGGTTACTATGAATATTCTCAGCAAAGGTCGGGCGGTGGGAGTCGCTCACAGTTTCAGATCCGTAGCCCCAACGCCTTCATTAGCTAGTGCTCCATCTCCCAGGCCTCGACAAGACCAGAAAAGAGGAGCATCATGCTCTAAGTCTCATGCCAGTGTTTCAGGTAACCGTACTTTTCCATCATGACCAAAATATGGTAAGAACCATCCATGTGAGTGTCTTGCTGGAAGAGAGGGGTGTTTTAGTTGTGGTCAGCTCGGTCATAGGTTGAGGGATGGCCGCTCCGCCAGGCAGGGACAAGTTAGTAACAAAGCTCAGTCTACTACTTCAACAGCTCCAGCGAGCCACCACACTCATCAGGGTGTCTCGTCTAGTACAGGTGGTGGTCAGCATTAGAACAGATTATATGCCTTTTAGACTCGACAGAACCAGGAGGATTTTCCCAATTTGGTCACGGGTACGTTGCAAGTCTTCCATTTAGATGTTTATGCACTGTTAGACCAGGTGCTACACTTTCCTTCATAACTCCATATACAACAGTAAACTTTAATGTCAGTCCAGAAATCCTCCCAAAACACTTCTCAGTCTCTACTCTAGTTGGTGACCCAGTTATAGCCAGTCCGGTATATAGAAATTGCCCAGTCACAGTTTCCTAGAAAGTCACCTCAGCAGATTTTGTAGAGTTAGAAATGGTAGATTTTAATATCATTCTAGGCATGGATTAGTTACATTCCTGTTATTCCTCAGTTGATTATAGAACTAGGATCGTTCGGTTTCAGTTTCCTAACGAACCAGTCTTAGAATGGAAGGGTAATAACTCAGTGCCTGTAGGTCGTTTCATCTCCTACCTTAAGGCTAGAAAAATAATTTCCAAAGGGTATATCTATCATCTTGTTTGGGTTAAGGATTCAAACTCTGAGACCCCAACTCTTGAGTCAGTCCCAGTGGTGAATGAGTTCCCAGAAGTGTTTTCAGAAGATCTTCCTGGAGTTCCTCTTGAACGAGAAATCGACTTCGGAATAGATCTCCTTCCAGATACCCAGCCTATTTTGATTCCTTCTTACAAAATGGCTCTAGCTGAGCTTAAGGAATTGAAAGAACAGCTGAAAGACCTTCTAGATAAGGGCTTCATCAGACCCAGTATCTCTCCATAGGGCGCTCCAGTGTTGTTCGTGCGTAAGAAAGACAGTTCTCTCAGGATGTGCATTGACTACCGTCAGTTGAACAAAGTTACAATAAAAAATAAATATCCCATCCCAGGATTGATGACTTGTTCGACCAGCTTCAGGGAGCTAGTTGCTTTTCTAAGATAGACCTCAGATACAGTTATCATTAGCTCAGAGTCAGAGGTAGTAACATCCCAAAGACAGCCTTCAGGACTCGGTATGGTCACTATGAATTTGTAGTTATGTCTTTTGGACTAACCAATTCTCCTGTAGCTTTCATGGACTTAATGAACAAGGTGTTGAGACAGTATTTGGACTTGTTCATCATTGTTTTCATTGATGATATTCTTATTTATTCTCGAAATAAGGAAAAGCATGCGAATTATCTGAGGGTCATTCTGCAGACTCTCAAGGACCGCCAGGTATTCACCAAGTTCAGTAAGTGTGAGTTCTGGTTGAAATCAGTTGCTTTTCTTGGGCATATGGTGTCTAGTGAAGGCATCCTAGTTGATTCTCAAAAGAATAAGGCAGTAAAGAACTTGCCCAGACCCACCTCTCCGATAGACATCAGGAGTTTCTTGGGTTTGACTGGTTATTACAGGAGGTTCGTAGAAGAGTTTTCATCCAGAGTTTCCCCATTGACCAAGTTGACTTAGAAGAAGGTCAAGTTCCAGTGGTCAGAAGAGTGTGAGTATAGCTTCTTAGAATTAAAGACCAGGTTGACTACAACTCCTGTTTTGACTCTACCAGAGGGTTCAGATGGTTATGTGGTTTATTGTGATGCATCCAGAGTTGGCCTGGGTTGTGTTTTAATACAACAGGGTAAGGTCATAGCGTATGCTTCCAGACAACTTAAGGTCCATGAGAAGAACTACCTGACTCATGACCTCGAGCTTACAACTATTATGTTTGCCTTAAAGATCTGGAGACACTACTTGTATGGTATTCATGTTGATGTATTCACAAATTATAAGAACCTCCAGTACGTGTTCACCCAGAAATAGTTGAATCTTCATTAGAGGAGATGGCTTGAGTTTCTCAAGGATTATGATATGAATGTGCTCTACCATCCGGGTAAGGCCAATGTAGTGGCTGATGCTCTCAGCAAACTGTCCATGGGTAGTGTGTCACATGTCAAGAAAGAGAAGAAAGAATTAGCCAGAGAGGTTCATCAGCTTGCTTGCTTAAGAGTTTGCCTTATGGACACATCAGATGGCAGTGTGATAGTACATAATGGGTTATAATCTTCATTCGTAGCGGAGGTTAAGGAAAAATAGGATAGTGATCCCATATTGCTTCAGCTGAAGGGTGCAGTTTGTCAGCAGAAAGTTGAGGTTTTCTCCCAGGGGGAGATGGTGTGCTTCGTTATCAGGGTCGCTTATGTGTTCCTAAGGTGGGTGAATTAAGGCAGCAGATCCTTGCAGAATCCCATAATTCCAGATATTCCATTCATTCGGGTGCCACTAAGATGTACCATGATCTACAGAAAGTCTATTGGTGGAACAACATGAAGAGGGACATCACAGATTTTGTAGCTAAGTGTCCCAACTGTCAGAAGGTTAAAGTAGAACATCAAAAACTAAGAGGTGTGAATTTTATTATAGGATTGCCTCGTACTCGTAGACAACATGACTCCATTTGGGTGATAGTGGACAGAGTCACTAAGTCAGCTCATTTCTTGGCAGTTAAGACAACAGATTCGATGGAGTATTATGCCAAACTCTATAGCGAGAGAGTCAGGTTGCATGGGGTTCCCCTGTCTATCATCTCAGATAGAGGTCCTTAGTTTACATCTCATTTCTGGAGATCATTTCAGAAATTCTTGGTATTTAGGTGAATCTCAACATAATATTTCATTCACAGATGGATGGTTAGGCAGAGCGTACCATTCAGACCTTTGAGGACATGTTGAGAGCTTGCATGATTGATTTCAAAGGTAGTTGGGATAATCACTTACCTCTAATAGAGTTTGCCTATAATAACAGTTTCCATTCCAGTATTCAGATGGCCCCATATGAGGCACTCTATGGGCGTAGATGTAGATCTCCAGTTGATTGGTTCAAAGTAGGTAAATCAGCCTTGATCGGGCCAGATTCGTTTTATGAGGCTATGGAGAAAGTTCAGCTCATCAGAGAGAGATTGAAAATAGCTCAGAGTCATCAGAAGTCCTATGCAGATGTGAGGAGAAGGGACTTAGAGTTTGAAATCGATGATTGGATTTTCCTGAAGGTGTCACCCATGAAGGGGGTGATGAGATTCGGCAAGAAAGGGAAGCTCAGTCCTAGATATGTAGGTCCTTACAGAATCCTGAAGAGGGTTTGTAATGTGGCTTATGAGTTAGAGTTACCAGCAGAGCTAGCAACGGTTCATCCAGTCTTTCACATTTCTTTGTTGAAGAAGCATGTGGGTGATCCAACATCGATAGTACCCTTAGAGAGTGTGACTGTGAAGGATAGCCTCACCTATGAGGAGGTTCCAGCTGAGATTCTTTACCATCAGGTTCATAGGTTGAGAAATAAAGAAGTCGCCTCAGTAAAGGTTTTGTGGAGGAATCAGTCCGTAGAGACAGCTACTTGGGAAGCAGAAGCAACCATGATGGCCAAGTATCCTCACCTCTTTCATTCCGCTTCAGTTTCAGCTTGAGGTAATAGTTACTCTCCAGTCTCTCAGTTTACTCCTGTGTAATTCCGTCTCAGTACCTTGTTCCCTCAGTTATCCTTGTATTTCAACATATTTGCATGTTTATGGGACTCAGTTCAGTTATATATCAGTTTCTAGTACTCAGTTGGTAGGGATTGCAGCTCCTTCCCTCCAAACTCAGCTTGTTTAGTCTTCATTCGAGGACGAATGATCCTAAAGGAGAGATATTATAATGCCACAGAACTTCCAAGACTAGACTTATCTCAGGAAACCATAGAAAAAAATAAAATTTTCCAATTGTTAGTTGAACTACGAGTCACTCCCACGAGCCATGAAACAGTCCACGAGTCATGGACTGGACTCGTGGAACAAGGATCAGAGGACTGATCCTCTGAAGTTCGGACCATGACTCATGCTCACGGTCCATAGAAGTTTCCACGGACCGTAGATGCCATCCGTGGGAACTCTTTCTAGTAGCCCAACTTTAAGTCTCTAGGAACCACAAATAGGTTCCACGAACCATGGAAGCTTCCACGAGTTGTGAACCCAACTCGTGGAAGCTTCAACGAGTCATGAACCCAACTCGTGGAACCAAGCTTCAGAAGCCATACATTCTAGCATAGGAACCACGAGTGGGTTCCACAACCTGTGAAAACTTCCGTGAGTCGTGAACCCAACTTGTGGAACCCATTCCAGTAGCTCTGTTTTCTAGGTCCAGGAACCACGATAGGGTTCCACGAGCTGTGGAAGTTTCCACGAGCCATAGGACCCATCCGTGGAACCCGATATGCGAATTTTCTAGCAGCTTTTAAGTTAAATTCTCAAGGGTATTTTAGACCTTTCCTTTCTATTTTGCTCTGATTATAAATAGTCTTATGCTTATTTTATTAAGTCTAATTCCCCAAAACAAAGTCAGTTCTTCTAAATTTGATTTTAAGTCAGAACAAAGCGTCTTCTCCAAAGCTCCAGGCCTAGGGTTCTCTCCTCAAAATTTCTTGCAGGGATATTTCATCCACCAGGTATGTGGGTATTCAGTAAGGGTTTAGTTTACCCTTATGCCCAAAATTTCAGTCTTTCTTCAATGTTCATGGTTTTAAGAACTAGGTTTCCTACCCAATTATGCAAATCCTTCTAGAATTTAGTTCTTATGATTCTAATATGATTTATATACTGTTTTATATGATTGGAATATATTTTTTTATGATTTGCATGAGTTTTCACCATGACATGAGAAATCAAAAAATTATCCCTAGATTCTAGGATTTCTAAAGTATCACATTTTCTTCAAAATTCATTCTAGATTACTAGTATGAACTTTAAAAGCAGAATTTAACTAGTTTTTAGTCTACTACAATATTTTAGAAAAACAGAGATTTCAGACTAGTCTAATCCTACAATAATTTAGAAAAACAGAGATTTCAGACTAGTCTAATCCTACCTCAGAAACTCAGGATTCCAGTTTTAAAATGAGCTATTAGTATTTAGTTTGGGAGTAGTGTTTAGCATCGAGTTGTACTAGGGTTCAGCGTACCCTCAAGTCCCAGAACTACCTGCCATCATAGGTTTATAAGTCCCCTCTGTTGGGCATCAATTTTAGTGATCACGCCACAGTTATACCTTTATATCCTGACAAGGTATATTGGGTCCTCTCGATGGGGTGTATACATCGGACTCCACGTTTAGCTCACGTGGTTTATGTCGGCTAATAGACTCTCCCACAGTGTTAGTCTCAGTAATGTGCATTAGGCCCTCAGTTATGTTTATTTTTAGCTTTCAGCATGCTTCCAGATTACTCTTGCATTTCAATTATTTATGCATGATTTTTACCTTGGGCCTATGTACTGCAGTTTAGTTCAGTTTACAACTTTTTAGTATTTTAGCATGTTTATGTATTCAGTTAGCTTAGCATATCCATTATGCTCTGTACATTCAAAGTACTGACGCATACTCTATGTTGTATCCTATCATGATGCAGGCTCAAGTTCTCAGCTACAACCTCACGATTAGCTCGCCCCAGTGCCACATCAGCGACAGACAGTGGTGATTCTTCATCATCCGAGAACATATCTTTTATATGCTTTATGAGTAGTCAGTTTGTCTTTACTTTCAGTATTTTAGAGTTAGCTGGGGACTTGTCCCTGCAACTTATCAGTATTAGAGGCTTTTCAGACATAGAGTCAGACTCAGTTGATTTGGGTTGTTCTGCTTCGTAGACTGCTATTTATTCAAATATTCTATTCTCAGTTGAATTATTTTAAATTATACTCCTTATTCAGTTATGCTTCCGTTTGTTTAGAATTTATTCAGTATGCTTGTGATATGCCAGTTTCAGGGTTAGCTTGGGGTCACTTGTGATCCTAGGTCCCGTGTTACGCCTAGGGTCTAGTCTCGGGGCGTGACATAATAGGTGTTGATTACCATATCCTCATTCTTTTCAGGAAGCTTTGTGCCCTTGCTTTCTATGGAATTTACTTCCTCCTTAATGGGTAAATTTATACCATCATATGTAGTTCTATTGTCCTCTCCTCCATCCCCCTTGGTCTCCTTAACAGAGACATCTTCAACATTTTTTTCTTATTTGTCCCTCCACCTCTTGTTTAGGGATTCTGAAGCACCATGTCTGTCCTTGGCTGGGATCTCTCTTGATCCTTAAGTTGATATAACCTCTTTAGGATTGTCTATCCTTGCCCCTCCCATGTTTTTATCATTTTCAGTGTGCAGTGTGTCAAATTCTGCTCCTTGTCCATGGTTGCGTATGTTTTCTCCTGTGGTGTCATTGACAGATATACCCTTGTTAACTTCTTCTTTTTTGTGCTGCCCTTTCTCATCAGGTTCTTCCTCAGAGAGTGCTGTAAATTTGTTTTGTGATTTCACATTGTCACTGTTGTCTCCATGAGCCCCTTCTTGTGGCTTGTTGTTGCTGACATGCTGGCCTTTATTTTTTTACACTGCATTCTAATCCTGCGGGTTGCCAACTATTTTACCACTAGCGATCATCCTATGAAAGGAACCATTGGGTTGTTTGTCATTACCCTAGTTTTTCTTGTTTTCTTGACTCTTGTTTTCATCTCTTTTTTCCTTTTGTTTTTGTACCTTCTTCTCATTGTGTTTGCCATCTCCTTTGTCATGCTCCTTTCCCCTTGTATCTAACTCTGGGTAAATCATTCTGTATTCGTGTATATTGTGTCCTTGTAGCTTGCATTCCCTAAAACACTTAGGCAGGTCATCATATTGTATGTTTAGCTTCTCTTTCCTTATTGCTCCAGTGCATTCATCCTCTATGTCCATCCTCACATGATCAGGGAGATTTTCCATCAAATCTACCAATACGTTTACTTTGGTACAACTTGGACGAGTGTTATTAACTGTGGCCATGTCAAGGTGTAAAGGTGTGCCTACGGCTGAAGCTAAGGAGAACATGGATTCCTTAACATAGTAGGTAGGCATTAGGTTGGGAAAAGAGATCTATACCATAACTTTGGTGGTTTCCTCCTCCATTTTGAACTTAGCATCGTATGTTAGCGGTCTCATATGATATGAGTTTTCATCTCTTGATTTGATATAATAAGCAACCTTGGAAGTAACGCTGATGAAGTCTTCTTTTAGGTTAAGTCTTATCAACACATGTCTATTGCAAAACAAACCTATTTGGCAATCCCCTTTTATATTGCACTACGTTGGTATTATACTGCATAGTTCCTCTAACTCATGCCACCCATAAGAGAATTTATCAACCATAACATGTTGTATATTTTTGATGATATTCATAGCAATAACCTCCTTCTCTGTCCATTTTATATATGGTTCTCCATGAAGCATTGAAATAGATCTAAATGGGACCATAGGCAAACTACTAGGGCTTGCAGAGGTGCTATTCAAGATATGTAGTTTTAGAATCTTTGAGTAATCTAAAACATGATTAGGTGGGGGTATTGGTAGATAATATGATGGTGAGTATCTGGGGCTGGTCAGCCATCGCCGCCGATGACTAACCAGCGGCCGTCGTGGCCATAGCTAGTTTAGGCAAAGACGGGTGGTGGCGGTAGGGTTACCATGTAGAGAGCATTTTCACTTAATGACTCATGGTAAGGTTATTTTTGTCTTGATTTTGGGATTTTAGGTTTTTTGCCAAATTATTTTTTCAAAATTTGACAAATTTTATGGCCAAATAAATTTTGCTAATTTTTTTTCCAAAATTGCTTGCAATATCTATGACCAAACAAGCCTTGAAGGTGAAGTGTGCTCACCACCTGAGCAAACCCCTTCTTATCTTGATAAAACTTAGAACAATTTATTTGAGGCATAATAATTTATTCAAATAATTATATATCAATAATACCCAATCTCTTATATTCAATTTTTCTTGTGATTGCATTATTTACTATTTTTAGGGTTTAGCGGATTAAGTTTTTTTAAATAGGTAGGATGACTTTTTTGAGATTAGTATAGTGACACTAATTTTAAAAGGTTTTTAAGTTTTTTTATTTATACAAAGCCCCTATCTTCCCCACACTCCCCTTCTCTGCCACCACCTTCTGCTCTTCCGCCACCACATAACCCTCCTCCTCCACCATATTCGCTTCCGCCTCCTTCTCCACAACCCCATTCTCCTTCTACTCTACCACTTTCTTCGCTTTACTTTTTATCCTTCACCTTCTGCAGTAAATCCAACAAATTTGATAAATTGATAGTTATTGTAATAATTCAACAAATATTGAGTTGTTGCAATAAATTTTGAAGTTATTGTAAAAAATTTTAGTAATTGTTGCACTACTTTCGAAGTTGTAGTAACAATTTTTAAAATTTATTGAATTTTTGCAGATTTTTCTGAAAAAAAATCAAACTTTCTCCACAAATTTTCACAACTAAAGCAAAAATAATCCATATTTTGAAACTTAATTTTTAAAAGGAAAAAGGTCAAATATACCTTTGAGCTATTCAAAATGAGTTAGTTTTATTCTCTATTATATTTTTTGCTAAAAATATACCATTATCATTAATTTTTTTGGCTAAAAAATACCCCTCATCTATCAAAATAGCTCAAAAATATCCTTTCAACTAACGATTGCATTAAAACAAGAAAAAATGAGCCAAACTTTACTTTGAACTATTATCTTGCCCTTGTTCTTATTAAAAAATAGTATAAAAAAATTGAGGTGAGGGGTTGAATGTGTGCATATATAATAATTATAAGAAAATAAGTAGTGCAAACACTTTCCATTTTGATAAGTAAAAACGATGACATATAACTTTGTTTCTTGGTTCCTTACATATTATTAGGTATGTGTTTTTATTTCTAAACATGATATCACATATCTATTCTTACAGAATTATAAAAAAATATTTTATTTTACATTAATAATAATAAATTTATTTAACTATCTCTAAGAATGATATGATAAAAGAAATCAAATTCAATTATACTCAGACATATTATATTACTTATTTTAACTTTAAGTCATGTTTCAATCGATTTCAGTTGATGGTCGGTGTGATAGTTTTGAAAGAAAATAGTAGAATACATATTTAGTTGAAAAATTAACGCATATAATTGAACTTTATATAAAACATAAATTTGGGATTATATAAAGTTATCATTTAAAATAGTAAAATTAATCTCATAATCACCAGTATAACTTTTTGCTCAATTCTTTACAATTAAGAACACTTATCTCGAACTTTAAATGAAGGGAAAAATTAGCCTATTTAAAATAGTTCAAGGAAAAGTTTGGCCCATTTTTCCTTGTTTTAGAACAACTGACAGTAAGAAGGGCATTTTTGAGCTATTTTGATAGTTGAAGCAAATTTCTGAGCCAAAAATGTAACAATAATGGTATTTTTTAGCCAAAAACTTAACGAACGATAAAACTGAATCATTTTAAATAGTTCGGGAGTATATTTGACCCTTTTTCCTTTTTAAAATTTGAAATTTAAAAGTTGTCAGGTGGTCCTTTTAAGAATCCATAATCTTAATCTTCACCCCCAAGTTTTTAACTCAATTTTTGAAAGTTAAAATTCAAAAGTAGTAAGGGAGTGTTTTTTAAGAAATTTTGACCCCGCAAGTTTTAAATAGTTATAATCATGTCAATTTTCACTTAATCTTTGTTGATCTAGTCAAACTCACCTTTTTTTAATCCAAGATTTGAGATGTCCCTGGAGTTAAATTGTCTATTGTTGTTATTCATTTGTGAATCTTGTCTCGCATCGGTTCAACACTTAGTATAGAGTTGAGAGGTGTTACATGTGTAACCTCTTCATTGACCTTGTATTGGATTTCTTTTATGTTGTTATTTGAATTCTCTCCTTCCTCATTGCTCTTATCTCTTCTCTTTATCTACTCCCTTCCCCATGAATTCCTTTCACTATTGATTGGTACAATAGACAATTGATAGTTCCCAAAGGCCTTTTCTACCCAATTTTTAGTATTACCATTATCATGTTGATGTTTCTTATCCCTTTGGATGTTATCCTTCTCTTTTTTGTCTTCTACTAAGACTTTTTCTGTGTTGGAATCTGCCTCTTTGTGATGATCCATGTTATGCTCAATAACCTTAGTATGTTTCTACTCTTCTTTATTTGTCAAAATATAAAAAAAAAAATTGAGTTTATACCTCATTTTCTTCCCCAACATTATTTTTGTTAGTTTCAGTATTGATAAAATTCTATAGTCCTTCACAGTGTTTCGATTGCCATGGTTTCCAACTACTTTCCCACTCAACGAGATTCTAGCCAGACAATTTCTTGTTGGATAAGACCTTGTGGGATATTGCCTTTATTTAGATTGTTGTTCACCAACTCTATATTTTCCACCTTTTCCTCCTCAACAGTCTCTTCAACATTGGTTTGCACTAGTTCAGAATACAGAATTCTTGTAACGATTCTCATAGTTTTTTTTTTTTTTTGCATATTTTGACTATTTTATCCATTTTTATAACTTTCTAATTTTTATGGTTAGCAGAGGTGAGTGATATGATTTTCGAGGTGGTTAGATAGGATTTGGATGAGTTTTTCATTTTGAAAGGTTGGAAAGTTGAAATGATTGACCAAGTTACATTTGAAGAAGATGAGCTTGAAATAAATTTTTGATAGTCTTATTATTTCAAGAAGGTTAACTTTTTGGTTAGTTGGACCTTTGATTTGAGTCTTGAGGCATTCAGATGAGTTTTGAGTCGTTGGACAAAAATTTAGAAATTTCTAATTTAAAAGTTGACTTCGATCAATATTTGATCAAGATGACCTCAGATCGATGTTTTGATGGTTCCAATATGTTTGAAATGTTATTTCAAAATAATAAAATATTTGGTTTGTCTTCAAGAGGTTCTGAATAAATTCTGAGGATCTATTCGAGATTCTTAAAAGTTTGCATTTTTGCTGAAGTTGTTATTTTGGGTGTCGACCAATTTTCTTTTTGCATTCGCGATGGAGGCATCACATTCGCGAGAAAGAGGATAGGTGTTCATTGCGTTTGCGACATGCATGTCGCGTTTATGAAGGGTTAATTGGGTCGGATCCAGGTCAATCCTCTATCACAATCATGGGAGAAGAATTATGTTCATGAAGGTTCAGGTCTAGTTTGTGTTGCGTTCGCGACGTGGCCTTCTCGTTCATGAAGAAGAATATCACCTGGGTAGAATTTAAATTTTATTTTTGAACATAGACCCCATAGTTCAATTTTAGGATCTTGGAATCATATTTTTGGGTGATTTAAAAGAGATTTTTTGTAGATTTATTCATTAGGTATGATTCTTAGTCTTTATTTATGCATTTTCAATACTTTATTGGGATGGTTTGTCTCTTTTATTTGACTTATGTTCATGATATTAGTGGTGACTTTTCTTCTTTAAAGCCAGTACCTATGGTTAGATATTTTTTAGATGTGTTTCTAATAGACCTTCACGGTGTTTTGCTCGACCAAGATATTTATTTTGGTATTGACATTGAGTTGGGCACTCAGCCCATCTCTATTCCTCTCTATAGGATGGATCTGCAAAATTGAAAGAGTTAAAGGATCAGTTGCAGGTCTTGTTCAGTAAGGGGTTCATTAGACCCAATATTTTGCTTTGGGGTGCTCCAGTGTTGTTTGTAAAAAAAGAAGAATGGGTCTTTATGGATGTGTATTAATTATCGATAATTGAACAAAGTGACTGTCAAGCGCAAAAAACCTATTTCGCGTATTGATGACTTATTTAATTAGTTTCGGGGTGCTTCGACATTCTTGAAGATCAACTTGAGGTTAGATTATCACAAGTTGAGGATTAGGGATTTGGACATCCCTAAGACAACTTTCAGGACTCAATATGGGCATTATGAGTTCCTTGTTATGTCCTTTGGGATAACTATTGCCCCGATGACATTTATGGAGTTGATGAATGAGGTGTTTTAGCAGTATTTTGACTCTTTTGTGATTAAATTCATCGATGATATTTTGGTTTACTCGCGTAACAAGGAAGAGTATGGATAATATTTGGGGATTGTGCTTCAGAGACTGATAAATGAGCAGTTGTATGCTAAGCTTTTGAAGTGCGAATTTTGGCTCAATTTTGTAGCATTCTTGGGACACGTGGTGTCCAATGAGGGTATTATGATAGATCCGACCAAGATTGAGACAATTTGAGTTTGGGCTAGGCCTACTTAACCTACCAAGATTCAGAGTTTTGTTGGATTGACAGGTTACTACAGATGGTTCATGGAGGGTTTATCTTCCATTGCATCTCTTTTGACCAAGTTGACTTAGAAAAATGTTGTGTTTTAGTGGTTCGATGAGTGTAAAGCAAACTTTCAAAAGTTCAAGACCTTGTTGACTTCAGCTCCTATTTTGACCTTGCTTGTGGAAGGTGAAGGCTTCATGGTGTATTGTTATGCTTCACAGACTTTTTTTGGTTTTTTTGTGATGCAAAAAGAGAAAAATATTGCTTATGCTTTGAGGCAGTTGATGATCTATGAGAAGAACTACCCGCTTATGGCATATAGTTGGCAGCGATAATATTTGCTTTGAAGATTTAGAGGCATTACTTATATGGAGTTCATTATGAGTTGTTCACCGATCATTGCAACCTATAATACATATTCAACCAGAAGGATATAAATTTGAGACAGTGAACATGATTGGAGTTGCTTAAGGATTATGACATGACTATCCTTTATCACCTGGGCAAGGCCAATGTGGTGGGTAGGAAGGGGGTGAGTATGGGTAGTCTTGCATTGTTATTAGCTGAGGAGCAACCTTTAGATATGTATATTCAGAGTTGGAACATAGTTTTGTAAGGTTGGATATTTCTAAGCCCAGTAGGGTTTTTTCTTGTGTTAAGGCACAATCACTATTGATAGAGATGATTAAGGCCAAATAGTTTGAAGATGATAATTGTGCATAATTCGGGATAAAGTGTTAAAAGGTGAAGCTAAGGAAGAAATTCTAGACCAAGAAAATGTTTTGAGGATCAAAAGTCGAATTTGTGTTCCAAGAGATAATGATTTGACCAGGGTGATTATGGAAGAATTTCATAGTTTGAGGTATTCAATTCACCCAGGAGCAGCAAAGATGTACCATGGTTTGAAGCAACATTATTGATGGTCCGGGAGGAAAATTAACACAGTTGAGTTTGTATCCGGGTGCTTGAATTATCAGCAGGTGAAGTATGAACACCAGAGGTCGAGTGGTATGACTTAGAGGATGCCTATACTGTGAAGTGAGAGCGTATATCTATGGGCTTTGTTGTGGGTTGCCTCAGACCTTAGGGAAGTTCTATACTATTTGGGTCATTATGGATAGGTTGACCAAATCTGCACACTTTCTGCCGGTTCCGACTACCTACAATGCTGAGAGGTTGGCTACGATATAGATCTGGAGATTGTTTGTTTGCATGGTGTGCCTATTTCCATCATTTTAGATTGAGGTGCTCAGTTAACATCGTATTTCTAATGTTCTATGCAGTAGAAGTTGGATACTTTGTTAGATCTTCGTACAACCTTTCATCCTTAGATAGATGGTCGGTCTAAGCAGACTATTTTGGTGTTAGAGGACATTATTCAGGCATGTGTTATTGATTTTGGTAGTCTTTGGGACCAGTTCTTGCCCTTGGTGGAGTTTGTTTATAACAACCGTTATCATTTTAGCATCCAAATGACACTATTTGAGGCCTTGTATGGTACAAAGTTTAGATCTCATATTGGATGGTATGATTCCTTTGAGGTTATACCATGGGGTACAAACTTGTTGGAAGATTCTATGGATAAAGTGAAAGTGATCCAAGACAAACTTCTTACAGCTCAGAGTAGGCAAAAGAGCTATGAAGATAGATGGGTTCGTGATTTTGATTCATAGTTGGTGATAAGGTTTTGTTGAATATATTACACATGAAGGGTGTGAAAACGTTCAGGAAGAAGGGTAAGCTTAGCCCGAGCTCATTAGCCCATTTGAGATTCTTTGGAGTATCGAGGAGGTGGCCTATGAGTTGGCCTTGCCTCCCGGTCTTTCCATGGTGTATCCTGTTTTGCATGTGTCGATGTTGAAAAAGTATCATTATGATGGTACCCATGTGATTTAATGGGATTCAATAGATTTGGATCAAAATTTGACTTTTGAGGAGGACCCGTGGCTATTTTGGTTAGGCACATTCAGAAGTTAAGGTCCAAGGAAATTTCTTTAGTGAAAGTTCAGTGGAGGCATCGTCCTATTGATAAGGCTACTTAGGAGATCGAGCTGGACATGCAAAATAGATATCTCTAGTTTTTCGATAGTTCATGTATCTTTTTTTTCCTTACATTCGAGAATGGACGTGTGTTTTAATGGTGGATAATGTAATAACTCTTATAATTGTTTTTCAATTTTTGTGTGTTTTGACTATTTTATCCCTTTTTATAGCTTTATTATGATATTTATGGCTTGCAGGTATGGGTGACACAATTTTCCATCCTCGTTATCCATTGAACCTACTCTGAATAATCCTCTTTTTGCTTAATTATTGCTGATGTAATCATAAAAAACTATTTTTCAAGATGTTCAGACCATGTTTCTGATAAACTTTGATTTTCTTGTAGGCCAGTACTAACTCTTCGATATATTTCTTGCTGGAAGTACCTGAGGTGGTTGGATGGGATCTGGATGAGTTTTTCATTTTTGAAGGTTGGAAAGTTGAAATGATTGACCAAAGTCAACATTTGAAGAAGATGAGCTCGGAATGGAATTTTGACAATTCCATTAGTTTAGGAAGGTGAATTCTTTGTTGGTCAGACCTTTGGTTCGGGTCTTGAGGCATTCGAATGAGTTTTGAATCGTTGAATGAAAATTTGGAAATTTCTAACTAAAGAGTTGACTTCGATCAAAATATTTGGTCAAGATGACCTCGAATTGGTTTTTTGATGGTTCTAACATATCTAAAACGTCATTTTCAGTCTAATAGCATATTTTATTTATCTTCACAAGGTTTCGAATGAATCCTAAGGGTCCATTCAAATGTTTTGAAAGTTTGATTTTAGTTAAAGTTGTTGTTTCTGGTGCCAGTTGATTTCCTTCTTTGCATTCGTGAAGAAAGAGGATGAGTGTTCATCGCGTTCGAGACTGCATGTCATGTTGTCAAAGGGTTAATAGGGTCGGGTTTGGGTCGATCCTCTATCGCGATCACAAAGGTCTGGGTCAGGTTGGTATCTTATTTGCGACTTCGCAAAGAAGAATGTCACTTGGGCACAATTTACGTTTCATTTTCAAACATAGACCCTATAACTCAATTTTAGGAGCCTGGAATCACATTTATGAGCAATTCAAAAGAGCCTTTTTGAGATTTCTTTGTTGGGTATGATCCTTAATCTTTATTCACGCATTATCCGATGGTTTAGAGATTTTTGGACTAAAGTTATGAAATTGTATTTTGATGATTTGAAAGTCGATTTGAGCTCAATTTTTAATGAAATTTTATATTTGAGTTTCTTAGGTTATGAGTAGTATGATTTTTGAAATAAAATTTTAGTCTTGCTCTCGTGGGCTCGTGGTTGACTTTTGGGACCTAAAATAGAAGTATATCATTATGTGTGTCTACAGATTCATTTACTTATGTAGATTATATATTTGACTAAATTGAGCTCTTTTGAAGGTTTTAAGGAAGGATAAAGCTATCATTTGACATATCAGTCTTTGTTTAAGGTAAGTTAAGATTTCATTTGTCTCTTTTTTTAAGTGTTAATGTATTGAGTGGTTGTTTAATTGGAGAATGGGTAATGGGGGTAATGTATAGGTGAGATGAAGAGCTTTATGCGGGTACTAGTGCCATGTTATGGATATTATTACTGTATTTATATTTTGTTGAATTATCTTCCTATGTGAGCTTGTATATAGTTGTAGCATTAATGAAAATACTTGTGTTGCTCACGGATACTTGCCAGACTTCGATATTTGAAAGTAGCATGTGAATTGCTTATTTTATCATATTTTAATTATTCTCATTATATTATTGATTTTCTAGGTTAATTATGATTGCCTGTGTTGAAGATTTAGTTCAGTAAAGGACCTATGTTTTGGCATTGCTCTCATGCACATGGACATGAAAATTGAGAAAGTGAAAGGATAAATTTCGATAAAGGGTCATCCAAGATATTTCTAGGTAAATAGTTATCCTGTATATGATGTGGATCACCCATGACATTTTTAGGTAAATGATTATTCGATACACGGTGGGTACATGGACCTTGTGAGTCCTCCATAGTTCCCAATTAGCCAAGGCAATAGATGTATATAGGTTTCTGGCTAGGCAGGAGGCATATGTATCCATTACATTATTTTTACTTGATTTGTACTATTATTGATGTGAAAAGTGATTAAGTGATAGTGAAGGTGACTTTGCTATTCATATTCTGACTTGAATGTGAATTGAAATATTTTTACTTGATTTACTTATGTTGTTGTTGAGATTAGCTGTTAGTCTATATAAGTGATAGTGAAATGAGTGGTAGTTACTAAGTATCGAAATAGGTCATTTGGGACAGACCCTCACCATCTCTTTAAATTTAATTCAACTGATGATGCTATAGAGTACACGTTAATTCATGCTCATGATTGTTTTATTTCTGCACCTTGTTGTACAGTGTCATAACCTAGTCCCCCGGCCAATGATCGGTAGCTGTGTTTGGAGCATTCCTCTTAAGATCCTGCGATAACTGCTTGCATGATCTGTAGCCTTACTGGATCTCCCTTATCCTTTATTTTATGTCATTTTCCTTCCTTTGAGATATTTTAGACTTGTAGAGTTGTATTTGCCTTTAGATGCTTGTACTAGTGACTCCAAGTTTTAGGAGAAAGTTATATTTAATTTTTGCTTCTTCTTATGAGTTTCATTGAGAAAGCTGATTGATGACTTTAGTTGGTTCTAAATATGTTATTTTTGCGTATTCAATACATCGTATTATGTTTGTGTTTTGGTTGGCTTACCTATCGATGGGATAGATAGGTGCCATCACTTTCTCTATTTTTGGGTCGTAATAATTCTACAATCATCATTGACATGTCCTTGTAACTTGCACTTTGTGCAATATTTTGATAGGAAATTGTATTGAATCTTCACTTTCTCAGATTTATTACTCCAGTAATCTCATCTTCTATCTTCATGTTGACATTCTTTGAAAACACAAATAATGTATCCACTTGAATTTTAACTTTCACATAGCTAGATCGAGTTTTACTTATAGTAGCCATCTTCAAGTGTAATGTCTTCCCAACTGCTGATGCAAACATAAACAAAGATTTCTTCACAAAGAAAGTAGGAATCAAATTGGGAAAAGAGATCTGTCACGGCTTGAGTAACTTTTTCATCAGTTCTGGACTTAAATTCATAAATGAGAGGTCGTATCTGATAAGATATCACATCCTTCGCCTTCATACAGTGTGAACTCCTTGACATTATGTTAGTGAAGCCTTCCATAAGAGAACGTTTGATCAAGATATGTCTATTACGAAAAAACTTACTTGACAATCTTCCTCCATGTCATCTTATTGCATATTAAAATTTTCAATAACATCCATACTAGCGAATTCTGCCTCAGTCCACTTCAGAATTGGTTTACTATTGATCATTGCCACTGCTTTGATACGTATAGGTTGTGTATTATGTTTGAGATTGATTCTGATCATTGATTGTAGAGTATGTGCACAATTCTGGACATGGATAAGATTAGGATTAGGTTTAGGGTTTGAGATGTTAAGGGTTAACGAGGGTTGTTGCAAATGTTATAGAGATGGTATTAGAGACGACGAACACTACAAGAAAGATTACTAAAAATAGTTGAAAATGACTCTCGAAGGTCGATTTTCTCTAAAAACATACCTAAAATTATAGGTGAGAAAAAGCTTGGTCAGAATTCCAATATGACCTCCAGAGGTCGGTCCAATATTTAAGCTAGATTTCTTAATTTAATAATTAATTTTTTACACTGACCTCTTAAGGTCAGGAAATTTCTGACTTCCAAAGATTGGTTAATATATATATTTTTATTATTAATGTTACAAAGAATCGACCTCTAGTGGTCAGTTTTCTATTTTTTTCTTTAATTTTCTAGCTATGCGGTCTCATGAGGTCAGTTTTGTGGTAAAATAAACTAGAACATACCAACCTCCTGAGGTCGAATTTTTTCATTTTCTGAAAAAGTTATACAAAATTCCGACCTCTAGAGGTCGATTTAAAAAAAATTCAGGAAATGTTTTTGCAAAAAGCCGACCTCTAGAAGCCAGTTTTCTACATAAAAATTGGCAGCAAATTGCTATATTTTTTTCTGGCAATCTGTCATGTCCATTACAATTTGATATTTCATATATAACCAACTCAAAGAGCTTCTAATAATCCATTAAACTACATTTACTTTCATTCTAATATCCGAACATCATAAGTTTCTATACAAGGACTCAACCAACTAGTTGAAAAAGTCAAAGAACTAGCCCCATTAATTTCATGGATAAATTTTGGATCTTCTTATTTTTCGATCTCTTGGTTCAATTGTATGAGTTCGATCTCCTAAATCAATTGATCCTCAAATTTTTTGTTTCCTTGGTACAACTTCTGACAATTTTTCAAATCAGTCAATCAGAAATCTTCTGATAGGTGATGTGTGAAATTACCTTTAATAGATTTTTTTTCCTTATTTCTTTGTTGAGATTGAAATCAAGTCAAAAGGTTAGGTATAATGCATGCATGCTAAGTCAAGAAAAAGACTTTTTTCTTCTACTTTCTTTTTGATCTTCATATAAAATAGAGGCGCAGTTAGGTGTTTGGCCTCCTATTTAATTGCAAGAATCACCTATCGCTCTTTCCTGGCTTAGAACCTACACAACAAAGGTGCAGAAAAGTAAATGTGAGTATGAAAAATACGTGTACTCAGTAGCATCATTGACTGACCCTAAAATGAAGCGATAAAGAGGGTCGGTCCTATATTGCCCTATTCAATACTCAATCACAATTATTAGTTATCATCTCTATAAAAAGAATCAGACAAGCAACTAAAGACAACAACAATTAGCTCAACACAATATCTGACTCTAGTGAACATCAGGAAAGAAATAAATGACCTTTTCAGCACTTAAACATATAACTTCACGTATCTCAACAAATAGGATATGAAAATAATAAATAAATTAAATGCATATGCTATGTATACATATGCTTTTTCTATCGGATAGTCAAGACCCAAGTGTACTCATGAGATCCATATACCTAAAAGGTATGTTAATCCGGTCCATGTATAGATATTGTGTAGGTGTGCAACTCTGATTCTAATAGTGTAACATGTACATGCGTGTGCTATGGTCCGAATAAAATACTATATAGGCACACAATACCGATTCCTAATAACAAATACAATTTGAAGACCTAAACAACTCATCAAGTCCAGTTTGTATAGAAATTTCATATTAGTTCAAGGCACAACTCTAACAATATTTTATCATGAAATATAATAGAAATTCGAATCTGAATCCATAACGAGAGTAAACCATCAACAATCATGTATCTGAGTCATAAATATGACATACATCCATTAAAACATGCTCACAAATATAAAGTCAATCCAAACAAGTAAAATAATACAATAACCCATTGCATGTTACTAGGGTTGTTAGATACAAAAAATCTTTTTTATTCTTAATTAAAAGAATTAGTTGTTGTAAACATTAACCTACACCATAATGTCTTAATATACAGACTTGGAAGACTGGGTTAGGATTTGGTAAAAGAAAATTTGCATGAACTTGAGACATTAACCCTTGTTTGATAGATTTATATTAGGCATAATTGAGTCTATTTGGCATATTCCGTCGTTCTTATTATCAATAACTCATATAGTTGTGGGTGCATCATATGTAGATAAACTGTTCATGAACTCAAAAAAAACTGAGTGATAGTGCAAGAGAATGAGTGCATATCAATATCCCTAAGTGCATTTAGTTATATGATTACTAAAGAACAAAGCAATCCATTGTGGGGACAGAATCTTGGTGTTTTAATCAGATAAGTTTACAAGTATCTTTATTTACTGTCTTAGTAGTTTAGTTTAAAATACAATCTTTACAACTATTACATAATAAAAACCTGCTATAAATTGAGTAGTCACCATTGATACAACTTGCGAGGAAGTGATCCCATATTTCTTGAGGATTCAACCCCAACCTAGTTGTGATACTATTATTGCATGCGACTGTGTTATATCTTAAAGTGAAGCTGTATCTTGAGCATATCAAAGCTCCTCCCAAAAACCCTCTACCTCCAGATGAGGTGCCACTATAAGTACAAGAATTATGGGACCTATTTTCCCTAACATCACTAAACTCTTCATGCCTCTACTGGACCTGAGCTTTCCTGTTTCTTGAATTTCCAGCTTGTTCTTAGTCTATAAATAAATACATAACACAAAAATCAATCTATATGGCCTAAATATTCTCGGATTATATCCTAATTCCAAATCCCAGGCCAAACTCATTATCATTCTACCCAACCTAGGGCCATTCCACCAATAATTTTCCTAGAACTACCAACATTATGGTTATACAAGCAAATTTCGTTATTAAAATCATGAATTAAACAGTTTATAACAAAACCTAAGGTTTCTACACCCAACAAGACCCAACAATCCTTGTTATACCATATTTCCATCCTAGGTCAAGCCAAACCCTCCACAAAGCCCGTAACTATCAATTCTAAGGTATAGACATCGAAGTAGTAAATTAGGGGAACAAATTACTTGCCTTTATGAAGATTCTTAGTGGAAAATCAGTAGAAATCGCCCCTATTCACCTCTGTCCTTCACCAAAATGTTCTTGAGCATTTTTAAATATTTTTGGGGAAATTTTTGCATTTACTATGACTTATCCCGCTATAGCCACCGAATCCTGCTATAGAGGTACCGCCATAGTGGTAGCCTTCCGCTATAGAGGGGTTGAATGCCCTTGACTCCAACTATAGCTGGAATTTCTCTGCTATAGTAGTATCGCCATAATAGCGTGTCACCTGCTATAGCGGCTGACATGGGACAGAACCTTGGAAATTCTCCTAGTTTTACCCATTTTGTAACACACCTTCAAACCTTAACATTCCAAACCAACTCCTTCATATCAAGTTCGATATCGGGAGTTCTACTCACTCTAATTCATTTTTGAAAAGCCCTACGGACTCCTTAATATCTTAGATAATAGAAAAACTAGCTCAACCTTAGATATTTTACCCAATCCTTTCCCTAGATTGCCCTAGACCTTGCCTCGCTTAGAATTTGTCTGAGACTAGCCAAGCCCAAAATTTCCAACTCCCCAACCCGGAAGTTTTCTAACCCATTTCTTTGCATAAATAGCTCACCCATAACGATAAAAAGGTTCATTACAACAGATATCAATTTTCCCCGTCGTTCATCCCTGAATGATTATGCATGAAAAAATAAGCTAAAAAGAGAAAAGGGTAGTACCCGAATCCTCAAATAAGTGAAGGTACTTATCGCGCATGTCCTTATCCATTTCCCAAGTGGCTTCTTCAATTGGATGATTCTTCTATTGAACCTTCACCGATCTTATTTCCTTCGTCCTAAACTTCCAGACATCCCGATCAAGAATAACAACTGACTCTTCCTCGTACTTAAGGTCCTTATCTAGCAAGACCGAATCCCATTTGATCATGTAATCCCCATCCCCATGGTATCTTTCAACATGGATACATGGAAGACTAGATGGACTCCGGACAAAATTGGGAAGCAATGCTAACCTGTAAGCTACTGGCCTCATACTTTCGAGAACCTCAAATGGACCGATATATCGAGGGCTAAGCTTACCCCTCTTGCTAAAACTCATCACTCCTTTCATCGGTGACACTTTCAATAGAACCTGCTCACCAACCTAAAAAGACATGTCCCTTACCTTGCGATCCGCATACTCCTTTTGCCTGCTTTGGGCTCCCAATAACTTTTGGATGCCTTTCACCTTTTCCTGAGCTTTCTTCACCAAGTCAACGCCTAAAGGTTTCATATCTCCTACCTCAAACCACCCTATGGGTGATCTACATACCCTACTATAAAGTGCCTCAAATAGTTCCATGTCAATACTGGAGTGATAACTATTGTTGTATGAGAACTCACACAACAGTAAGAACTGATCCCAATGACCCCTAAAATCAATCACACATGCTCTCAGCATATCCTCCAACACCTGAATTTTCCTCTTTGACTGACCATCTGTCTGAGGATGAAAAGTTGTGCTAAAAGTGAATAGGGTGCCTAACTCTTTGTGTAACTTTCCCCAGAACGTAGAATAAACTGCATACCTCTATCTGAAATGATGGAAAGGGGAACCCCGTACAACCTCACTATCTCCTTGACGTAGATCTTGGCCAATTACTGGGAGTTGTAATCCATCCTAACTGGAATGAAATAAGATGACTTTTTCAGCCGGTCCACAATGACCCAAATTGAATCATACTTTCCCAAGGTTTTAGGAAGACCCACCACGAAGTCCATGGCTATCCTTTCCCACTTCCACTCAGGAATGGGCATCCTTTAAAGCAATCCTGCAGGCTTTTGATGCTCATATTTCTCCTAATGACAATTTTGGCACTTGGCCACATATTCAGCTATTTCCCTCTTAATCCCAGGCCACCAATAAATTCTCCTCAAGTCCAGGTACATTTTGGTTACACCCGAATGAATTGAGTACTGTGAACCATGAGCTTCTGTCAACACATTTAGAACCAAGTCATTAACCCGAGGGACACAAATCCACCCATTAAAACATAACACCTCATACGTATCAAGTGTGGCATCCGAGGCCTCCCCATACACCACCTTATTCCGAAGCTTGTTCAACTGCACATCCTTAAACTATATGGCCTTGATTTACTCAAGAAATGTGGGTTTAACCTCAATACTAGTCAATACTCCACACTTTTCTGAAATGCCCAACTGCATGAACTTGGATGCAAGAGTTTGAATCTCTCTAGCTAAGGGTCGCTTAGACACCCCAAACAAGCCAAACTGCCCATGCTAATCACTTTCTGGCTCAATGCGTCTGCCACCACATTAGCCTTACCCGGATGATACTGGATGGTCACATTATAATCTTTCAATAACTCCATCCACCTCCTTTATATTATATTCAAATCCTTTGTGTAAACACATACTACAGGCTTCGATGGTCTATGAACATCTTACACTTGACACCGTAGAGATAGTGTCTCCAGATCTTAAGTGCAAATACCACCACTGCCAACTCTAAATCATGGGTTGGGTTGTTTTTTTAATGAGGCTTCATCTGCCTCAAAGCATAAGCTATAACATTCATGTCCTGCATTACCACAACACCTAAACTCGAATGTGAAGCATAACAATACACAATAAAATCTTTACCTTCAACCGGTAATGATAGGATAAGAGCTGTAGTCAGGAGTGTCTTGAGCTTTTGGAAGCTCTCCTCACACTTGTCAGACCACACAAATGGTACCTCCTTCTGGGTCAATCTTGTCAAGTGAGTATCAATGGAAGAAAAGTACTTGACATACCCGCGATAATAGCCAGCAAGACCCATAAAACTCCTAACCTCAGTCACAGAGCTAGGCCAGACCCAACTCTTAACTGCCTCAGTTTTTTGGGGATCAACCATCACCCCATTTTCTGAAACCACATGTCCTAAGAAAGCAACCAAAGACAACTAAAATTCGCACTTCAAAAACTTAGCATACAATTTCTTCCTCCTCAAAATCCCTAGAACAATACAAAGATGCTCTGCATGCTCCTCTTTACTCTTGGAGTAAATCAAAATACCGTCTTTAAATACAATCATAAAGGAATCCAAAAATTACTTGAAAACTCTATTCATCAAACTCATAAAGACTGCCGGCACATTGGTCAACTCAAACGACATTACCAAGAACTCATAATGCCCATACCTATTCTAGAAAGCCGTTTTAGGTATATTCTCAGGCCTAATTTTCAACTGATGGTACCCTGACCTCAAGTCAATTTTGGAAAATACCAAAGCACCCTGCAACTTGTCAAAAAGTTCATCTATGCATAGTAAAGTATACTTATTTTGGATGGTAACCTTATTCAATTATTTGTAGTCCATACACATCCTCATACTACCATCCTTTTTTTTCATAAACAAGACCGGAGCACCCCAAAGGCAAAGCACTGGGATGAATGAACCCCTTATATAGGAGTTCCTAAAGCTGAGTTTTATGTTCTCTCAACTCTGCCAGAGCCATACGATAAGGAGGAATAGAGATTAGGTGAGTGCCCGGCTCCAAATCAATACAAAAATTAATATCCCTATCCGGAGGCATACCATGCAGATCTATAGGAAATACCTCCTGAAATTCCAACAACCACAGGGACTGACTCAATAGAAGGGGACTCCGCACTAACATTCTAAAGATGATACAGGAAGGCTGAACACTCCTTCCCCACTAGCTTTCTAGCGTGAATAAAGGATATGATCTCCACCGACTTAGGCCCGTACACACTTTCCCACTCTAGTCTATCCATACCCAGAATCTTTAAAGTTACTGTCTTAGAATTATAGTGTAACACGGCGTGATAAGGAGACAACCAGGTCATACCCAAAATAACATCAAAATACAACATATCTAAAATAACCAAATCTACCCAAGTCCGGAAACCAATAAACATAATAGAACACAAATGATACACATGGGTTACCACTACCAACAACCCAACTAGAGTAGAAACATGAATATGAGAATCAAGAACATCACAATTCAAATCCATACCCAAGGCAAATCTAATAGATACATATGAATATGTGGAACCCAGATCAAATAAAATAGAAGCCATCCAATCACAGATGAGAATAGTACCTGTTATCACATCATCCAATGCCTCGGCCTCTGACTTCCCTCGGAAGGTGTAACAATGAGCTCTATCATCAATATGGTCAACCTCTCTAGCTGGCTGCACCACTCCACTCCCTATGTTACCGTTACCTTTATTTCCATGAACTTCCTGATTATTACCTCGTCCACCCTGTAGGCATCCCCTGCCATTGACACCTTCACATACTGGGACTACAACCTTAGTCTGCTCCTGCAACTGATTATCTTCCTGTCTAAGAGGGCATTCCCTCTAAAAATGACCCGAATCACCACAATGAAAACATCCTCGATCAAGAGAGGGCCTGCTGGCAGTAGAATAAGAAGTCTCCTAGCCTTTAGGAGTGAAAAATTACTGATTGGCCCCTGAATAACCATCTGTAGAAATTGGTAGAGCTGACTGGATAGGACGAGCCAAATAATTCTGCTGGATGGGACATCTGGAGTAAGAACCACTGAAGTTATCCACATTCCGGGTCTTCTTGGCTAATACCTTTGCCTACCCAATTTGCTTAACCGACTCCAATTTCTTCACATAGTTAGTTATCTCATTAAAACTCTTCCTTGCAGAAGTCATATAAACAGATAGAACTTGCAACTTAGTATTCAGACCCTTAATATACAGACGGATTCTCTCTTCCTCAGTGCCTAATAGTTGAGTAGCATAATGAGACAAGGCATGAAACTTAGCCTCATAAGCTACAGTAGACATGCTACCCTATTCAAGGGCCAGAAACTCATCCTTCTTGTAATCCCTAAGAGTACGGGGCACATATTTTTCCAAAAACAGGGCATGAAACTAGGTTCAAGTCATCAGAGGTAAAGCTGATGATCGACACTCTACATGAGCTTTTCACCACTGCTTGGCATCATCCTGCAGCTGAAAAGTAAAAAACTCCACCCCATGGTGCTATACAATAACCAACTTATGAAACCTCTCATAACAATTTAGAATAAACTCGAAAGCATCCTCATTCTTTATACCATGAAATGACAGAGGTTTTATCTTTAAGAACTTAGTCAATAACTCATGCTCAGTCCCGATAATGACACGACCTAGTACCAGATGGAAAAAGGCATCTATACCCGAAGCTTCATCCATCCTGGGGGCTGTGGCAACAACAGGATGGGCACTCGAAACCTGATTAGCCATCATAGTAGGACTGGCTCCAGTACCCACGAACCCACTCAGGAATGCCAGCACCTGCTGAATAACCTCAGATGAATAGGGGGAATACCTGCACCTCCAACCGGTGCTGCCACCTCTAGTTCCACACCATCTTTGGGTACTACCTCAGCCCCTCCTCAACATGATCCTGGCGTGGGGGAAGGGTCCCCGCCCTCTTTTCAGCAGCCACCTAATCTCTACCCCTGGCGGGTATTGCTCTCCCTCTGCCCTTGCTATTGCCTCTCTCTCACCCTCGAACTGCCATCTCTGTAACTGGAGCTGCTGCTCTTATTCCATTTTTTCTGGTGTTAACCATCTATGCACAAAAGATAAAAGGAAGTTAGATACCAATTTAAATCACCAGATACCAATTGGAATCAAGTTATAGCATAGAGGAAGAAAGAAGAGATAGTTTTCTAAAGTCCTGTAGCCTCTCAAAGAAAAGTACAGATATCTCTATACCATTTCTCAAGACTCTACTAGACCCATTTTATTATGACGAGATCAATGAACCTAGGGCTCTCATACCATCTTTGTCATAACCTTAACCGCCGCGAGTGGCACCCGCCCTAACCCCAGTGAGCCAACCAAGTACGCAAGTTAACAATTATCAAAACTAAGCAGCTAAAACCAATTTGCATTAATTAAAACCAAGATTCATAACTAAAAGTAAATGATAAAGATCTCTGCGGAAATAACCCCTAGAATCTAAAAGTTGTATACCAAAACATCTAACAAATCTAGAACACGGGGATGCAACCCCAAAATAAAAAGGAATTCGAGTCTGAACACTAGACTAGAAAGAAGATAGATGAACCCATGGTAGCCCAGAAGAAGCAGCTCACCCTTGAATTTAGGAAGCGTCCATATCACAATTGAGGTCACGCAGCCGCCGTCGGAATATGCTCTGTACTAAACAAATGAAGCGCAAGTGCAGTATCAGTACACAAAAATAATAGTGTACTGGTAGGATCATCGGCCAGCTCTAAATATATGAATGTGGACAAAAAACTATAACTTAGTAAAATATGACAAGATATGTATAAACAAAGTTAGTGAATATAACCCAGACTCTCCGCTATCAACCTGACTTAACAACCACATGAGACCTGTCCAAAACCACAACAACAACCATGTATGCAATTACATGCACCTTTCAAGTAATCTAGACTACTTAAGGATTTCTAGGACATCGTCTACAGTGTTTAACATGCAATCTCGGTCTATACAAGAACCATCCCAGCATTTAAACACAACAACCCAACCACTCATGGACTAATATGTGGTAATTATAATACAAGAAATAAATACGATCCACTCATGGAACCAACACACAGAAGCACAACCAATCATGTACCAGGCGTGGTACCCAAGCCAACCATAATAGAACCTGTACCAGGCATGGTAACTGAGCCAACCAATAGATATCCTATACCAAGCGTGATACCTGAGTCAACCAATAAATCTGTACCAGACATGGTACTCGAGCTAACAGAAGAAACACAGATATCATCCAATCATAAACACAATGAACACCACCACACTTGTAAAACCAAAAAGCATATAAAAACAGGATCAATGCATGAGATTAACAATAAGATATCATTTCACATCCGTTCCATGAATCCCTAAACACAAAATGTACAGTAATTCTAATTAAATAGTTAACATATACACATATTCTAAATAGAAAACAATTCAACCATCACCTACGTCAAATCAAGCCTAAATGCTCTACTTATAATGACTGGGTTCGTCATTACGGGTAATCCGTTCATGCTAATTTTTGAGTCATAAAACATCTGAGTTTGGGAGTTGAAAATTCTGGGCTAGGCTAGTCTCGACTGATTTTGGAGTGAGGCATGGTCTAGGGCAATCCGTGTAAGGATTAGGTAAAACGTCTCGATTTGAGCTAGTTTTTCTTTTAGCTAAGACATAAGGGAGTCTGGGGACTTTTTGAAATCGAATTTGGGTAAGTCGAACTCCCAGAATCGAGGTTGACGCGAAAGGGTTATTTCAGAATGACAGGAAATTAAGTGTGTTATAAAATGGACCATTTTGAAAGGATTTATGACTTTTTGTCCTGTGTCAACTGCCATAGCGATTGACACACCATCAAAGCAACCTCCGCTATAGCAGAAAAATAACCGCTATAGCAGAAGTCAATACCGGTCAGCACCACTATATCAGTAGGTTTCGCTATGGCAGTACCTCTATAGCGGAGCAGGGACCACTATAGCAGAGCAACGGGATTAGAAAACTCAAAAACAGGCTTTTAATTTCATTCTATTCCACTCCACCCCAAAAATAGATGAAAACTATTCCAAAAACCCTCCTAGGCTGCTCTAAGGCTTGGGAGCCATGAGGAGGAGGAATTCTGGTAAAAACAATGCGAAACCACGGATTCAGGCCTGTAAAATCATCAGGGAATGCCTTCACGGATCCAGAAAGGGCATGGAATAGCTGCTCGGTATCCAGATAGGCTAGGTTTCTTTCAAGAGTAGATTGACCGCTTTCATTTTCTTATTATTGTATAGAATGAAAGGGAGAATCCATGGTTAGCCCTTCAGGCATGAAGTCTGGAGGAAGTTGTTGAATTGTTGGAATACTTTGGAAATGGTAGAATGGGAATAGGGTGTTTTGATATTCTAGGCATTGCTTAAATTGTGTGATTTTGCTAATAAAAATGCAGAAACTAGAATATCGAAAGGTTCGAGGAATCGGAAAGGGGTTAGAAATTAACTAATGTGCAAGGAACGGAAGTTTCGAAAACTAATTGGTATAATTAGGATATTCATTAGCTGTGTTCTAAGGCTGGGAAAGGTTTTTCCAGGTTGTATTTGGTCCTAGGAAGAGGGTAAGGAATAAATGTAATTAACTGCATGTTTAAAGGGGAAAACCGGGCTTAGTCTTTGGACGGGATTTGACGATTCATAGTGTACTCGGAATGGGGTAGGTGATGGCTTACAATTCCTGTGAATGTTGTATATTTTTGTACTCTTATCTAAGTGTTTGTATGAATTACATTGCTTAGAGAAATTGTTTAGAATGTCTAAGGCACCTGTTTTACAGTCTGTGGATTGAATGGTGTGTTGCTTGTTTGTTTTACAAGTTGTTTGTTCATTATTTGCATGTGGATTAATTGACATTTGGTTGGCTCGGGAACCACGCCTGGTACGAGATATACTAATGGTTGGCTCGGGTACTACGCCTGGTACGGGTTTACTTTACTACATTGTTGCATTGATTTGGTTGCATTGTTATGTCTGGTATTGGTTCCATGAGTGGACCGGGTTGTGTTCAAAATTTGTGATAATTGCTTATGGTCCGTGAGAGGCCGGGAATTCTGTCATATCTAGTTAAGTTGGTCTTGGTGTAGGCATGGTGGTTATATTACATTGTGCATTTGGTCTTGGTGTAGGCCAGGTTATTATGTTGATTATTAATTGGTCTTGGTGTAGGCCGGGTTAGTATGTTGATTATTAATTGGTCTAGGTGTAGGCTGGGTTAGTATGTTGATTATTATTTGGTCTTGGTGTAGGCCGGGTTATTATATTGTGAGTTTGGTCTTGGTGTTGGCCGGGTGGTTATATTATATTGTGCATTTGGTTTTGGTGTAGGCCGGGTTATGATGTTGATTATTAATTGGTCTTGGTGTAGACCGGGTTTTCCATGTTAACACCTAGATGTGTTAGAGGGATCTGGACTATGTAAAATAGGTTATAAATTCACAAATTGTTGTCATTAAGTGTACTAATGGCGGTCAGGAATTTTTATAGTTAATAAGCTAAGGGTGGGTCTTGGTGTAGACCGGGGTAGTCTGTTAAATACTTAGGTGTGGATGGAGGATCCTTGGAGGGTCCGGGTTATATGATGTAGTAAAAGGGATTTAGATGTAACTTGTTGTTGTCATTTAAGATGTCAATGGTCGTTAGTAGGATTCTATATGATTGGTATATTGGGAGGAAGACTGAGAGTCTGGGGTGTAGTTATTAGTTAATATAAACAGGTTGAAAAGTTATCCTAGAGGTCCTGGAAAGGTCCGGACAATGGTAGGTAATACTACGGGCATAAGTGGTTTTGTATGGCAGTTGGCCGGATTAAGTCTGGATATTTAGTCAAGGTAGTTGACTGGGTAAAGGTTAAAGTGAGATTTGGAAAGTCTAGGTAACAAGGCGACTTGAGAAGTCTAGTTATGAGGGAGACTTGGAAAGTCCTAGATGTCAGGGTCAAGGCTAGAGTAGTGGAGTTGGCAGCGAAAGGATAGGAAGGTCGGTTCCAAAAGGGGGGAATTGATAAAAGTGATGTTGAAAAGGGGTGAAGCATTTACCTTGTGCATTTTATCTTGATTTTTATATGATGGTAGGAGTGAATTCGGGTCAGCCGATGAAGCCTACCAGTACATGTGTTTGTACTGATTCTACTCTTGCTATACCTTTTTGGGTATAATCTGGTTGTAGGGTTGGTGATGTTTCACAGATTCAGGATTGCGGTGATCTTCCAGCAGCTCCTACTTCCTTCTATGGTGGGAGTTGTGTCCATCTTATGTTATAAGTTCATCTTGTAGAAGCTCTTATACCGGCTTAGACTAGGTTCTGGGAGGTTGTTTGCATTGTTTGTAAATTTCCGCAAGTTCTAAAGGTTGTGTAATATCAAAAGTTGTTGTATAAAGATTTTTTTCAAATATCTTGTAAAAGGATTTCTCATGTATTAAGGGATTTATTTAATGGTTTATTTTCTTTTCTGCATTGCCTATTTGTTCGGGTGGTAAGGTGCCCGCACGGCCCGATAGTTGGGTCGTGACAAATAGTATCAGATCCCAGGTTACCAGTCTCTCAGTACAAGAGCAAAATGTCGAATAGAGTCCCGCGGATTGGTGTGTTGACGTCCACATTTAATCCTATGGAAGCTATAAAGCATTCTAGGAAACACTTCTCTTCTTTCATTCCTTTTCGTGCGGTTTCGTTACTTGCTTGTATGGGTTGAGTTCAATTGGTATCTCTCGATTCCAATTGGTATCTCAACAAGGTGAAGGATGTCATTGGACTCTGGGTACGACAAACAAGCAAGGGAAATTGGAACCGGGAAGGTTCCAATTGGTATTTGTCTTGGAAGGCTATGTAAAGGATGGATGAATCGGCTAACGGTCATCCATGAAGCGAATAAAAGGTGATGAAACTAGTTTGATTGAGTGTTGGAGCTTGAGACTCGTGATTGTATGCATTGCATTATTTGAATGACCGTGATTGTGTGGTGTGTAATTACTTGAGTTACTTTGAAATTTGTGGTTAGAAAGGAGTCTTAACTTAGTTATGTGTTAATGATTGAAGGAGTTCTTGTTTTGTAATTCAAGTGGGAAACAGTATGCATGCTGGGCAGGGTCTTATCATTGGTAAAAATGATAAGGGAAAATGATATATATACTTATGGGAACTCAGGTTTCAAGTGGTTGGTATGTGAATAAGTACCAGGGACAAGGGCTATTATTTCTTAATAGCGGGAGTTATGGTAATACATGGATGATTGACTAATGTTCATCCATGGTACAAATAGAAGGTGGAACTAGGTAACTTGATTTTGTTGTGACTTGAAGTTGAAACGTGTGTGTTGTACAGTTCTTGTGTGACTCACTTTTATTGTGTGGAAGTTGTTATCTGCCGTGCATGTTGGGTCTGCAAAGGGTCATTAAAATGAATTTTTTTTTTGTGTACCTAAGGCTGTGGTAAGCTATTAAATGTTTTGATTTAAAAGAGTGGTACTGTGTGTTAAAAATTGCTTATCATTTGTTAAGATGATAAGGGATTGGGAACTGTGACTGTAGGGAAGCTTCGGTTTCAGGACAGTCGGGACTTGGTTGGGAACCATGAGGACAAATGAGTCATTAGTGTATTATGGCGGGAAGATATTATCGGGAAACAATTGGTGGTTGTGAATTAATTGAATTTGATAATATGATGCCAAATTATGATGTGTTTGATACCAGAAATGGTCTCAAGAGTGGTTTAAAACCATGGCAGAATTCACAGGTCTAGATAATGTCAACCGGGAAGGGGGATGAGTTCATTCAGCTGAAAAATCAAATTTCTGGATTGTTACCATCGGGACCGCCATAGCGAACTAGACCGCTACGTGTCACGACCCGATTTCTCAGTCATGATGGCACATACAACCCCCCAGTAGGCGAACCAATCCCCGTAGCCTGGAATAGTTAGTAATGGGCTACTATCTAACAAATAAGCGGAAGAACAGTTTAATAAGAAAAAGTAAGGGAACAAGATGAAGAGAATAGATAATAGGAATATATATATATACATATGCGGAAGCTAAATCAAACCCCAAAACCTGGTATCATAGTATAGAGCCAGAACTACATACATGGAGCGATCCAAAATAATATATACAGATGTCTCCGAATGGTAATAGAGTACATAAAGCAAAAGATAAACTAAAGCTAAGCTCCGGTCACCAAGAGCTCACCCTCAGTCTGAAGTAGTTCCCAAAAGATCTTCGAGCACGAATCACAACAATCTAGTGGCGATGGCCCATGCTAGGATCTTCACCAAAAGATGCAGGGGGTAGGGTGAGCACCACATGCGAAGCATAAGGTACCCAGTAGGTATCATAGGCCGACTGGGCACATATAAGATAAAAGCGTAGTAACAGACAGAATAGAAGCAAGTAGTCACGGAAATCAATGAAAAAGGTACATAGGACCTAGCCCAGTGGGAAGGTAACATAAACAACTTTTAAGGCCAGCAAGTAGAATATATACACAATAGGCACAAGTGAAAGTAATAAAAGACGCACCTGGGATCCTTATGATAACAGTATATACATAATAAGTTCTAGAAATGGACGGTATACTGGTAACCTCAAGTATAAGGAAAAGGGAGCGAAGAGTAGAGATAGACATGCTCGGGAAAATAGAAATCAAAGATCGAACTAATCATGTCAATCTCAAATCAGAAACCAACAACTTAGCTGTAACAGGGAACAATTCCGTAAATAAATAACAAGAGTCTACCTACAGTCCTCCGGCCGCCCATACAATCGAGGAACACAAACAAGTGAAAACAAACCCTCCGGCATCCCATACAACTGGAGCGTACAACCAACAAATAGGAAACAAGGGTGGAGCCTCAAACAATGAATGATATGATGCATGAAGATCTCAAGTGAAATGGTATCTCTTTATGTACCTCCTCCGGTGCCGATCGGGCCCAGTAGGTAGGTTCCATGGAAGGACACTGCCCGTATACCTCTACTCCACCGTATACCCTCCCTTCGGCACACGTAGCCTGAAGCCTCAGGCCCGGATGGCAAGATCCATGGAGGTCCCGAACCCCATACTAAAACTCAGTATAAAGACATGTCATCTGGAAGCAAGTCTGGGATCAAGATAGAGACCCAGTATCGAATATGCATGCCTAGACCTTGTCCAGGACTAAAATAGTGGGAAAATGCCTCAAAAACCCCTCCAAAGGTGCCCGGGAATAACCGGGTCTAAACAGTAGAAAGTCATCTCAGGTGCTCGGTCCGACCGAGGCTAAAAACCATCCCAATTTAATAAGAAACTCAACTAGCACCTCGGCCCTGCCGAGTCTAGCATTAATAATAAAACTGGTGATAGAAATCATAATTTGACCTTCTTTTACCCTAAGATTATTCACAAGGTAAATCAAACCATTTCCAATTCATTTCCATAAAAAAGGGGCCTCCGAGGCCATGCAAGGGTTAGAAAATAGTGCCAGTAGGCCCGAAGCCAAAATCGTAGTAAAACATGGATAGAACCTCTTTATATGCATGGAAATGGTATGATCAAACACAATAGCTGCCCAACAGCTCACAATCAACCTATCGACCCTGCACATGCCCATAGCTACTCAGCAAGCATTACTAGCCTAGAAGGATATTTCTATGTCCGGGACTCGCGGACCTTCCAACAACCCACCTTCTATGTTCCAGAGTCAACAAGGCCTCACAGGACCACAAGGGTAAATAAAACGTATCGGCAAGTACTACAAGCATCGGAGGAACAAAAGTAGGCGGACATGAATAAAGCGGTCGAGGTCTGTGGTACCAACCTAATAATCCAACCCAAGGATGCCAGCTAGTACAATTTTATCCGATATATGCTAAGTCTAGGGAGTTTAAACCATAACCCACCTGCCGTCTGATGACAAGCTGCTAGGACGACGATGTCCAAGCTTGAACCACTCCAAGAAGCTCCAAAATGACAAAAATACCTTCCAAGGAACGTCCGAATGCCCGTAGTTCCTTTATAGAAATTGTTCCTTACGTCCTAAGCTTTACAAACACTATATACGCAACTTATGCTCACCTATAAACAATTCATAATTAAGCTTAAATTGGCAGATTTCCCAAAAGGATCATATATCTTGGAAATCGAAAAAGCGATAATATATAGAACTTTAATATATGAACAATACAATAAAGCCGCTTCGTAAACGAGATCGCTGGTGAGAGATGGTTACCTTAGCAAACCAAGTGTAAAGCTTGAATAAACACCAAGAAATACCAATTCCTATCTTTTGAAACCAGCTCCAAACATGGTTTATCGAAGGGGAAAATGGCTGCCACGCGTAGAGGTCGCGTTTCTAGGCACGAGGGCAAACTTTAGCGATAGAAATCACCAAAAACGCACCTTGATCACTCAAGAACTCTCTTGGAACCCTCCCTTATGTTTTCTCACTGTTTCAGAACTGAAACGGCATTTTAAAACGTGAATTTGAGGCTTTAAATCGAGTTTAACCCGACCCGGTTCGCGACCCGGTTCGCAACCCATTTTCTGCCAGACAGTCCGCGATAAAA